>MU183583.1:135165-188500 GCA_016904865.1 Pissodes strobi
TGTAGGGATCGGTTCTTAAGGAAACTGGCCAGCCAGCTGCAGAGAGAGGCGGGCAGTCCCAAGGACGGCAGTTTGTTGAGCAGTCCGTCATGCCAAACTCTGTCGAATGCCTTTGAAATATCCAACGCAATCGCTCGAGACTCTCCGTAGTTTTCAATTGCCCTACTCCATATATGAGTGACATAGGCCAAAATATCTCCTGCCGATCTCTCTTTTCGAAAGCCGTGTTGATTATCGCTGATTATTCTGTTGTTCTCGAGGTATTTGAGTAGTTGCTGATTGACTACACGTTCCATGACTTTGGAGATTATTGGAAGCAAGGCAATTGGGCGATAGTTTGAGGGCGTGGTTTTCTTGCCTTTTTTTGGAACAGGTTGCACTCGAGCGACTTTCCAAGAGAATGGGTAAATCCCTTTTCTGTAAGAAAGAGAAAAAAGCCTGGAAAAAACGGGTGTTAGTTCGTTGGCGCAGTTCTTTAGCACGATGGCAGGTATTCCGTCCGGTTCTGATGCCTTTTGCGTATCTAGTTCCTCAAGGATTTTGCGAATATAACGGTGAGAAAACTTGACTTCTACCATGGTAGTGTTAAAGTTCGGTATGGTAGGGAGAGTCTTGCCTTGGGGCACGTCTAAGGTAGAGTGCGATGAAAAGATTTTGGCGAGCATGTTTGCTTTTTTCCTTGGCTGTAGTAGCCGTGATGCCACGTTCGTCCGTCAAAGGCGGAAGAGACGTTTTTGTAAAGTTGTTACTTACTGCCTTTGCCACCGACCAGAAACTCCTGGAACCACTGGGGCATTGCAAAAGTTTATTCCAGCTCCTTTGATTGTGTTTGTCCTTAGTTTCTTCGATCACACGCTTGCACTCGTTTCTCGCTTCGATAAAATAATTGCGATTTTCAGCGGTCTGATTTTGCTGCCAGTACTTATAGGCTTGCTGTTTCCTTCCTACAGCTCTTTCGCATCTTTTGTCGAACCAGGGCTTTCCTTTTGATGGCAACTTGATGGAATTTGGGATGTATGCTTCCATTCCTGAGGAGATTACTTGCATGATCTCTTCGCAGCAGTCTGACGGGTCGTCAGTGGCAAAGCAGACGTCGAGCCAAGGAAAATCTAGGTAGAACTGTCTTAGATCGTCCCAGTTTGCAGAATTGTAATGCCAGATTTTGCGAGGCAATGGTGGATCCTTCTCTATGGGTGGCAATTCACAAACCGTTGTAATAAGTTTGTGGTCGGAAGTACCTAATGGCGGACCAACTGTAACCTTGTACTGGTCAGGATTGGTGGTCAGAAAACGACCCAGGAGAGCGGCGAATTCGCCCGTCTCTGAGATTCGAGTTGGTTCGTCGACAAGTTGAGTAAGCCCGCAGCTGATGGCAAATGCTTCAGCTTCTCTACCTTCGTTGTCGGTCTTGTTGTGATGTTTGAGCCAGTTGGTGTTGTGGGCATTGAAGTCTCCCAGAACGATTATTTCTGAACTGGGGTGATCGACCTGTATTGAGTCAAAAGTGGTAGCTAGTGTTGTGAAAAAGCTTTGGTAGGCTCTATCGCTCGGAGGGCGATAGAGACAACATATAAACTTGGTTAATCCCTTGGCGGTGAACTTGAGCCACATGACGTCAAGGTTGTTCGGTTCGAGTGTTTCCTCGCGGTGGCATGAAAGGTCGCTTCGGACAAAAAGGCATATTCCGAACTTATATCTAAATCGGGTATGTAAGTCGTAACCAGGATAGAGGTAGTTCACTGTTGTTGTTGTAGGACATACTTGTGTTTCTGTAAGGGCACATATGTGTGGTCTATTTGCTTGTAGATGTTGGTGTACCGAATTTATGTTTGTATTTAGGCCTCTTATATTGCAGAAATCTATTCTAAATTTGTTCGGTATCTTTGCTGTCTGTGAAATGCGGAATGAAGGGCTCCCAGGGCCACCCAGCACCCGGAGATCCGAATGGCCGGGGAGTTTACTTCCGGAATATTTTGATCCTGGAAGCAACATCATGTCCATATATTCCTACTGTGGAACCCGGGACCACCAGCGCGGAAGCGGAACGTGATTTTGGAAAACCACTTAGCGCTTCCCAATTCTGGTGCGGTGGTCTTTCACCGGACGATGCGAGTAGGCTTAGGCATTTACCACCTAGGGCTTAGACATTCCTTTGGCGGTCCCTAGTCTGACAGGGGTAAAAATGGGGTTTGTTGGGTCACTCACCAGTGATCAGCTCCAGACTTTGTACTTTGGTGGTCTCCAGCCTGGAGGAGGACGATGGGATTTGATGGGCCACATCCCGTGGCAACTCGGAATGGTGGGGCCGTCAATCCCCGTAATCAAACTGCTCTCATCAGTTTGACGTTCCTGCCAGCCAATGCAATGCAGCCCCTCTTGTCACAAACTGTCATTGATCAGCTCCAGACTTTGTACTTTGGTGTTCTCCAGCCTGGAGGAGGACGATGGGATTTGATGAGCCACATCCCATGGCCACTCGGAATGGCGGGGGCGTCACTCCTCGTAATCAAACTCCTCTCACCAGTTTGACGTTCCTGCCAGCCAATACAATGCAGAATATAAGCAGTTTTTCCACTATCATATTGGAAGCTTTGAATAAAATTTCCACTGCTTTATTATTTTTTGAAAGACAATACTTACCTATTGGTTCAGAAATGACAAAGCTTCAAAGTTGCAACCAAAGTTATGTGCATCAATTTTTTTGGAACTGAGTATATTTTGCGAGCTGATGAAAAAATATTAAAGACAATTACTCCAATAACACGCTACAATGCCACGCAACTATCAGCCCGTTGTCAATAAGTAGTAAAATATATCAGCACTGTGCCGTACGTCGTATTCTGATTAAGACAAAAAAATAAGCACTAGATGATCACCTACCCATAAACAACAACTAGAAACTGTCTTAAATTTGTACCTGTGATGCTTTCTTAATTTGTCTCCGCCGCCACTGTGGTTGATGTCACCAATGCCCCCTCCGATGCTGCATGGGGAGCAGGCGTCCGACAACGTACGATTGGGAGTGACGGGCTGAGGGGAGCTAGGTGTTGCTATGGGCTGTATGCCTAGCATGCAGTAGGGGTCACTAAATCCTGGAACAAACAAAAATCAGATTAAATAACATAACATTTATAATTATTCATATATTTCTATTCAGAGTAGTAGAAATTGTCATCGTATATTCATATATAATTTTAGATTAATTACTAGTTATTATGAATAGGATAAGGCATGCACATTTGAGGAAACAACGATAAGTATATGATTTTTATTAATAAGTATATTTAGAACACGAATTTGCGCATGTAAAATCATGGAGTGTAGCTCTTTATCTATTTTCAAGTTAGTGCATACTACACAGGAAAAATATGGTTATCAGCAGATGTTTACAGGATATACCCTATATATCTATAAGTATACGTCCCTCTTATTTTAGATCTACAACAGAGCTTCCACCACTAACCCAAACTAATCCACAATTCCGAAACAGAATTCATGCACACGACGTGTGTTTTGCTAACCATGTTAATCATCGTCACGTGATTGAAACAGTCTAAATCATCTCCTGATGATGATAACTTGGTTAGCGAAACGCGCGTCGACTGCAAAAATTCTGTTTCGGTATTATGAATACAGTTCTAGGGTAATTCACTTTGTCAAAGGTCCCAAACCCCAAGTTACTTATTTAAGATGTAAATATGAAATTTTAAACAATAAATTTCAAAATTATGAACATTTTATGAAGTTTTGGCAAGTGTTTTAATCACACCCCGTATATCCTTGACGTCATGGTGCAAAAGTTTCTTCTCATAAAGATACAACAATATATGACACAACAAAACCGGGGAGATCTGTCGATATTCAATATCTTCTAACTCTCCAACCTCCGTTGGGTCCATCAGACCACGATCTCATCTCCGCAATTTGTGAACTTGCTATCAAAATACAGGAATTACACGTATCCCGAAAGGTTTGGCACTACAAATCTGCAAAGTGGCGTGATCTTCGCGAGTATTTTTCTTTTCCTTGGAAAGGTCTATGCATTAAGAATCAAAACACCCCTGAATCTGCTGATGAGATAATTCAAGTTTTGCTAGCTGGTAGGGAAGCGTCCATTTATTTTTCTATGACACGTATCTCAAACAGTAAACCATAGTTTGGGAAAAAGTGCTCAAGAGCAGTCAATACTACAAATCCCGCCTACCGCAAATGGCGTCGAGCTCCGACAGCCGAAAATCGAACAATATTCATCACGCCTAGAAACCAGTGTAAGCAGACCATTGCCGAGCAGATCAAGAACAACCTTCTCAACTATCCTGACGGATCAAGATTCTTTTGGTCAGTTGCCAAAGCTGCCAATCAGAGTTTCTCAAACACGACAATCCCACCACTGGCCAAAGATGATGGCTCAATAGCGGAAACGGCCAAAGAAAAAGCGAACAAACTTGCCGAGATATTTGCATCAAATTCTACCTTAGATCATCAATGAAAGATTCCCACAACTATGCCGAGATTGAATTCCTCAATGCAAATGCAAATACTCAAAATCCTAGACAATAACAAGGCGACATGACCGGATGACGTTCCAGCAATAGTACTTAATAAATGTGCTGCTGAATTAACAGCTCCACTATGCAGGCTTTTCTCCCTATCATACAGAACTGCATGCTTTCCTTCTAGTTGGAAATGCGCTCAAGTGAAACCAATCCCGAAGAAAGTTAAAAAACGATTCCAAATGACTACCGTTCAATTGCTTTAGTTTCCATCATGACCAGAGTCATCGATCAACTGATTAACCAACAGCTCTTAAAATATCTCGAATCGGCGATCGTCAGTATGGCTTCCGCAAGCACAGGTCAACGAGGGATCTCCTGACTTAGGTGACCTACCTGTAATCCAAAACAATCGTGAGCTACGACGAATCTCGTGCTGTGACTCTCGACATATCCAAAGCATTTGATAGGGTGTGGCATGATGGATTGTTAAGCAAATTGACAGCATACGAACTACCACCAGCACTACTTCAATGGATTTTCAATTTGTTAGGGGATCGAAACATCCGAGTTGGTATTGATGCACATCTCTCGGAGGAATTTAAAAGCTTTGCCGGAATTCCTCAAAGGTGTGTATTATCTGCCTCACTGTTGCTGCTCTATATCAACGATATCTTAGACAGGGCAAATAATTATATTTACAGCTGTGCAGACGACAGCACTCTTATATCCTCATTCATGTCTCGGACTCCAATGACAGCTACTCAAACTAACCCAAATTAACCCAATGCTAGCGATAAAAGCAGACCGTTGCCTTGAACCCTGTGGTAATCCAGTAGTAATTTTATTCCTTGCCGATGACACCCTAGCGACCCTCACTAACTGATATCTGTCCTCAAGGTATGATTTGCATTTAAAGATCCTTTACACAAATAGTGCACTATGTAAAAATCGACCTCTCCTATTGGTCGATCCATCTCGTATTACGAGATGTCTGCGTGATGCAATCGATTTCTATCAATAGCTCTTATGGTGTAGAGGTTTAGATCATTGGGTCTCACCTGGAAAACGCGGGTTCGAACCCCGTGGCTTTTTTTATTATTTTTTAAAGATTATGTTTCTAAACAGCTTTTTTTCTTGATTTTGGATATGTCTTGGGTTAGATTGGGTTAGCACCTGGTTAGTTTCCTTTTCTTGAGCCCCCGTAGGGAGCGAAGCGACCGGAGGGTCATGCGGATCGACCAATGGGAAAGGCCGATTTTTATATAGTGCACTATTTGTGTAAAGGATCTTATAATGCGTATGATTTCAGTAAATCAATACTGTGTTGACAGTAAAAAACCTATTGCTGAGTATAATACTCTGCACTAGGCTTTTTACTATATCATTAAAATCTTTAGACGTTAGGATATTTTTAACAGACTTCATATTCTTACTCATTAATTAATTATTTGCCACATAGCGTTTGAAACCTACAAGGTTATATGTCTTTTCAGTTCTTCAAGAAATCTTAGTCGGTCACGCATCACTCTGATCTCATCAGTAAACCAGCCATTGTTGCAAGACTGATCAGATCTCACATGTAATTTTCAGGGAAGGATCCCAGATATGTATTCTCCAAAGATTTCATAAACCTTTCAAACGCTCCATTCACATCATCACTCTCTCCTATGAACTCCCACGTTGTCTCGCTCACAGTGTTTTGAAACTATAGCACTAGGACCCCAAATCACTGGATCTATGTTGCGTAATGGTAATATGTCTTTTTTTTTTTGTTTTGAGAAATTGTGGGTGGTTGGTTCCCTATTGCATAAAGGGGTCCAATTAATACTGCTGTTTACTCGCAGCTAAACCCAGTGTTTAGTACGGGCTGCATTATAAAAGATATGTAGTTAAGTATACATTTCAAAATGTAACAACAAAAATAAGGACTAATGAAAAAACTTTACGGAAAGGCGCGATAAAAGTCCATAATTCTAAATCCTCGGAAAAAAGTCACTTTAAACGAAGAATTATAACATGTTAGGAAATTTAACCGCCTTGATGCATTAAAAGCCGTATTACAAAGTCAATACTTTGCGGTCACTTCTTCCCCCGATAATAAACATCCAAGTTTTTGTAAGGCACAATAAACCGTTTACATCCACGTCGTAATTCTCCCATTAACCGGGTCACGAATGTTTTTCCAAGCTACTTGTTGCCCTCGCATGGTTGCCAGCCACTGAGCAGTTCCTTAATTCCTAGCTGTTTTTGGTTTACCTATATAAATTGGATCTGGAGATTTGGCTAACAAATGTTGTTGTTGAATTGAGGTTTGAAACCTTCGGCAAAATGCACTGCAATACAGTTTTATACACAATACCTTGGCAGAATTTTGCACTCGACGCGCGTTTCGTTAATCATGTTAGCATCATTAGTAGCAACTAACCCAAACTTGCAATATTCCACACTAGCAAAACCAAAAAGAACCAATCCGGGGATCAAACTAGTCACGCTGGAGCAACCAATACTGGGCTATACATTTAATAATTCCCATATTTTCCTATGCATCGTCTAATAATCTTATTAGATACATTGTGAACTAATTTAAAATTTTTACTTATTATTGTATGACTATTTTCAAAAGCATGCTCGGTAACACTTGACTATTCTTTTCGACCATACTTTAAATAAGCTATGCGTGTGCATGTGTGTGGAAAAGCTAGACAAACTAACGTTAAATAAAATAGACAAACTATGGAATAAAAATGGAATATTGTTAACAAAATTTTGTTTTGTATGTTAATCGGATCAAAAATGATGGTATCAGCTTCGCTTTAAAATATCACCAGCTAGTATCAAGATAATCGTTGTTTTGATCCTTAATACATAAATAACTATTATGATCTGGACTACGTACATCATTTTATCTGCTTGAATTAAATTTATTTTTCATTGTAGTTCTGGTACCTAATAAATTACATTACAGTCCTTGTATCTAAAATATAGTATCGTAATGTATCTATTATGATATGCCAGCAGACCAGACATCTCTTTAGCATTGTAAATGATTGAATTTTTTATAAGAGTTGTATAGGTGCAGGAAGAGCTACAGCGATATATCTGATATCATATCTCGCTGTGGGCTTTAAAACTTGCTTGTGTTCTTTGTATCAAACACGCACTTTCCACGATAAATATGGGTGTAAAAGTAGTTATTACAAGCTTTTATTTACTTTCACCTGTGGGTCTGTCTGTCTGTCTGTCTGTAATCAAATCTTGCAAGCTGAATTAGAACTACTTCTAAATGTTCGATTGACTTGAAATTTGGTACACGTTTATAGTTCGGATGACAATATAATACTATAATATTAGTGTAAGTGCCCAGCGACATAAAGTTGCATTTATGAATACTGTCTTGGAAATTTTTGTGTGGCTTAATTGCGGCTAGTCTACCACCTTTTCCCTTTATGAAAACTTTTCCAGTCTTTCCGAAAGCCGATCATTTCGCGTAGTGCAAAAAATTTATGGATACTGTTTTCTTTTTTAATGTAATCGCGAGGCAAGTTTATGAAACACGCGAAAAAAACGTGCCCTACAAAAATTTTTGGTCGTTAGGGGTGTCCGACAATTCAAACATATCCACTTCAGGAGTTAAAAAAATTTATGGATAACGAGCTGATTTTTTCAGGATTACTTAATAAAAATATGTAGAAAATAAATATCCAATTGTCCGACAAGTTACATTTTCCCATTTTCCAGTCCGACCGCGACGCGGGAAAATCATTGGTTTCACGAAGCCAACAAATTTACGAATAATAATTTCTTCTTTCGATCTTTTGCTTTGAAATGAACTAGAGAACATAATGAATAAGTTGTCTGACAGTATAACATTACCTTATGCGTAAAAAAGAAGCAAAATGTTTTTTTGAATTTAGTCGTTGTACTAATGCTTGGAGTGCGTATGTTATATACAGGGTGCTACAAATTCGAGTGCAGGCACGGGGATCACGGGAACCGTAAGAGATACGAAGTCGGTTAAATTAAGGCAAAGTTGTGCAATTTGATGCCCTACAAGATGCAGTTTTGAAATTAGAAAAATTCCGAATAGTTCCGGAGATATTCGTAAAAAAACGAAAATCAGCTATTTTGTTTTTATTTTCCTGACTTTATTTGAAGAGATAATATAACATAAATTTAACATTATTATTGCCACTTTTTCTCCTTTATAAAATGGAGGTATCAAATTTTAAATCTGCCGTTTCGTGTCCGGGCCCCTATTATCAACTTCATTTTTTTAAATACGGATCTGGATTTTGTATTTCATTTTTTAGAAGCTTTTTGCCTCCCAAAACCAACGATGTATCATACTTGTCCAATAGCGGTAACAAATACTCTCATAAGTGAAATCGGATCAGAAAAGATCGCCCCATCTCTGTCTAACACATTATCTCTTATGAGAAAAATCTAGATTTGTCGATATATTGATAAGTGTGATACATATTTGGTTTTGGGAGACCAAAAGCTTCTAAAAAATGAAATAAAAAACCAGGTCCGTATTTAAAAAAATGAAGTTGATGATGGGGGCCCGGAAACGAAAAGTCAGATTTAAAATTTGATACTGCCATTTTAAAAAGGGGAAAAAGTGGCAATACTAATGTTAAGTTCATGTTATATTATCTCTTCAAATAAAGTCAGGAAAAAATAAAAATGAAATAGTTGCTTTTTGGTTTTTTACGAATATTTCCGGAACTATTTGGAATTTTTTAAATTTCAAAACTGCACCTTGTTGGGGATCAAATTGCACAACTTTGCCTTAATTTAACCGACTTCGTATCTCTTACGGTTCCCGAGATCCCCATACATGCACTCGAATTTGTAGCACCCTAATTTTGTAAACATTGATAAAAGGAAATATGTAAATACAATAAGTAGCAACGAAATAATCGAACAGTTCTAGAAAAAATCGCGATACCCGCTGCCATGAATCCGCTGATCGTATGTACCTTTTCGTACAAGTCGCGATAGGCCATGCTCAAGTATGGCGACGACGCTCTCCATCACTAACGCAACATCATTTTATGTGCCACGTTTTCTCTAATCTCTGCAGTAGTTTGAAAGTTTTGAAAAATGAATTGTTTGGTATTGGCACATTCATTACCAGCTAGTCATCTTGCGGCGGCATCCTTTCATTTGGGAAGGTCAAGTGAAAATTTTAGAAGAGGGCCATGACTTAATATTGTTTTAAACGTCTGGGCATATGAATAATACTTTCGACAGTTCGTTTAATTTAAAATACGCTTTGTCAGATTTTAAAAATTCAAAATGGCGTATTCAACATGGCCGATTTTTGGTTAAATGTTACAAGTCAATTTTAGCTGACTTCTACATATGCAATTGGCTTCAAATTTGGTATGCGTTTGTAGCTCAAATGATAATTTAAAACTATGATGTTACTTACACTTCCCCCCCTCTCTTTAAAGGTTAGTAGTGAGGGCACTACTTAAAGTATGTCCGATTTCGTTTAAAATTGGTATTAGGGGGTCTTGGGGACAAGGAATATATATTTTTCATCAGAAAATGCAAAATGGCGGATTCAAAATGGCTTTTATTATATACTACGGATCTAAGTTTTATAAATAAAAATATAATATTTACTAAATTTGTGGTTTTGCTATCCCATAATACCTACTAAAGATTTTTTTTTAAAAACAAGCTTTTATTTAAATGCACTAAAAAGAAGAAAATAAAATTCCATTATTTTGTTACATTAAACATTTTTATATGATATAAAAGCTTGTCGCGAGAAATTTAAATAGGAAAACCTCTCGACAAATTTTTATTTATTTTATTTATTTATTTATTTATCAATATTCACAAAATGATTCATACATGCATGAACATAGTTTCGTCACAAAGATAAACATAGTTAAATCTAAAACTTAAAATATGATGTAAGATTATCCTAACCTAGTATCTACATAGAACATCAGTTATACAAATATACATGAACAGAACGTGAGCAAAGTAAGAACGTGGACAAAGCAAACAAAGCATCGAGGACATTTAACACGATTCATAACATGTATTCGGTAAAAGCATAGAAACAGTTTTAACACAAAAATGACTTTAATCTAGATTTAAATAAACGATGACTAGATTCTGCTTTTATTTCATTTGGTAGCTTGTTAAATATCCGTATGCAGGCATATTTGGGTGATTTTTCATAGAGGGACGTTCTGAGCTTGGGGAATATTAAGTCATCTCCGTTTCGTGTCAGGTATGTGTGTTGGTGTCTGGTTCTTCTAAATTCGTCCTTACGTGAGTGGATATATAAACTGCATTTGAGTATGTATATGGAGGTCAGCGTCAGTATTTGGTTGGTCTTAAAAGTTTCTCTGCACGATTCAAGTGAACGTAAATTGAAAATAAGACGGATTATTCTTTTCTGCTGGATAAAAACTCTCTCAACGTTAACAGCTTGACCCTATAATATAATATTGTAGATCATGTGGGGAAAAGCAAGAGCATAATAAGCTGTAACAAGTGTTTTATGGTTGACATAGTTTCTTAGTTTGAGCATGGCGAAGTAAGCCCTATTTAGCTTCAGACAGACATGGTCAAGTTGGTTTTCCCAATGAAGTTGACTATCGAGGTAAGTTCCAAGGAACTTTACATTTGGTGTAAACCTTTCTTCCTGTATCTTTGGCTTGGAGTTGAAAACGTGTGCAGTAATTGTTTTTGAGTCATTGAGAATCAGTATATTTTGACAGCACCACTCACTCATTCTTTCACAGACTTCCTGTACTTTTTCCATAGTGTCTTTTTTGTTCGGTGCCAACACTACCACGGATGTGTCATCTGCATATTTTATTGCGATGGATGGTAATTTGAGGTCGTTTATAAATATAATAAAGATCAGTGGAGCCAAAACCGATCCTTGAGGTGTACCTATTTCCATGTCAAATGTATTGGAAACGCGTTGACCAACTCTCACCTGTAGTTTACGTTCATTTAGAAACGATATTATGAGGGACAATGGTTTGCCTCGAATACCCATACAGTGCAACTTATTACTCACCAATTCCAAGTTTAGGCTGTCAAATGCTCTAGAAAGATCAAAAAAGAGTCCGACTACGATGTTGTTCTTCTCAATCTGATCGTGTATAAAATCCAGAAGTTGATATGCGGCAGTTTCAGTAGACCTTCCTGATATAAATCCATGTTGACAAGTGTCTATTATTTCATGTTTTTTTCGAAAACCCTATCATTCTGTCATATATTACTTTATCAATTATTTCGGAAAATACACTTAGTATTGATATTGGTCTATAGTTTTCCAAGTCGCTTACTTGTCCTCGCTTGAAAATAGGAACGACGGTTGCCAGCTCGATGGGAATTTACCTTCAGTTAGATTGGTTAATTAAGAGTTCAAGAGGATAAGCAATTTCACAGGATACTTCTTTAATTACTTTTGTAGGGACGCCATCATATCCACAGAACACTTTGTTTTTTAAATTTTTTATTATGGTACTTATTTCGCAGATCGTCACAGGTTCAAAAAAAATTGTATGTTTATTTACATCTGGTAAAGTGGGCTGATTAAATAAGTCACCTTGAAAATTATTAATGATGTTCTGCTTTGTAACGTTTGCAAATAAGTTTCCAAATTTGTTTGCCACTTCGCCTTCATCAGTGATTCTTTTATTTCTTATATTTAAAGATATAGCATTGCTTGACCTTGTCCTTCCCAGTTCTTGATTTACGATTCTCCACATATCTTTTGTTTTTTCAGTTGAACTATGAATAATATTCATGTTAAAATTGACTTTCATCTCTCTTACTGTTTTACGGTATTACTTTTTTTTATTGCGGTATGATTAAGATAAGATTTCTGAGTTTCCAGCTTTCATTTCCTGATATACCTGCATGAGATCATGTTTATTCCTTTGTATATTGTCATTTATCCACTTATTGTTTCCTCTTTTCAAGCAACCTACGGTTTTGATCTTAAGGGAGTACTGCACATCAAAATGCCAAGAAAATATTTCAGTAAATTCCCTAAAAGACACATCGATACTCGAAGAAGTGCTCCCATGTTTCAGAAGCCAGGGTATCTTTCAGATTTTTGATGTTATGTTCTGAAGTTATTCTGATAGTTTTTCTTGCAACGTCTTCAGGGTTTTGATGTCCCGTGTATTTGATTGTTAGTTTTTGGAGCATATGATCGGAGATATGTGGCTGATATGTTTGACAGGTAATGATATCTACAGGAAAGTTTGATGCTATGTAGGCAATTGAAGACGTCGATGTTCCAAGAGTATTTGTGTAGATACGCGTGGGCTCTTTGCAGTGGTTCAGAATTTCATGCGAATCAAGAACATCTTTCAAAAGTTTATATCTTAAATCAGTTTCTAGCAAGCTATCTATGTTAAAATCCCCAGCGAGTATAACGTTCATGTGCTTGGGAAGTAATTCTGATAGAATAGCCGTTATCTGTTCACCAAACATCTCCACCCTTTCACTGGGCGGCCTGTAAGCCACAACTACTGCAACATCTAGATTTTTTATTTCAAACTGAACAGCACAACACTCCACCTGCATTTCGATGGCATATGAAGTTATGTTTCTGATGGTTTTCGCCTTATACTCATTTCTTGCGTAAATGGCAGCTCCTCCATATATGTGATCTTTCGACAGAAATGTGATATTAACTCATAACCACTTATTATTGCATTCACCATAAAGTCATCTGTAGCTCATGTCTCTGTAATGCATAGAAAATCGGGGTTGTGTTCTTGTGTTAGCACCTCCATCAGATTTAATTTATGGCTTAAGTTTTGGGTATTTAGATGAATCACTATGAGGTCATATTTTTCTACATTTGCTGACGATGCTTTCCCGGTGATTGAAGTTGGAATAAAAAAGACGTTCTTTCGTCGTTTATATTGTAGGTTGATATCTTATCATGAGTAATATCTATTGTGCATTGAGTGCCTTGATTTTTTGTTTTATTATTCGTGGTTTTTGCAGTTTTGTCCGCAGTTTGAGTGGGTTTCGAAGTGTTCTGAATATAGTTTTTGACAATATAGGACATAAGATGCCACTTGCCTTGTATTGTAACATTTCCATCATTATTTATGTCATATGGTTTGAAAAATGTACCAGAATCGAAAAAGTGTACGTCATTTTTGTGTTCCAGATAATTTCCCATTTTTTTCGTTTTGTTGGGTGATTAGTCTATTTAGTGCAATTCTCTGGAGTAAAAAGTTTGACCCAACAACTTTTATATTGGTATGTCTTGATGTTGTTACTATATTATTCACATATTGCTGTGTTATGTTCCTGCTCTGTCTAACATTTTGGGGGTGACATAAAATTATTTTGAAATCGTTCTTGTCGAAATGTTGGCTTAGCTTGTCATGGTGTTTGGTTACATCTTCAAACAAATCTAAGTCAGCCTTTTGGCAGTTGGTATCAAACTTGGCTTCAGTTAAGGTTTTGAAGATTTTGCCATAATTGTAATCATTTGTTCCTCCCAAAATAAGTGCCTGAGGTTTTCGTCTAATTCGCTCTGGTTCCTGCTCTCTGTAGAAGATTCGATTTGCTTTTTAAGGTCTGCGTTTTCACTTTCAAATTTCTGAATTGAGTTTTTAAGACTTTCATTAAGTACATTTACTCGGCCTATTTTTCCTTTTAGTTCCACGATGTTTTCTTTGTATTTCCCAACATCATTGTAGTATTGTTGTTTTTCGATTGTATGCTTTTGTTTTTCATCCATAAGTTTCTCTTCAAGATTCATGATTTGATTACAATGGGTTTGATTTACTTCAAATTTTATTTTCTTCTTTTCAGTGCATTTAAATAAAAGCTTGTTTTAAAAAAAATATTTTTATTTATTTTTTATATAAATAGCTGTTGATATGAATCCCTCGGTCTAGCCTTAAGCAATGTCCCTTAAAGCTCATTTCTCTTTTCGAAAGGTCGTATTGGCTAAATAGTCGCAAGTACTTCCCCAGATGCAAACGTTATATTTATGATGGGAGTGAAAAAATCAAAGTAAGTCTTCCTTGCATCAAATGAGTCACGCTGCTATAAACTAGCCTAGGTGCATAGCAGCCAGCACACAATCTACCACAGAGACTAGGTATCTGCCACCGATGCAATAAGCTCTGATCAATATAGAGACTCAAGAAATTAGTACAGGTTTGATTATTCACTATCGGGCCACCCAAATAGTTCTATTGTCCTCAAGCGCGCACCTAAAATTAATAATACTTGCTTCCCGCCATAAATCAAGTAAATATTTTAATAACATTGACTGCCGGTAAGCTTAAACCCATAGGTTTTAGTAAATAGTAAATTTAAAACCTAACATTAGTAATAGGTAATCGTTAACCACTACCGCGTTTAGAGTATTTAGAAGGCATATGCTTAAACTTACCATGAGTTTGAATTTTAAATCTAGACCTGACGCTAACGCATAGAATCTGGAGGTAGTAATTTTAGTTTAAAATTGTGTAGGTCCTTATAATTAAAATGTTTTTTATTGAACTATATAGTTCCGCTAATTTAGTACATCTGTACTACCTATAAAACCTAAATATGAGGATCAGCATGCTTGCATCACACCACCTCTTTATTTTGGAGATACCTTAGTTTTTCCGGCTACCACTATTCCACTGTCGTGAGCGAAAAGTGTTATGTGAGTTAAGCCATTAATGTATAACAGTTACTCCCACAATAATCTCTAAATGAGCAGGCAAATTTCCCTGCAGAGAAACCCGCTGCGTTCTACCAGAAACATATTATGATCTAACTAAATGAATTCAGCTCGACATGCCGAAGATCGCAACAATCCAGCTTATGCAGGAATATTCCGCTATGTATATAGTTAACTGCTCTTTTCATATTGCAAATACTACTTCCAGCTACGTGGCTGTCATTCAGTACAGCACTCATAATTCCCGCCTTCCATGCGTTTACGGGGTGCGATACCGTGGATACATTCTATGGCATAGGGAAGAAGACAGAATGGCATGCGCTTTCTCTCCAGCCAAAATCCGTCCAGGATCTGGTGGATCTGGCACAAGGCAAGGCAAGCCTTGCGCACTTCCAGTTGCAGAAGTTGGTCAAAGCAAAGTTTGGTGTATTGCCCGTGAATTTTCTATTCCTTTTTGACATGCTGCAGGTTATAATCACTGCTTATTTTTAATTCCTTTATTTATAGTGGCAAAAGCTATGGTTCTATAAACCATTGCCGACAGGGTGTATTATCGGCTTCAAAGTGCCTCTCAGAATCCATGTAGAGATGCCCTGAGACAGTGTAGGTGGAAGGCGTCAATAATTTGTCACCAGCCAGACCATTCCATAGCTGGGGCTGACAAGAGGAAAACGACGCATGGATTGCAATTTGGAGGACGAAACCAAAATCGTCTAAATCGTCCAATCTACTTGTTAAGCGTAACTGCAAAGTTGCATCCAAGGCAACTGCAGCTGCAAAAACATAGGATATTATGACCTATGTAAATGTCCAAGCAATGTGGACGCAGATTAGATAAATCTAAATAATTATTACCCAAGTATTTACACGTTCTAGTAAAAGTTTAATTTGTATTCCTTTAGTTTCAATTAAACATTTTAAACATTACCATTGACAATGTTTGAAATACACGAGAGTATTGTGCAGGGCAGCACGCTACTCCAGCATCAATTCACCATAGTCGAAGTTACATCGAAGCTCAAGGAGTTTGACTGCAGTAAAAACGCCGGCCCAGATGGAATTCCACCTATCTTTTTAAATCGTTGTTCGCAGTCGCTTGCTGCACCAATCTGCACCATCTTCCAAAAAACATTCAACAAAGGAGTTTTCCCAACTTTCTGGAAGCATTCCACCCTTTTTCCCATTTACAAGTCCCGCGATAGGACCGAAATCGGTAATTACAGAGGTGTATCAATGCTATCCACGTTGCCGAAGATTTTGGAATCAATTCTAACAGATGAGATCTTCCGTACCTACAAAAACTATATAACCGAAAATCAGCACGGTTTTTTCCAGGGGCGTTCAGCAAATTCCAACCTAGCGGTGTATCAAAATTTCCTAGTTACCAGTCTGGATATGGGAAAGCAAGTCGATGTTATATACACGGACATATCTAAGGCGTTCGATAGTGTTTGCCATGAGCTGCTTCTCATAAAGCTCTCAAAGATTGGAATTGGTTCTCACTACTTGAACTGGGTTGCAAGCTACCTGTCGGATCGTCGGCAGCGTGTACTCATGGGCGGGGCTACATCTAAGGAGATCCAGGTGTTGTCGGGTGTGCCTCAGGGGTCCCACATTGGTCCAGTTCTGTTTTCCCTATTTGTCAACGACATTTCGTCCTGTTTTGAAGAATCGGACTTTCTTATGTACGCCGATGACCTAAAATTTTATAATATTGCGGAAACATCGTCCACCGGAATCCGACAAGATCTGGAGCGCCTGGTTTTATGGTGCAAGAAAAACTGCCTAAAACTAAATGTCAAGAAATGTAAAAAAATGAGCTTTTACAAGGGGATGAATCAAATTGACCACAATTACACTATCGATAGTGAGACTCTGGAATTGATAACTGTCTTTAATGATCTAGGGGTGTTGTTTGACAAAGATCTGTCATTCACTCTACATGTGGATCAAATAGTTTCGAGAGGCTTGCGGCTGCTTGGATTTATAAAGAGGAACACTGCACTGATGATGGACACCAGGGCAATTACGACACTTTACAACTCTCTAGTGCGCAGTATACTTGAATACTGCAGCACCATTTGGTCCCCGCAGTACCAGTGTCACATATCTAGGCTCGAAAGGGTGCAGAATAAATTTGTTAAATATTTATTGTTTAAACATCGTTTCCCCTATCGCGATTTGTCCTATGACACTAGACTCCTGCTCTGCGGTCTTAAATCGCTGCAAGCTAGACGAGAGAACCAGCTTCTGTTTTTTCTTCATAAACTGATCAAGGGGAAGATTGATTGTGCCGATTTACTGAGACTCCTATACCTCAAGATACCAGCGAGAACTTTAAGACACCAACAACTGTTCCACCAACATTATCACCGAACCAACCACGGACAAAGAGCATTTGTGGATCGAATGGTTACAATGTACAGGGTGGCTCGAATTCGTGTCTATGTATGGGGAACTCGAAAACCGTAAGAGATACAGAGTCGGTCAAATTAAGGCAAAATTGCGCATTTAGGTGCCTAGCAATATGCCGCTTAGAAAGTTTCAAAATTCCGAGTATTTCCGGAGATATCCGGAAAAAACCGAAATTTTGAAAATTCGTTTTATTTTTTTCCTGGGCTTATTTAAAAACAGATTTCAAATTGAATTGCACTTTTGCATTGCCACTTTTTCCGCTCTATCTAATGATGGTATCCAGTTTCAAATCCGGCGATTCGTCTTCAAGGGATCATCATCAACTTTCTTTTTTTAAATACGAACTTTAATTTTTTTTATCGTTTTTCAGATGGTGTTGCCGTTATTAATATGACTATGTGTTTTTATTATTTTTATTTTTTTCTTATTTTTTTTTTTAATTTTAATTATAATTTTTTTTAATTATATGTTTTGCTTTGGCGTAATTTTAAATAATTTAAGGTAGGTACTTTTGAAATTTTTATATTCTATAAAAATATTTTATTTTGTTTTTTGTATTAAGTGGAAAATTGGAGCGTATTAAAAATAAAAAATAGTAAAATTATTTCTTACAAGAATATGGCCATGAACTGTTACTCAAACAAGTCGCTTACTGCAAAGATAAAATATTCCCAACTTTTAACCAATTAAAAAATTTATTTAACACAGAACATCAACAATTTATAATCATACTACGTGATACTATAGGATGGGAAAACACCTATTGGAATTTTGCTTATAAATAAAATGCACTAAGCAACATGTTTGAGTCATGATTCATGGCCATATTCTCGTAAAAAATAATTTTACTATTTTTAATTTTTAATACGGGCTCCAATTTTCCTCTTAAGGCAAAAAACAAATAAAATATTTTTATAAAATATGAAAATTTCAAAAGCACCTACCTTAAATTATTTAAAATCACGCCAAAGCAAAATATATAAAATAAAAATAATAAAAAAATAATAAAAATAAAAAAAAAATAAAAAAAAAATAAAAACACATACGCATATTAATAACGCCAATACAATCTGAAAAACGATAAAAAAAATAGAGTTCGTATTTAAAAAAAGAAAGTTGATGATGATCACTTGAAGACGAAACGTCGGATTTAAAACTGGATATCATCATTGGATAGAGCGGAAAAAGTGGCATTGCAAAAGTGCAATTAGATTTAAAATCCGTTTTTAAATAAGCCCAGGAAAAAAATAAAACGATTTTTCAAAATTTCGGTTTTTTCCGGATATCTCCGTAAATACTCGGAATTTTAAAACTTTCTAAACGGCATATTGCTAGGCACTTAAATGCGCAATTTTGCCTTAATTTGACCGACACTGTATCTCTTACAGTTTTCGAGTTCCCCATACATAGACACGAATTCGAGCCACCCTGTACAACGACAAGTTTAACCACCTAGATATTTTTAACATAAGTCTCAACTCACTGAAGCGTATTGTGTCTTGAACTTTTTTTTATTCTTCTTACACGTTTTATTATCGAATATGTATTGAATGTTAAGTGTTGCAAATGTTTTATATAATGTCCTACGATTAATTGTTTTTAACTCTTTTCGTACCATTTGGAGCTTTGCTCTGTGGTGTGCATGTAATTACTAAATAAATAAAAATCTATATAGCTACGCAACAGATGCCTACTCCGGTATTAAAAGTGACGCTCGCCAATAATGCAATAAACTTAAATATTTTCCTATTTAGACGCGTTTTGCCTCTCCGTGTTGCCAAGTCGCGAACTGTTTATTCGTATCACATTATGGTGTTACTCATTTTCTTGGCAATCGTATGTTAAATTATGTCAAATTAAAGTTCATTATCAGATTCAGTCAATGGTGTGCTTGAACATGGGCTAAAACTCACCTTAAATATCGGTGTAAAAGGTCGTTACAAATTTTGTTAACTTATACTGTAATATCTCTTATTTGTATTAAGTAATACCTAATATTATCACGCAGATTTTTGTTTAGAAGATCAAAGGAATTTTTGAAATGTTTATCGACATGTCAAAGTACCATTTAATTTTGTTTTAAACTCTACTATCAATATTATAAATTTGTTCATTTAAATTGCCGTTTCATTAATAAACTATAATACTTGATAAAAAATGTAAAAATCGTATTTTTCTAAAAAAATATGTTTGTGTATTTGATAAATAAATGTTAATAACAAAACTCGATGATTTGAGCTGGTCAAAAAGTCAGCAGAAATATTGTTCGACGTGATAACTTGGCAACACCAACCCGTTCCTAGACGACTGGTTCACCCGCTCGCGAAAGCCGGTGAACATTTTTGGCCCCGCGTAAAAAGCATTGGAAGAGGTATCTGTTGCGTAGCTATATAGATCTGTGGTATCATCCAAGCGAACATTTTCATTTCCTTGTGGTAACGAGGATGAGCTACTCACACTCGCCTGATCATGCGAATGTTGAGATTGCTGGGAGGGAATAGCAAAATATTTGTCAATCATGGGCAGTTTATTAATTCTTTGAATAATTTGTTCTTTTTTTCTGTACCACTCTTGTGTTTAGGATTAGGCTTATCCATCGCCGATAGTAATACAAAACTAAAAAGAAGAGAAACTAAGCAAACCTTAGCAAACTACAATACAAAGACTCTAACCAAAGCAATAGTTCTTGCAAATATTTCTAAAAGTTTATGTAAATACACATGCCGAATTTGACCAATTTTGGATGAGCCAATCTTAACTGATTTGAATGAAATTACAGCTACTTTTTCATTAAAATTGAACAAGTAATACTACCAACACCAGCATAAGTAAACTCGTCAAACTATGATTTACTATTGTTAAACGTAAGTTGGCATTTTGCTGGTGGTGGTGTCTGGCATTTGCAGTGTTGCCTGTTCAATTTTAATGAAAAATTAGCTGCAATTTTATTCAAATAAATTAAGATTGTTTTGTAAAAAATTGTTCAAATTCGACATGTGTATTTACCAAAGACGTTTAAACTAAAGTATTTACCATACAGAGACCTTTAAAAAGTCTAATTATGCTCAAAACTCAACAATTAACAAATATTTAGGGAGCAAATTTAAAATTCGCTTGGGATTTCCTATATGCCGATGCATCACACTGGACCATGTTAAAGGTTAAACTATAAAGCATGCTATATCATTCACACCAGTGGCCAGGGGCGTATAGTTGACAAGTTCGTGGAGTACGCATGACGAGAGAGCCCTTGAACGACGGGGGGGCTTCGAAGATAGCCGACTATATTTTAAACAAAAAACTAGTGTACTTATTCGTTCCTATCATAACAAAAATAGTTTATTATTATTAGGCTCTTAGTCTTAGTCAATTTATGAAAAGAGGGCCCCACAATATTTGCCGCGGGGGGATGGCCAACGATTTCACTGTTTAAAACTACGCCATTGTATACCATCCACTATATAATTATAATATCGTATTTATCAAAGTAAAGTAATTAGTAAGTAATTGAGAAACATATATTGAATACATTCAATTGATTTTCTTAGAGATACAATTCGTTAGAGTCTTTAGGCTGAGACAAAAGATAAAACAATATGTAAAAATATAAATATTCTTAACAAGTAGGTACTTACGTTACCTTTTTTTTATTTCTTCTGCCTGAAGCAGCTACAGTATAGTCTTAGCACTCCACTTACTAATATTATTTAATCATGCAAACAAACTATTCAAGTATCAAGTATTTGATAATTTTTCGTAAATGAAAATGCGGCCTACTGGGAATAGTGGGAATCACAGTAGTTAATGTTCGGTGGCTGGGTCTGGAAGTTGCCAAATTTAACGCTCTCAGGCTCTCAACAAATATTAGGCATGGGGGGTATGGTCGATATATTTCATTAGTAGATACGTATAGGTATCTACACTGTGACTTTATTGAATGTAGCTTAATTATTATTTCATTATTTTTGGTTTGCATATTTGACGTTTTACCATTTTACTTACTTCGAGACAAAAATACTTTATAATCCGCGACATCGTGGGGCCCTTCTGAACCTTGGGCCCCAGGGCGGCGCACCGAACTGCCCGGTGATATGTCCGCCACTGCTTAACACTCAGGTTAATCTCAACAGATCATACATTCCATTACACAGGATACTTCTTTATCAAAGTTCCTTTGTGTCCACTTATTTATTTGTGAAGGGGTCCAGTAATAGGTTAAAACAGTAGATCGGAATGGAATAGGGTTTTTTGTATCGAAAACAAACATTTCCGAGATTTGATGAAACAAAAGATAAAGAGGGTAAATTTGTGGGCCCATGTGCTATATGAAACTGAATTGTGAGGCTTGAGCGTTTTGAGGCCAATTGCTATTAATCTTCTTGTCAATGTGAAAGCTGGTAATTATAAAGATATTGTGATTTAACTATTTAATGCATATAAAATAATGGGATGCAGTATGCATCATCTCAAAAACTTTCTGGATTGTCATATTGGTGACCAACATGGGGAACCGTTCCACCAAGCCTGCCATGGCAAAACGATATCAAGATTAACGGAATGCCAGTTTGCTTACTGATTATTGCTCAACGTTGTTAAGGGATACCCCAGAAAGAAAATATCGCAGAAAAACATCCACAGTAACATTCTTGTTGTGGTATTGTCTTATAACAAAGAAAACTATGGGTGACAGAAAAAATCCATTCGACTTTTTCGGCAAGTTCTACATGGTACACACCTTGCTTTGTTCACGTCACAAAAGAGACTTAGTTATTACATGACATAAAATTGTGTCATATGTAAGAGGTTTTAAAGAATATTGGTATCTAGAACGTATTAGAAATCTATATTAAATTAATAGTCCATAATTTTTTACTTGTAACATTTTAGAATTTACGCCAAGATTTTGCCATCCTTGTTTCCAGGGGGCTGGCAACACTGCTTATAGCTATTAAATATTAAGGGGCTACGAGTAACAAATTTAAAGACCTACTTTATAGCTCTATTTTCTTGTATGGGTCTAAAAGTAATAACTTTCTTTACCGTTCTCTGTGTGCGAGGCACTTTAGGGCTTTATAATTAAACCCTTTGTCCTCGCATTTAGCGCAGTGGGGTGATATACGTAATATATGAGTAAGAAGGAATTGAAATAATATTGCTCAAATTCGAAAACTTTTTGGTGTAAATTATAATATGGAATAGGAGAGTGAACATTTGGCATTAAGAACTGTCCTTTGATTACAAAAGTAGTCATAGAGGGCGACCACTATATAAATGTGATTGACTAAATGAGTCAGTTAAAGCAATTTCAGATTTAATGAATGTCTATAACTATTTGTAACGTATTCTATGATCCCAAGAATGAGATACCATACATCGGGTCTTACTGACAATGTATTGCTATAATTCAACTAGATGGTATAAAAGTGTTGTGCTAACTGCATGTTTCTAAAACGAGGAAAAGACCAGACTTTTCCTGATAATTATAGACCAATTAGTTTGCTCCCCACTCTCAGCAAGATAGTGGAGAAAACCATCAAAAAGAGACTACAACAAATGTTAGAAGACAGAAAAATTATTCCAGCATGCCAATTTGGCTTCAGAGCGGGGTATTCCGCCGAGCAATAAGTGACTAGGATCACAGAATATATTGCTGAAGGTTTCAATTTGTACATGGCTACTGGAGCAGTTCTATTAAACATAGAAAAGGCTTTCGACAAGCTTTGGCACACGGGCCTCGTGTACAAAATGATGCAAGATGGAATTCCTCTTACTATGTGTAAACTGGTCAAGCACTACCTGAAAGACAGGACCTTTCAGGTGAGAGTCGGGGATGAACTGTCGGAAAAAAGGGACATATGTGCCGGCGTACCACAAGGCTCGGTGCTCGGACCATTGTTATATACTGTATTTATTAGTGACTTCAAATGTAACACTAGAATCTTCACTGGCCTCTATGCGGATGATACCGCACTTCTCTATCGAGGAAGGAACATCAGTATCATTATCAAATACCTGCAGTCGCACATTGATGCATATACTAGATGGGCGAGTAAAAATAAAATAAAAATAAATACCACTAAGACTCAAGCCATTATCTTCCAAAAGAGATTTATGCAAGCCGATCGATGAATAGAAATTTTTGGGGAAGAAATCCCATGGAAAAAAGAGGTGAAATACTTGGGCATGATAATGGATTGTAGATTATCGTGGTTAAAACACATCACTACGGCCATCCACAAAGTAAAGTCAGCCTGGATCAGGCTTTATTGCCCTGTAGGCAGCAAGAGTAAGATGGCTCTCAAAACCAAATTCATCATCCAAAAGCCATTTTAAGAGCCCAAATAGCATATGAAAAGACACACGAAATGGGAGCCCATCAGCACGCACCTTCTAAATAAGGCCAAAAAAATTCTTCAAGACATTAAGACACGCACGAGTGTCCCAACTTCAAGTGGCTCCTGGACTACGAGCCAAGGGATAAATATAGTAAAAAGGAATATTGTAAACCCAAAGACACCTTGTTAACGTTGGAAAAACTTGCAAACAATTGGCATAAATCAAATATATGTAACGCAGCGACCAGTCTACTTGTGAACTCTGGGAATTACAGTAGCTATCTCTTCCCCGAACAGACTGACAGATGAAATTAGAGATGTAAATATGTAAATAATCACCGTGATAAAACATAAAACTTGCCAGCAATTAGACCTGGGCAGGTAACATCGAAAGTATATAGTGTAAATACTCTTAGCAACTAAAGCTGTATTGCACAACTAATATGTAAAATAAAAATGTTAATATGTAAATAGCCACGAGATAAAAATGCCATGCATGAAATTGATCAGGACAGCCAGTACCGAATGTATATTGTGCATAAACCGAATAATGTGTCTAGCACTTCAAATGTACCTAGTAAAAATGGGATGTTTAAAAACCAAGAGAGGCGTCAGTCTTTAGCGGCAGCTATGGCCCCAAAAATCAAATTAGGCAGCGCTTAAATAGGCAAAATCGGCCCGTAAGCGCATGGGATAGGGCAGAGCGGTGGTGGCTTAGTGGGTAGTTTCCTGCATAGGTCATGTGCAGGGAGACTCCCCACACCACCCTCCTTGTTACCGGGAGGGTGCCAATAAATCGGTTCCACCACCTTACAAAAAAAAATTACTGACTTATCGTTTAGGAGATGCTCGTTGAGAATATTAAATGTGAGGATAATCAACATAATGTATTTAAATGAGAATTTCCAAGAAATAAAATGCTGAATTTTGCGCAGGAACCTTTTCATTGGTCACCGGTTTATATTAAGTTCGGCAGGTATAGCTTACGGCTTCATTCTTAATATGGTTGGAAGCAAAAACATTTAACCTAAAGAGACCCGACAACTCATTCATAAAAATCCGAAATCTTGCAAAAATATCAACAAAACGATTGTCCCGCCTCCTTATATTTTTATGTATCGTGTACAAACTTTTGTCAAACTTCTTCCCCACTACTAAATGTAGTATTGCCCGCCCCCGCTTGAACGAAAGCAAGGACAGTTCATAGACGTAGAATGTTTTATTTATAGTGTGTGGGTTAGATTGAGTTAGTTTGGGTTAGATATGGGTTCTGAAGGTTGGTTACTTATTTTGGTGTGTCACGAAATTTTTCCGTGTCCTTGCAAAACCACTGCGATGAAACCAAAGAAGTATTCACTTCAAAAATGATTTAATAGAAGTTGGTAAATGACTGCAAACATATCAGATTATCCATTAATATCACACACATAGGTAAGTATTATAAAATATTAATTAATCACATCACAAAATGGTGCCCACTGTACTACTGTGTTTCATTTACTTTTACTTACTTGTGGAAACTCAGGTTCGGATGATAATAGCTGGGGACTTTGGCATACCTCACACCGCAAGACCATCGTTACTTTGATATAAAGTTTATAAAAATATTTATAGGAAATCACTCACAAAATATAAAAAAGCTACACGTCGCGTCGCGTCGCACAAATTCAGGCTTTAAAACGTCCATTTGAAACCAAACAAAACTGGGCGAAGAGTGCCATTTTGCACGTTTTTTAATGAAGAACATTTATTTATTCAAGTCGCGATCAAAAGTTGGACGGCCATCTTGTTACTTTTGACGTCTGTATTATTAGGAATCCCATTCAAAACGGTGTCGAAATTTTTGCTAGTGAACTTTGACATTGCACAATTTTGTTAATATCATAGCAACCAGTCATCAAAAATAGTGTCGAAAAGAGCTTCTTTTCGACATCACTTTGCGTATCGAAAAGGCTTCTTTATGATACCAAAATAGAGCTAGTATATTGTGCAACAAGTGCTGAAAGTAAGACTTTTCACACGAATGAGACAGTTTGGTGACACGAGCCGTAAGCGAGTGTCATAAAGTCTCATGAGTGTAAAAAGTCTTTTCAGCACGTGTAGCACACTATACTTTTTCTACGACTGCTACATACAGAGTGCCCCACTGGGAGTGTGGTAGAAAATTACATGTTATATGGGAAACATTTTTATTATTGATTTATCAGAAAATTTTATTCCTAATGAAAGAAGCTACGTGAGTAAGAGATTCCCGCTAAACTATAACTAGGGGCACGGTCTTCAAATGTGGCCACCGGAGTGGGGTCCCTATTTTCCAAATATTTTGAAAAAGAGGCTCCGAGGTCGAAGCCCTAAAATGGGGCCCCAGGGGGGCGACACCCTAGAATGGGGCCTATGGTTCAGGAGTCCCATTTTTTACAGATTTAGCAATGGAGCCCCCGGGGGCGAAACCCTAAAATGGGGCCCCAAGTCTTAAAAGGGGGCCCCAGGTATAAGAGTTCCATTTTCTACAGTTTTGCAAAATGGGGCTCCCGGGGGGTGAAGCCCTATAATTGGGCCCCGTTTTTTAGAGATCTGGTAATGGGACCTTTGAGGGCGAAGCTCTAAAACGGAGACGAAGCCCTTTAATCTAAATACCCGAATAAGTGTGTGAAATGTTCAGTTTTCAAGAGCAGTTGTTAGTGCATTTTTGTCTATTTTCAGGCCAGTCGTAGAAAAAAGTATATTCAACTTACATCTGCAATTAATGGTCATTGCATAATATACTATTCAGCAGCTAATAATGAAATAAAATTTCCGAAACTTATTTCCAGAATAATTACAAATTTGAACACGAAATTTATGAGATACCAAAATTACGCAATTTTATCCCGATTTAAACGTTTTTGTGACACATACATAGGGTTTTTCTGCTCTCAATGGTTAAACGAAAAATTAAATCATACCACTGCTAGCCTAAAAATAAATTGCTTATCATTATTTTTGAGACAAATAAAAAGGAACTGAAGCATACAAATTTTATTTAAAAACATACAAATATGACAAATATCTGGTTAATGGCATATTCAAAAAGTAGCTTAATAACTATTTTCTTCCATTAAATACCTATTTAAAATATATTTTCACTTCATTATAAATGCTACTATCGGAAATAATTGCACAAGTGCATCAAAATTACCGATAATTTTGCATGACAGCATGTTGTCTAAAAACTGCATGAGTTCATTTTCATATTTTGGAGAAAGAGCCCAACACCGAAGGTGGAGGGCTCTTTTTCCAAAATATGAAAATGACCGAATGCAGTTTTTCTAAGACAACATGCTCGAATGCAAATTTATCTGGTTATTTTGATGCACGAGTGTAATTCGGGGGAATATTTCCCGAATAAGGACATGGTTTTAAAAAATATTATTTTATTCTTTTTTTTAATACAGGAACGTAAATGTAACTGTAAACAAAGCAAAGAGGCAAAAATACGATTTTTTTTATCCGAAACGAGACATTTTTAATAATATATATTCACTTGACATTGACGTTATTTATAAATTGTCGCTGTCATCGTAAGTTTACAATGGAATTAAAACCATAGATACGTACGATGCAATTACCGCTGTGCTCTTTCGGTTTCTACAGTGCAATTATCGCTGTAATTTTCCGAGAATTGCACTCCTCTAATGGTATATTTTATACATGAGGGAAATATTCACTGAAATCTCCTAAATAAACTGGTATATCTAGAAAAAAAAGATTAAATCTAGAGTATTGGCAATTGCAATTGGTTTATTTAGATTTGCTAAACCAGTAAATTGTTAGGGTATTTCTATAAAGCTATTGTATTAATAAGTACCCGTATTAGGTAGGTATATAATATAATTAAAGTAGATAAACATATTTACAGCAGTGCCTTCACTGGTTTTGAAACGTTACCAAGTTAGTATACTTATCGAATGGGGAAGAGCCGTCGGTCGTCGACCCCCAATGCTCTCAATTCATTGGTGCAGTTACTTTACTACGTGCATACTATAAATATTTTGGGGGTAAAACAAGGCGGAACCAAGGGAAGCGGCATTGCCAGATTGACATGTAAGAACTTCAGACCCGGTTTTTGATGAATCAAAAATGGGGAAAATAAGTATTTAGTGTTTTAATTTAATATGAAAAAAGTATGTACAGTAACTCGTAAACTTAAAATTTGGCAACGCTACATCTATCGACCATAGAATGTGCCTCAATGTTGGGGGAAAACAAAGAACCATTTGTCCCGTCTCTTCAGGTTAAATGTCTTTGGTTGGAAGTATCTTAGATATAGCTTTAGCGACAAAAAAGTTGAATTATTCACATAAATCTAGGTCTTGAATCACAATAGAGTTAAAGAGTTATTATTTCAAAAAATTTAGAGGACATGTGTCAGCAGCAAACATTTGAAACCTATTCTACATTTCTTAAAAAACAACGACCATAATATAGGCCAGTAAAACTAGGTGGACGACCCTGAACAAATTCGCTACAAGCTAATTTTTGCGTCATTGTGTTTCTATTGGGGTTTTATATAACTGACTAAAAATCCCAAAAAGTCCGATGAGGGGCGCAACCCCAAAATCACCCCTATAGGTACATTTTTCAAGTTTTTTGCAATTTTCTCAAAAACGATAATTTTCTGGGAAAATTTACAAGATATACTTTTTGTAGAGCATAAAATTTCCAATCCCCTAGTATAACATACTTTATTATTTAAATGTGTTTAATGCCTAATATACGGCCATCAATGTACGAGTATGAAAATGTAAGTGCCCATTTAGCATATGACGTACACTATTTTTTGCATATATTGTGTACCACGCCTCTTCCCATCCACTTCCACTCATGAAGTACCCAATACACCCAAAAAATTACATCAAACAGTGAAAACCTTCAAGTCTGACAAATACGTTGGAAAGATCACTATCAGCAGGGGCTGATGCGACAATTTCTGATGCTTTCCAGTATAACGACTGATCAAAAGTTACTATGCAAGTAGTCTGACCAATTTTCTTGCATTCGTTTATTGCAAATATGAGAGCTGTGTATATTGTACTCAGATTGTTAGGATCTAAATTTATAAATAATGGAACAGGTAAAACACGTGTTTTTATATCTTTAGTTTCTGATTGTTGCAATGACATAACTTCATGAGGGGAAAGAGGGTGCCCCAAAAATATGCCCCATATGCCATAAGGTATTGTAAAATAGAAAATTACGATAATTATGGGGTTGTGCAACTCCATCGAAATCTCTTAATTTGATCTTTTTAAAACCAGAGTCTGCAGGTTTTGATTTACTTTCATACAGCCAAAATCCCCCTTTTTAAGAACATCAGAATATTTTTTGGTCTAAAACTGTTATCGCTAATATCAACAGCTTCATGAGGATACACGCATACTACATCGCCCATAGCATGAAAAGTTCCGTGGCCATCTGGAGTTCTGGTATTAAAATCTGCGTTGTCGAAAACCCATTGGACGAAAGCTGTATCAGAAATAGAAATTGTATTAGATTCAGACATCTCAAATTTAAGCACTTCTGTGTACGTTTCGCAAAGGCCAAAATCTGAAAGCAGATCTAAGAGAACTCTAGAACCAAATCGACGATGTAAATGAACTGCTAAACCAAAGAGAATTGGGGATATATATGAACGTTTCCTGACCTGAGAAATCATAACATTTTGTACAGCTACCGATTTAGGGTCAAATGTGTCTTTTGTGTTACCAAATAAAAGGTTTATAAAAAAAGATAAAGTTTCTGGCAACTCTCCAGTAGTCATACTTTCGATAGAAGGATATTTTTGAAAATCATACACCATACTTTTTATATCTTCCCGTATAATATTTGCGGCAGCCTGGACAACCCTACGACGACGTTCCGCAGCAAGGTCGCTATTTCTGTTGTTATACCATTGTTCTGACAATATTTGGTGGCTATTTCCTTTAAAACATAGTACTGACTCCTTACCTGAAATTTCAGTAATAACTATTCGGTCTCCATAATATTCAGTGAGTCTTTTTTTAAAATATTTTCTAGATCATATCTCTCCGGAAATGTCTTTAATTTTATCTTCTAACTCTTGCAAAGAGAACTGACGACAATCTTCAGAATTTTCTATAGTCACGTAATTTTTTAAAGGTACCTTCATCGATGGGACGTCCAGCTTTTTGTTGGGAAACATCACGAAAAAAATCTCTGTGACATATTACATGGTACCTTGCTTCTGCAGCCACAAGATCACCTGTGGTAACTATTCTTGCATAAACTTTGTGGGACCAGTCATAATTTCTTGCATTATATCGAGCTTCAATGTTTTGTTTTATCCCTAAAGTTGCAATCATTAGCACATTTTTATGTGGATTTTTGATAGTTCCACACATAACGTCACAAAATAAACAATTCCTCCTAAAATCAAATTCTTGTTTGTTTGCCCTCAGAAATTCCATTTATATTTTTCTTAGACTCAGCAGATTCACGAGTGTAGTTTTTTCTACAAAATACGTGTAACTGTAGCTGGTTAATATTTACAATATTTTGCCATAATCCACCCTTGTATCTCTTACTACATTCTATGAGTTTTGTAATTTTTTTCGAGATACATTTACTGTTTGTCCTGAGCTTAGCGTTGCTTGACATATTAAACAAACAGCAATTGCTGTAACAAAATAAATAAAATCTAAATTAAACCTTCTAAACCAATTTTAAAGCAACTATTTACCTATACACTTTATAATCATACAGAAACGTTAACAAAATTTTCTCAAATGCACTGTTGTTATCTTGTTAAACACTTACAAACGAATTCACAGCATCAAAAGTATTGAAAAGTGGTGGGCGGCTGTCGCGCTCTGTTCGCGTTGCACCCCATCCGCGCCCTTACCTTATTGGGGGAATTTGTTTCAGGATGTTATTTCACTGTTGCCAGTTGTATAAAAAATATACAGACAATTGTCAAAAGTAAATTATCAACACAAATGAATGACATATAACACCAAAAGTATTTTATTGGTGATTTTCCACTAAAATACAAAATTGCTTAAGTTTGAAGGGCTGAATCAACTTTAATACTTCTTCAAATAATAAAAACGAGTTTACCGTTTGATTGGTAATTTTGTGGACTACAAAAAACTTATCTTGTAAATTTTCTCAAAAACTTATTGTTTTTGAGGAAATTGCAAAAAACTTCAAAAATGTACTTATGGGGGTGATTTTGGGGTTGCGCCCTTTATCGGATTTTTTGGGATTTTCAGCCAGTTGTATAAAAACCCCAAAGGAAAACAATGGCGCAAAAATTAGCTTGTAGCGAATTTGTCCGAGGTTTGGGTAAAAATATAGATAGTTTTATTGGCCTAATAGCTTTGAAAATAATCTAAAAATCACTTGGTATGTTGAAAAGGAAATTAGTAATCAACGTAACATATTCAGTTCTGTTAAATAAAATTAGTGACACGAATTAAATGATAAAAAATTCAAACAAGATTCTTTTTAATTTATGCCCCGATACAATATCTCAATGCTACAATTAGTCAGATATTGCAAATGAAATAGTGTCTTCAATTTAATTGTCATCGACTGATTCTGAATAGGTTGCTATGAGGCGCTTGAGAAAAAAGGCAGTAATTATCAGACCCCCTAAGTAGATTTTGCAAGATAAATTGCAAAACTATTATCATTTATAATAAATTATTTTTTCCAAAGCTGCTTCCTAGCAGATCAAAACTCACTTTGGAATTAAACAATTGCATTTTTTCGATCGGTCACGTGGAAAATATATTAATTTGTGATTATTTTAAACTGTTGTATTGTATTATATAAACAAGGAAAATGACACATGTTTCTAATGAAGAAAAATTTGACATAATTTGTTATTATATCGAGAGTCACTAACAATGTGCAAAAGCAGATATGTGTTATTTAAAAAAATATCCTGAATGGCGTCATACCGGGCGATCTATTCTTAAAAAGTTACTTACATTCTTAAGAGAATATGGCGCATTTGTTAACTCAGTGTTACTTAGAAAAAGAAATCATGACCCTGAACAGGTGATAGCAGTTTTGTTGCCGTCTGTAGAAGAAGATGATTCCATAGGACTTCGTACTATTGAAGAAGAACAGGCTGCAACAAAATCATTGGCCTAACAATTTGTTCGTAAAGAAGGATAGCGCCCGTATAAATACCGCCTCCCATGCTTTGCGCCCTGGAAATAAAGAGCAGGAAGTTATGTTTTCCAAGTGGTTAACCAAACAATGCGATGAAAATCCGCAAATTCCTCACAAAATTCTCTGGACTGACAAAAGTTATTTTTCCAATAATGGTATATTTAATAGAAAAAAATAGACATTATTGTTCAAGGAAAAATGAAAAACGAATCGTCGGACTCATATTTATTTTATGGAGAGTAACTCAATTCTGAGAGATATGGGCAATTTTAGGAAATGAAATTGAAGATGCGCTCGATGGTCTCCCTCCATAAATAACAAATCACAATTGGTTTCAACAAGATGGGGATCCTCCTACCCACAATTCACGCAATAATACGGAATATATACGAGACCACTTCGAAAATAATTTAATTGCTACTCATGGTCCGATCACCTGGCCTCCACGGTCTCCAGATAAAAAGCCACGCCTTGATTGCTGTCTCGGGGCATGTAGCTTCAGATTAGAATCCATCTGCCTCCATTGAGAAGAGATGAAAAAGAAGAGGCTTCAATAAAAACAATAAATATTGGTCAAAGACTTCTTAATGAATTTACACTGGACTCGATTACTAGAATATACATTAGAATACAATTTTATCCTCAATACCGAAACATAATATTTGCAATCGAAGCGCGTTTCGCTAACCATGTTAGCGTTATGTGAAGATTATTAAATTGAGTTCTAATGATCACCTGATGATACATGATACTACCATGATTAGCGAAGTGAGCCCCGAGTGCAAACACTAATCAATTCACTACGAGCTGCATGTTACATACTACACGTAAATTTCTTGTCAATATTTTATACATTCACTCAAGATTTTGACTTGACAAATCTTACCCAATTTAAATAAATATCCTGGCTACAAAATTAATAGACACTTAATTACTTCCCCTATTATTTCACTGAAACGGGTTTGCCAACTTACTGGATTAAAATTATATAGTTCTATGTTACAAAAACACAAAACTGAGAAAACCGATTAAAAGTTCCAATTTAGTTGTTTTGAAGGCTGTTAAGGAAGGTATAAAAATGTACTAAAATAACTTTATTTTTTTAATTTTAAATTACCTAGCTTCTCAATTTTTAAATATCACAGAGAACCTTGTTTTATTTCTAAAAAACTAAAAATAATGAAATGCAACACATAGAACAATGTGATTAAAGGTTTATTTTGAAAAATATAGAAAAAAACAAACGAATATGCTTTAAATTATAATAAAATAAACTAATTTTTCTTACAAACACGAACCAAAAGTTGTTATCTTACTAAACATTATACAAATTAATGTGCTTAATTATCATTTTTACGCTCGTTTTTACGTAGAGGTCGTTTTATTATTATTTTTTTCCTTTTTGAAACATCTAAAGTGGGATGTAAAATAGTAAGATAATACTCGCGGTCTTGTGCTGCCATGAAAGGAAGCATTGATTTTATTGCTTCTTTTTTTTACTGCAGGAAGATCAGGTTTTGTAATAATAGTTTAGGGTCTGCAAAAATATCCATCCTCCTGGTTAGCAGTTAGCTAGTGCGTTTTATACTTACGAATTTCTTTAAATGCTTCTTCTCCATGGGAAACGTTTCCTTATTTCTAAAGAAGTAACTTTTGTATAAGGCACTTCATTATAGCTATATACGTTACACTGAGATTGGTAGTCAAAAAAGTCAGACTCTTTTAGTGCAAAATATTTTGTAAGGCTTCTTGGAATTTGCTTTTAACAAAGCACGCAAAAGAGGAATTGGAGATAAATACTCAATTTTGTCAAGAAACCTTTCAATGACACTATGGACTAAGCCAATTTCCTGGACACATGAGTGGCTAGGAGTGGAATATTTTATAGTAATTTTTTTCCAAGTTTTCTTGTTGCTTTAAAAAATGGCCAACTGTGTAGGACATAACTGAGTTTCTGTTCTGAGGAACGCAGCTATCACTCCATAGCGTCAATTATTTTAGATAAGGATGATTAGATACAACTTGCTTTAAAATCTTTACTAGCACATCGTTACTTTCCTTCCCATCACGCTCTCAGGCCATAATGCGCAATAAACATGGCTATCTTTGTACATGTGCGCAGTTAGATTATAAACCGACATTTTCGTTCTATAATGAAAATTAGAAATTTCTGCCTGTGGGCAAGAAAGAACATTTTGAAGGTCAAAACACTATACAGCTTTCTTAGTTTGCCGGTCTAAATTTCTATCTGTTATTGCTGCTTCCTTCTCCCTTATGTGTTTTAAATACTCTTCACTGTTGTTTTCTTCCTCTGTTCTTTCAGCTGTAATGAGAGGCTTATTATTATTAAGTTCACACAAACAACACCTGTTCTTCTTAGGTTTATGAAAAAATATATTAAAATTATTAGAGAAAATGTGTCTGTACTGAAACTCCTTAACTATGGGGGCATTTTGTTTTGTCATCCTCTAAACATAAAGTGAATACATTTTCTTAATAGACAGGCACCCTTCCAAATATTTCTTTTTTGTATCGGTCTACAATAATGAGATTTCACTCGCGGGAATGAATTAGTATGGCTTTTCACACTTTGTGTTTCTTCTTCTGAAATTTTTCTCTTTATGTGAGGACCTTGTTTATGTTTCGTGGGTGTATTCATAACGGAATTTCTTAAATAAACTGCATTGTAGATATCTTTCTGACTTACATCCAATGTAGAAAGGAAGTACTTTTTACACACTTGATGTCTTGTGTCGTTAATTTTTAAAATATAGTTAATCGTTTTCTCCTTTTTGGAATCTTCTTCATTCTTTCCCTTTCTTCTCCTTTCTGGATCATAAAGCTCACAACTGGACACAACAAACATTTTTTTGGATTGCTTAGCCAAAGAGTAATAATAATGAAACGTTTTTTGTTGGCCGCCCTGGGTGATTTTTTTGGAGCATTTAAAAAAACATTCATCAGAATTTTTTCTTAGTTTGATAGATTTGACTGCTACGGTCTTAGTTCTTGCTGATATGTATTTTTGACCACATTCTCTTTTTCGCTTCCATTCATTGCTAACGTCAGGTTTGTATTCATTCCACTTGTACTTGGTTCGGCAATATTATCAGAGCTCTGATTAGAGTTTTCATGAGTAAAGCTAGCTAAAAAACGACGAATTTATAAAAAAGAAATCAAAAAACAATCAGACAAGCAAGGACCTACATGTTGCCTGCAGGCTGTGCTTTTCAATTTATATTTATTCCCCTGATACTTGGCCCAGTTGTTTCATTTGTTTTTATTGGGCTTAATTTGTCATTATTGATATAATTTTCTCTGCCGGGTTTATCCAAATCGGATAAAAAGCTGCAAAACGCAATAAAAGTAGTTTAAAAAAAATTCTTTTACGTTTACGTGGTTCTCATTCAGCATCTTTAGCGGAATCGTAGCCGCTTTCATACAATTCGTCTTGCTGCTCAGTGTCCCTCACTTTTTCCTTTATAGAACTCAAAACTCAGCTTACAACATCTGCCTCTCATTACAACAACGACCACAGTAAACACACATACACCTTTTTAACTATGAACTTTTTGAAGAATTATCTAAATTCAGACTTGCAAGGTTCTATGTAACATGTAACATACACCTTTGTTTTAGCAGATATTTTTTTAAACAGTGTCCGATAGTTCCATGTAACTCATACAACCTTATTTCGTCCTTATGGCGTTTTTAAAACATACGTCTATGTCCAATGTCACATGGAACGTTATTATATGGCGGAATACGCCCAGAAAACAATTACAAGGTAGTATGTATCACTTAGAACTTCAATATACTCATAACTCTTATAGCGCCAAAATTGTAACATAAAACCTTGCAATTTTAACCCAACGAATTAACTTTCTTCACTGTCTAATTGCACGCCAATGCTACACCCAATGGGGCAGGCGCATACAAAAGGGCTATCAAAACTCCCAAAATCCTAGTCCTACGATTAATGATGGAGTCCGAAAACTCAAAACACTCAAGTTTTGTGGTATTTTCAATTGCACCTCAACAGCGGTATATATATTCCACCCCGTGGTGGTGAGCATTAATCAAGAACAAGTAGTCCTAGAAACGAGTATTTAGTAATCTCAGTTCGATGAAACAATAGTTCAAAATGGGTCACTCGAACTGGTAGAGACATAAGACTAACAAAACGCGCTTACTATTTGAGGAGCAAGGCAAAATATCAAATCAAGAAGGTAAATGAGCCAATTCCGGAAACCGTAGAGACATGAAAAGTATTTAATAAAATGAGTGGTATATTATAGAAAAATCAATTTAGAACCATAATAATAAGGCAATTTAGGACGGTAGTCCTCCGCAATTATCTTTCATCATGAAGTAGCAATTACAAGATAGGGTTAATTGTTTTAACATGATATTGTGAGTTTGTTTCATTGTTGTTTTCCCCTTTATTTACAACACTTTTGCAAAAACTCAAATAAACTAAATAAAGAGAGTTTTCAAGCATTATAATGAACATCGAAACCAAAATAAAATAAAGGAAAGCAATGGCAAACTACCTAGGAATTTAGTTAATAATAGACACTTGCCCAAAGAAATAAATATAGAATTCATTAAAATTAGAATTCACTACACCCATACAAGGCATGAATTTTATAAAATTTAAAAACTATTAGACTTTTTAAGGGACAATCTGAAGCCAAATTAACATTGCTGATATGCATTTTATCGCAATAAATGAGAATGAGGAATGGAAAATTAAATTAACAAAAATGGTGAACACAAATTTTACTAGAGGAATGGTGCCAAACACGCTGGGCTCAGGTGGTATGTAGCGCATAATTTAAGATTTTGATATGGTTTACTAATATTTTTTGGAATAAATTTAGTACTTCAAATATGGATTCACACCAATTAACTTTGGATGGGAGTTGTGGCCTCTGATATCCTATGAAAATTGTGAAAGGTTAGTGAAGCTTCACACATCTGAACGCCGGTTGTCGTGTAGAGAGTTTTCATCATCATTGTTTTCCCAACTTGATTTGGTTTTGGTTAGATTTGACCCTGTATCAACCATTTAATTTTTTGTGAAACTCGGTATTTCAGTTTAAAAGGGTTCAGAAATTGGGTTCAAGATGTAGTTTAAATTAGTAATAAGTTACTCAGTTGGAAGAATCACGTCATATCAAGGTAGAATAATCACGGTGATCTGATCAGAATAGGCTAGCATCTTGGCTGTCATTGGGGAAGAAGCCCCTAGTTTTTATCAATATTTCATTTTTGAAGTGAAACCTTCTGTTTCGTCCACTCTTAAACATAATTCTTGTTTCTGTCTTTATAGTCTTAAATGTATTTTTTAAATATTATATTTCCATTAGATTAAGCTACATATATAAATTCGTTTAATCATAAAATTCAATTTATCTAAATTATAATTACTCTATTTCTTGCTTTAACATTATTCGAGATTAATGCTTCATCATCATGGTTTTTCAAGATTTTACTTTCTCTTGTGGTCAAACGTTTTTCCGTGTACATGCAGAAAATCTGAGACCTTTACACGCGTGTGCGTTTCGTAGCGACTAGTGCGATGGTCGTTTATGGGCATGGGTCCAAAAGATCAGATCGTACCGATATATCGATCGAGCGCGCTCCCGGTACAGTTCGCATTTCCGCATAAGTTCATACGTTACCAAAAGTTAAATTTTTGTGCCAATCACTACCTTCAGTGAGTGCATCGAACAATTGAAGCCAACAGGTAAGGTCTCAGTTTTCCCGATTAACTACAGTCCTCTAACACTCTACGCTGATGCTCAGCATAGTAATATAACATGAAAAATTATATAAAAGCAAAAGTTTCGTTCTCATTCTTACATTATTGGTCCTGATCGAGTCCGGATTTTTAGGAACTCAATTTCCATAGAATTCTGATTTTAGATTTCAAATTCTTTTCAAATAAAAATTTGTAATTAATCAGTTAATTAAATAATATAAATAGATATAGATTGAACGGCAACGTCGTGTGTTCGTGTATTAAAGATTGCTCCGAAGCAGACTATTGTTTTAAAGTAAATATCGCTTTAAAAAATAAGAAAACATCATATTGTGTTATATTAAACTCCAGAAACCTTATTTTATGAAAAATCCACCGGGTTTAAGCCGATAATATACCAGCAAGTGTGAAATTCCATTGGCTGTTGTTTTTTATACCCATGAACGATTCCGTGCAGGACGCTATTTGTAAGTGCGCTGTTGCCAAGAGTACACTGGTAAAGATCAGTAACTTATATTTTCGACATACGCCTGGCGGCTGTTGGAACAATGATCTGTGATATGTGCCCCGAGTGTTCTGATAATTTCATCGTGAATAATAAAACAGTAAAATGTATGTACTGCAAAAATAAGTTTCACAATATGTGCGTAGAGGTAAAGGATACGATTTCAAAGGCCATTGCAGACAACAAAAATATAGCATGGTTTTGCAATGATTGTATAAATGTTGCCTTAAATAATCTAGAGTTGGCAAATAAAATAAACCAGGTGGTGGATAAGACCGAACAAATGATCAAACAAACTTCGGGATGCCTAAAAGCTCTTGAAACTGTAAAACTCAATTTCTCGGATAACCAATCAGAACAGGCAAAACGGAGGAGCTATGCGGAAGCTGCTGCAGAGGGTGTCGTGGTCATTAAACCAACTAGGGCGTGTGAGAGTGATGCGACAAGGAAGAAAATTAGGGAATGCATAGACCCTGTGGAACTCGGTATTGGCATAGCTGATATGAGGGGCTCTAAGGAAGGAAGGGTCATTGTAAAATGTAGGGATAGTGAGGATGCCAAGAAATTAAAAACAAGTTTGGAGCAAAAGATGGGTGATGACTATGAAACGGTTATACCAGACAAAAAGTATCCATGCATAAAAATTGTAGGAATTGAAAAGGAATATGAGGAAGAAGACCTTATTAATGTTTTAAAAACACAAAATAGTATGATTTTCGCGAATGATAGTAAAGTTAAACTTATTACATTAAAAAAGATGATTAAATCATATTTTGCCTTATTGAAGTGCGATCCTGAAACTTTCTACAAAATTAAGACACGTTCGGCGGGAAGATTGTTTATGGATTGCAGGGCTTGCCGTTGGTTTGAGTATGTGAGTGTTGTCAGATGTTATAACTGCAATCAGTTTGGGCATATGTCAAGGGAATGCACATCACAAAAGGTTTCTGGAAAATGCTCTAGCGTAGATCATGAAACGAAAAACTGTGAAAATAAAACGCATAAATGTATAAACTGTAAACTTAGTAACGACAAAAATAATTTTAACTTGAAAACTGACCATTCTGCATTTAACATAAAGTGCCCTAAATACTGCAGGCTAGTAGACAAGGAACGTTTAAAGATTCAATATTTTAATCGGGAATAGCGACGACAAAACATGGATCTGCATATATCTCTAGCCGAGAGACGGAGGTGTTCGCGAGGCAGTGCCTTGGAGATGACATTGTTATACCAGAATGTGAGGGGGCTGAATACTAAAACTGAAGAATTATTTAACGCCATATGGAGCAGCTATGATGAGTTTGATTTCCTGCTGTTGACGGAAACTTGGCTGTCTGAGAGTGTTTATGACAATGAAATAGTGCCGGATATGTTTTGTGTATATAGATCGGATCGTAAATTTCACGAGTGTGGAAAGAAAAGGGGTGGAGGAGTACTGCTCGGCGTCAAGAAATCATTTAGTAGCACCAGAGTGGTCCTGAACTTTAACCACAACGATATTGACATTTTGTGTGTGAAAGTAAGTATTAACTGTCACTTCTCTCTATACGTATTTGTGGTATATGTGGCACCGAACTCTCATGTTACCACATATGAACATTTCTTTACCTACATTGAGACCCTTTCTCATGTTATTAATCAAGACTTTATTATTGTGGGGGACTTCAACTTGACCAACTTGAGTAAATATTATGAGAATTCAGTTACAGATCTCTATATAAATGAATTTGTAAAATTTTTAAGTTTTTATGATTGTGCTCAGTATAACAAGGTACGTAATAGTATGAATCATATATTGGATGTTGTCATCAGTAAAATTGTTTGTAAAGTGTCTAGGGCTACGTTTAGTTTTGTGCCTGAAGACAACCACCACCCCACATTGGAAATAGTAATGGCCTTAAACAATAATAAATTAAATGAACTGAAGAGACAAGTAGTAAAATATAATTTTAAAAAGGCTAATTTTGATTTGCTCCATGATATGTTCTTGAATGTTGATTGGTCTGTAATGGAGAATTACAGTGATGTTAACACTGTTGTGGACTTGTTTTATAATATAATTAATGGTATTTTTGAAATTTGTGTTCCTAAAGTTAATATTAGTAGTAGTAGATCATATCCTGTCTGGTTTAACCGAGAAATAATAAAGGATTTAAAAAGAAAGGAACATCTCAGAAATAAAATTAAAAAGAAATCCGAAGCACATTTGTTGCATGAACTTTGTAACCTGAGGTCTAGTATAAAACAAAAGATTAATCTATCATATAGAAATTATATTTTGAAAGTACAACACGATTTGCCTCAAGATCCTCAATCATTCTGGAGTTATATTAATTCTAAAAAATATTCGAATCATATACCAACTAAGATGTTTCTTGATGGCGCATTGTTTGATTCTGGAAAGCAAATAAGTGATGCATTCGCCGAACATTTCAACAACGTATATTCGTCTGATTACGGTCCTAATGATGAACTTGTCGGAAACGTGTTTGCCCACCATTTCTATAGGCGCACTGAGCGATATCGATGTTGTAGACGCGATCGGGGACCTGAAAGTGGGAAAAGCAATTGGTCCAGATGGTCTGCCTTCCTTTATAATTAAAGGGCTATTAGACGTTTTTAGATATCCTCTTCGTGTAATTTTTAATCTTAGTTTAAAGACCGCTGTCTTTCCTGATCACTGGAAAAAGGTAAATATTTGCCCTGTATATAAGAAGGGTCCTAAGGATAATATCGAGAACTACAGACCGATTGCGATTCTCTCCGCTGCGGCTAAGGTTTTTGAATCGGTATTGTATAGGATGATGTATGGCTCCGTGGCTCCTCTGATGTCTGTTTTCCAGCATGGGTTTTTGAAAAATAGATCTACAGTGAGCAACTTGATATGCGTTGCAGATACCATCTTGGAGGCCTTGAATCGACGGAGTCAGGTATATGTTATATATACTGACTTTGCTAAGGCCTTCGATGTGGTGTCGCATACCATATTGTTGCAAAAACTTGATAAACAACTTGGTTTTCATCAGAACTTACTTGGCCTCATGTCATCATACCTGGAGAACAGACATCATCAGGTAGTAATAAGGGGTTATTGTTCGGACTATTTTTCCCCAACATCGGGGGTCCCCCAGGGCTCCAACCTTGGCCCACTTCTGTTCCTTATGTTCATTAACGACATAACAAAAGTAACTGAAAAATCTAACTTAAAAATGAAACTTTTTGCTGATGACCTAAAACTTTATAAGGTTATATCAACAATTGACGACTGTGTTGCTCTGCAACAGGGCGTAACAGAACTTGTAAATTGGTCCCTGGGCAATAAGTTGTATTTTAATATTAATAAATGTTCAATTGTAACATACACCCGAAAGAAACAGCCAATAGAATATGTTTATGTTATGCGGAATGAGGGATTGGCCAGGGTTGAAGTAATTAAGGATTTGGGGGTTACCTTCGACAGCTTGTTAACTTTTAATATTCATGTGGAGCTGATTTGTGGTAGGGCATCAAAAATGTATGGTTTTTTGGTACGGAACACTCGCCGGTTCTCGAGTGTGAGGTGTATTAAAACTTTATATGTAACGTTTGTGCGTTGTCATCTGGAGTATTGTAGTCAAGTGTGGAATCCATTCTATGATTGTCACAAATACAGTGTCGAAAAAATACAGACCAAAGCTCTTCGCTATCTAAATTTTAAGGAAACTGGAACTTATGACTTTTTTATCACAAAAGATAGGTTGTTGAGCCAATATGGTTTGCTTGCCCTCGAAAAGAGACGGCAAATAGCTGATTTGATATATCTCTGGAAAACAATAAGAGGTAATATTGACAATCCTGAGTTTTTAGAACAGCTTACCTTTAACGTGCCTAAGTATAATACAAGAGCTTCAAGTACCTTTTACTTGCAAGATGTTCCCCATTCAAATTTTTGTATGAATTCATTTAAGTACAGAGCTTGTAAATTGCTCAACACCCTACCTGACTGTGATATATTTAGTATTAGTTTAAATGCTTTTAAAGCCATTCTTTATACAAAACTGTAAATTTTAAAGTATGTAATTTAGGCTAAGATGTATAACTTAACAATATTTGTATCTCAGTGTACTTTGTAATTGGATGTTGTATCTGTTAAGTACCTATTCCAAATAAATAAATAAATAAATAAATAAATAAATATTCAATATTATCATTATCAATATCATCGTATCCTTTTTATTTTCTCATTTGATATTTAAATTAAAATAAATCGACAATTTTAGCGTTTATTTCGACCAAAATCTGCTATTTTTTGCAAATACCATTTCTTCAGATACTGGTGTTTTGCCGTTTTTATGGGAATTTGAGCACGCCGTTCGATGCTACGAGGTGAATACACGGTTTAATTCTTTCGAATAATTTATTTCATCGCGACGCGTCGTATTATTTAATCGTTTTTAAATATACATAGTCACAGATAGGGTTAATTTTGTCACATATTTTTTATTTACGTATGGTTTATTCTGTCGAATAATTAAACTCATCGCACCATCGTATTTAATGCTTTGAATAACACATTGTTCTAATTTGTTCTAATTTGCACTACCTCACGCCTCACAATTTATTTAAGCGCTTATATCACATTTTGCTCTTACTTTCTAAACTTACGATAGATATCTATTACTTCTATTCTAATTTTAAAAATGGCAGACAAGTTAAAGAAGGCCAAATCTTTGCGTCAAACCGAAGTCAATCGAATGAAAGAACTATTTAATGTAGCCAAAAGAGCTGAGACAGACTCAGCCATTCATATTTTATTTCGAATGCATTACGAACAAATAGACACAATAAGAGACGAGTTCTCCAGACAACATAATATAGTTATTGGCTTAATTTCTGATGAAGAATTTGACGCTGAAGATAAATTAAGAACTGATTTTGAAAATCAATATTATCCAATAAAGGCAATTTATTATAATTTATTCGCAGCCACCCCTGGTAATTCTTCTACCTCTAGTGTTTCACCGCAGGTGAATGCTATTGTACCTAAAATAAATTTGCCTACTTTTTCGGGCGATATTACTAAATTTCAATCATATAAAGATATTTTTGTCATACGCTCCCAAAAATAGCTATTTTACGGACTTATTTGATATTGGATAACGTGTCGTTCACTAGAAACGAGAAAAAAGTCGGTCGATTCCCTGACTCGCCTAAGCCTAAACCGCCTTTTCAATTGTCTAATTTTCTAAATAGTGACGTCGTCGATGGTAGTATCAAATCACCTGCGCCTCCCGTACCTGACGTATATCGCTTATGCAAAAATGCTCATCTAATTTACAAATGCCCTGATCTTTTGTCAAAATCACCTCCAGATCGTTATCAGGTAATAAAATCCCATCACTTCTGTATAAACTGTTTAAGTCATTCCCACATAACAAAAAGGTGCCAGTCTACTCACAGTTGTCACAAATGTAATCTGAGACATCACACTTTGCTGCATTTTGAAAGGCAGACTAATCTCACAGATCAACCAAACCCCACGCCCAACAACCCCAAACCGTCTGATGATTCTCTCGCACCTCTCCATAATTTTTCGTCGCAGAACGCTAATGCTCAACAATCTAGTGTGTTGCTTTCCACTGCTCTGCCAGGAATTATGGATGGGCGTGGCAACTTCCAAAAAATTAGAATACTGTTAAATTCAGGCTCTCAGTCTAATTTTATTTCTCAGTCTTGTATTAAGCGACTCGGCTTACATTCGTATAGTTTAAACTTTTCAGTCCAAAGCTTAGGGCAAATTCAGACGCTCAATAGTTCTTCAGGAGTTAGTCCCAAAATTCGTCCCTGGAACAAGACTTCTCCTATTTTTGACTTTGAGGCTGTCGTCATACCAACAATTTGTGGTCACTTGCCTTCATTTCCCATACCTACAGCGAAGTGGTCACATATTGCTAATTGTATCCTGGCCGATCCAGGTTTTAACCAACCAGGCCCGATTGATCTTTTGTTAGGTGCTGATCTATTTCCACATATCCTGGCAAATGGTCACTTGATGGGCGATGGTAATGCCCCAGTCGCAATAAACACTGTTTTTGGGTTTGTCCTTATGGGAAAAGCTTACAGCTCTATAAATCCACCCCTCACTTCTCAAACTTTTTTATGCATTGAACCCTCGTCACTTGAAAAGGTGATGCAAAGTTTTTGGGAGGTTGAAGAGGTTCCTCATGTCAAGACGATGTCCTTCGAAGATGATCGTTGCGAGTCAATATTTTTAAAAACAACTTCAAGAGATGAAAGTGGTCGATTCATCGTTTCGCTCCCGTTTCGCGATGCTGAACCAATTTTCCCGGAAAGCAAAGGTCTTGCAGTGAAAAACTTCTATTCTTTGGAGCGACGTCTGTTGAAAAATTTTTCTTTATATAAGGAATATTCTGCTTTTATGCAAGATTATCTAGATTCTCATCATATGGAACTTGTTCCACCTAATGCTTCTTGGACAACAAAAACTTATTATATCCCTCATCATTGTGTTCAAAAACTAACTGGTGCTACCGTTAAGTTACGAGTGGTTTTTAACGGATCCGCGAAGTTGCCCGGTCAAACATCTTTAAATGAGTGTCTTATGCCTGGGCCCAAGCTTCAAAGTGACATTGCTGGCTTATTGCTGTTGTTTAGGCTACACCGCATAGTTTTCTCTACCGATATTCGACAAATGTTTCGTCAAATTAGAATTTTTCCTCCTCACACTGATTATCAACGAATTGTGTGGCGTTTTTCCCAGGATACACCTCTGTCTGAGTACAGACTTTTAACAGTAACTTATGGTTTAACCAGTGCTCCATATTTAGCCATAAAGTCTCTTATGACGTTAGCTGAAATCGAGACGCAAAATTATCCTCTTGCCGCTTCTGTTATATTGGAAAATTCTTATGTGGATGATATCCTGTTCGGAGCTTCCTCAATATCTGAGGCAAAAGCGCTCCAACAAGATTTAATCTCAATGCTAAAAAAAGGAGGGTTTGAGTTGCGAAAATGGTGCAGCAATGATCCTCGTTTATTGGCTGATCTCCCCAGCTCTCACCTTTCCAATGAGAATATTTCGTTAAACCCTGACCTTGATTAGCCCCTCAAAATCCTGGGTTTGCAGTGGTTACAAAATTCCGATTGCTTTTCATTTTCCGTAAAGCCCATTGAAACCGCATGTACGAAACGCAATTTGTTGTCTAACATGGCAAAAATCTTTGATCCTCTTGGTATTTTGTCACCTATAACATTTTTCATAAAACATCTCATTCAAAGACTCAGGTCTTTGAAGCTTGAGTGGGATCAAACACCTCCCAATGATACTGTCCGAGTTTGGAATAAGTACACCTCCGAAATTTCCTGCTTATCTTCTTGTAAGCTCCCGCGTTTACTCATTCCTGATGATGTCATTTCCTGTGAAATGCATGCTTTTTGTGACAGTTCTGAAAGGGGCTATGCAGCGGTCATATATTTCGTTTTTCTTCACAAAAAGGGGGATGTAACCACACATTTTGTTTGCGGCAAATCAAAGGTTGCCCCACTCAAGGTTTTATCTATTCCCCGGCTGGAACTCTGTGCTGCCGTTCTTTTGGCTCGATTAGTGCAATTTATCTGTAGGGTGTATGAAACCAAACTTCCCTTCAAAACTCCTATTTTTGCGTGGTCCGACTCCACTATCGCACTCTCCTGGATAAAGTCCTGTCCACACAGGTGGAAGACGTTTGTTAGCAATAGAGTCAGTTTTATTCAGGAAAGGGTGGTTCCTTCATGTTGGCACCATGTATTGTCTGCAGAGAATCCAGCTTACATTGGGTCTAGAGGGCTCCTTCCCTCGGAATTGTTGGAACATCCTCTATGGTGGACTGGTCCAAAGTTTTTGAAGGATTCGTCTCGTCCATGGAACAATACTCTTGCAGTACCCCCTTCGACTGAAGCGTTAAAGGAGGAACGCATTATCACTCTGGCAGCTACTTCGACCACTCATTTTTTGGATGTTTTAATATCCCAGTTTTCTTCATTTAGTCGTTTACAGCGTGTTTTTTCATATATCTTACGTTTTCTTCACAACATTCGCCAATTCGACAATAAAATACTTACCCCCTTATCCTCCGTTGAAATGCATGAAGCTAGGCTCTTCACTTGGAACTTATATCCAATTTGTCAGCAGATGCCTTTTTGGCTGCTTTACGTAGGTTTATCGCTCGACGTGGTCGCTGTCATCACTTGTACAGCGATTGTGGTACTAATTTTGTAAGTGCCAGTAAGCAATTGGTTGATTTGGTAAAAAATGCTGCATGTCAAGAAGCTATTGCTTGGCATTTTAATCCACCCTCAGCTCCTCATTTTGGTGGCTTGTGGGAAGCGGGGGTTAAATCGGTCAAAACTCACTTGTATAGAGTCATTGACACCCAAATATTAACCTATGAAGAATTGAATACCACATCAATTCAAATTGAAGCCCTGTTAAATGCAAGACCACTCACTCCAATTAGTAACGATCCTCATGATTTGACCGCGCTCACTCCCGGTCATTTTTTGACCATGGCACCCTTAGCAGCCCCTCCAGAGGCTGACGTCACTTCTGTTCCTCTTTCACATTTGGATCGTTGGCAATTGATACAAAGGATTCATCAAGACTTTTGGTCAAAATGGTCTAAGGAGTATTTCCATACTTTGCATCAGCGAGCTAAGTAGCACAAAGTGTCCACTCCACTAGAAGCAGGAACGCTGGTTTTAATAAAAAATGAATTAGCGCCCCCTATGCATTGGCATATGGGTCGTGTGACCAAGATATACCCAGGGTTGGATGGGATTGTTAGAGTCGCCTCAGTACAGACTGCGAACGGTTTGCTCAAACGTCCGTTGGTTAAGCTGTGTCCTTTACCAGTTTCTGACTAACCCGAAAAATGCATAGCATTTTTGGTGGGCGGAATGTTTCGTCCACTGTTAAACATATTTCTTGTTTCTGTCTTTACAGTTTTAAATGTATTTTTTAAATATTATATTTCCATTAGATTAAGCTACATATATAAATTCGTTTAATCATACAATTTAATTTATCTAAATTATAATTACTCTATTTCTTGCTTTAACATTATTCGATATTAATGCTTCATCATTATGGTTTTTCAAGATTTTATTTTCTCTTGTGGTCAAACGTTTTTTCGTGTACATGCAGAAAATCTGAGGCCTTTACACGCGTGTGCGTTTCGTAGCGACTAGTGCGATGGTCGTTCATGGGCATGGTTCCAAAAGATCAGATCGTACCGATATATCGATCGAGCGCGCTCCCGGTACTGTTCGCATTTCCGCATAAGTTCATACGTTACCAAAAGTTAAACTTTTGTGCCAATCACTACCTTCAGTGAGTGCATCGAACAATTGAAGCCAACAGGTAAGGTCTCAGTTTTCCCGATTAACTACAGTCCTCTAACACTCTACGCTGATGCTCAGCATAGTAATATAACTTGAAAAATTATATAAAAGCAAAAGTTTCGTTCTCATTCTTACACCTTCTTTAGCACGGGTGTGATTTGAGACTCGATAAACACGAAAAGCGACACTAAAAAGAGATGAACATATACATCTATAGGATGCAACCTACGAAATAATGAGATAAAACACAGTTATATATGTAGTTGTAACATGTTTGTTAAAAGTAAAAAGAAATTCTCGTCCGATCACTGAAGTTAGCAACGTCGCGCGTGGTTAGTACTTGGATGGGTGACCGCTTGGGAACACCACGCAATGTTTTATAAAGATTTCACTTCTACCGCGTCTGGACTGCACACTTAATTTTTTATCATAATATTCCTTTCTTGAAGTAGTTATTGAAATAATAATAAAAGTATATACGTAAATAAACCATCTTTTCTCAGTTGTCTAATTTTAAAGAAAAAGCTAATGTAAGAACAATAAAGATATTATTCAAATATTCAAAGTTGTGCGTTATTTCTATTAAAAACTAGCTTCTGCATAACCAAATAATTAATAGACATCATCCATCAACTGTGATGCGAAATTTTAAGGAAGGAACGGCAGCGCAAAAGGAAGATGGCAGTAATTGTTTAGACTTATCCAATTGTTAGCTCCACATTTACTTAGAAGGAAATAAATGTTCAATTTTCAGCCTTAATTGTGATTTACGATTAATTGTGTAATATTCAAGGATTTCGTGGACTTCTCGCAACCAATAAACGAAATTAGAAATACCTAGGGATCGTGAAGACAAATGGGTAAAAGTTCTTACGTTAACTTATCTGAAAGTTGGTTTTCATGTTTCCGCTTCCTGTTTATCTTTATTACGGCACGATACCTTATTGCTGTTGTTCAAAATATATTTTTGAGATTTGGTGTCCAGTTATTAAATACGGTTAGGTTACACTATAGGCGCTTGTGTTCGAGTCGGCTGGCATGCGTAACGTAACGGTAAGAGACATAATTTGTAGCCGCGGTATCAAACGGTAGGAAACGGTACTGTACTGTATAAACGACGAAACTAACTTGATTAGGGTATACCTACGCGAGTGCATAGGATATTGCCTTCCATAATGGTTCAACAACAGGAAAAAGCTCTCCGGACACGCTACTGATGGTTAGGAATACTCGCCGACTCGTGTGGAAACATGACGGTGAGTAAGGAAGGATCGATAACGGTATTATAGGATGATAACGGTATGCTGGATACGGAGCAAAAACTGCAAACGACCCAAGAGGCTTCCTGCACGGATGATATACAAGTTTTGAAATGCGTGTGCGCGAATACGTCACTGCATTTCAGTCGTACTTCGGTAGTACGATTTCAGGCCTCTGTGGTGGCGGTAGGCAAGGTAACAAAGCACAGTATCTGACCACTTCACTACCAGACCGTTAAGAGCAATTCACTGGAAAATAAAGACATGGGTAATTCTGCAACGCAACGTCGCATCGCATCATGTGGAATCGGGAAGAAAAGTTGAGACCAGACCGCTGTCTGAAGACGCAAGTATCATGGCCGGCCGTTAGGTGGCATCATCGCGGCACATGATTCACGGCAAGTGATGCAGCGTTCTACCCGTACAAAAAGCAGACGAGGACTGCGGAAAATGCAAAAAACTTCTTCTAGAGGCTTTTCGTAAGAAAATATTTTGCAAAAGCGGAACCCATGGGTTTAAGTTTGAATTTATGAAAAAAAGTGACGTCGATAGCCCGAATAATGTCTCTTTCCAGATAAAGCCCTGTTATATATCGCCAATGAAGCCAAAAAATTTATGTTTCTAAATTTTTTGAAAAATAATTCACAATTTTATATTTCTGCCGACTTAACTTCGAGAGATAGTCCCGACGAAATTGCCATGTTATAAGTATAGCTGCGTTTTCGTTCTGCAATGTAGATATATCAGATTTCAAATGCGTAGATTTTTCTTCAGGCCTCCACTATCATCTCAGTAACTTTAATGTAAAGTACCCCTTTTTATTTTGAAATTAACTTAAGCTTCAGACATCCATAAATCCATAATCATAAAATACAAAAAATGGAGTAGAACATGTAATAAAAATAAGTAGATTGGCGGTATGAATACGAAAACGGAATTAAATTAATTTTACATTATTTCCTGAATATAAATTAGTGCAAAAATATAAACTATTTTTTTTTAATGAGCATTTTGCATCTTTTAAATATCATATCGATTAGCAATTTTCCTTTCCAGATAATTGGTAGTTCCGTCATATCCCGTCAGTGAAGTAGGAATTGTTATGTTCCTGATAGAGCAAGATCCGGTATTAGAAATACATACCCTCATCTGATATTTGGCGATGACAAAGATTATATGTTAGATAATATATAGATTGATAAATCGCATTTGGGTTTCCCAGCTAAATCTCGGCCAATGCCGTTATACAGGGTGAAACAAATTCGCTTCTCACTATTGGGATCTCGTAAACGGTAAAAGATAGAGCAAAGTTTAAATTGCGCAATTTAGTACCCAGTATTTTAACATTTTGAAGTTTGAGATAGCTCGAGTACTTACGGAGATTTCAGCGAAAAACCAAAATTTTCGATTTTTGCTTTTAATTTTTCTGACGTTATTTTTGGAAATATCAAAAAAATATTAATACTTTGTAAAGGCAGTTCCTAAGGCATATTTCCTAAATCAACGTTTCGATTTCTAACAACCATCATCAAGCCAATTTTTTTAAATACGGACCTGTAGATTGTCTATCATTTTTTTGCATATTTAAGGGGTAATTTGGTAAAAGCAAGAAAAGCAAGCAAAATCATTCTTTATTTTCAATTCACATTCGATTGTTTTCTCATGGATTACTAATGCCTGGTTTCTGAAGTACCTGATATCTATTGTATAAAGTTATGAAGCCTATAATAATTACTATGGTTACAATTGTATTAACAATCGTTGTCATAGGAAAAATGTGAAGAATAAAGTTATCCATACTTTGAGAAACTGGGCATAAGAATCATATTGCTCGCAGAGCTCCTAAAGCTAGGTCTAACCTATCACTCCTGCTTGCACTCCGTTTGAACATTAGTATTTCCATTATTTACATTTTAGATTTGCATTATTTACACTATTCGCACTGTTAATCCGTCTAAGTTGAGGGAAGTCTCTGTTATATTCCCTCTGGGGCCTACTCTGGGCGGTTGCTTGCCAAGCTGGTTTTGCAGGCGGCGGTGCATATATGTTTTCTTTGAGTGCTAGTTCCCTGAGTTTCCTGATTTCGCTACTAGAACTGTGTTTGCTTGAAGAGATACACCGGGCATTGGGCATCAATAGACCGGTGATCTCACCCACAGTTTGCGCACTTGAAATCGTCACTAGTGCAGTCTATAATTTGGTGAGGCGCCGCGCATTTGGAGCACCTCCATTCTCTGTGGCAGTACGTCAAAGCGTGTCCATGCCCTTGACAACGCAGGTTTTTCGCTACGGCGATATTCCCATGATATTCGTATAGACATTAAATATCTACATTTCTGATTTAACTGTTTTAAGGTAGCGGTAGATTCAGTGACGACAAGGTATAGTGGATTTCTTGTCTTCTTTATTGCGTACACGTCTTTGATTTTGAGTTCATACTCGTCGATGAGTGCATTTCTAACTTCATGAGGAAGAATATCGCCGTATAGGCCCTTAATACAACGGCGTGCGTTCTTTCCAGCTTCGCTGCATATGAGTAGGATTCTATATTGTCATTTTCGGTTTCACTGAGTGGTTGAAACCTGTTGTCTATAGATTTTCCAGGTACTGACGTCCTTTGGGTAGTTGGGTCGACACCCACGTCCAGGTAGACCTTTCTAATATTCCGTTTAAAAGGCACTTTGAATTCTATTTCTTGAGGAGGCGGGTTGATGTTGTCAGTTGGAGTGGTATCCGTATTTGGGGGAGGGAGGGAGGTGGAGCCATCGGATCGAGTTGCGTTGACGTAGAGGCTGAGCCTTCAATAGCGGTCACCTGAAGGTCACTTTTTCTTGTGTTGCCATCGACTTTTTGTTATATTGGCGAGGTTTCGCTTTTTCCCATGTTTTTGGACATAGTTGCGGTTTTCTTTAATCCATGGCCGCAATCGACTCGCGATTTGGCCGCGGCCGCTCTCTTTTTCATAGTAGCAGGATGCGTATCTGTTAAATACTTTGTTGCTCGTTCGATCAATCGTTTTTGAGGCGTAGTGGTTGTCTGAGGCTCTGCTATATTGCGATGTGACTTATCGCACATATCGCATTCATGCCTGTGTATTGCTAACTTTCTGAGAAGGAGACTTTCCTCTCTCAGGTCAGCTTCTGCCGTTTTCATCTTTAAAGGATGAGCTGCGTTGCAGTGAGTTCTCGCTGCCTTCGTGCGGTTTTCTAGTTCGCTATGCGTATGTATATGTAACAGATAGTGCTGTTAGAGACGCTTGTTTTAATAACATGGTATAGTTCTCGCGAATCCTTTCTGGCTGCGGATGTCCGCTCGCTAACATCGGAGTCTGACTGAGTCACGGATATGTCTTCGCCCGTCTCAGACATTGAAATGTGGCCCGGGGGCCCGTCCTCGGAAATTGAAACTTTATCTGAGTAAGCTCAGTAGTTGATCTTTTTTACTAGCTATACCTTACGGCATAGAAGTAGATCGGCGCGTTTTAGAACACTACATAAAATATAGATTCCGGTACGGAAAGTAAATTCACGCTTAGTCAAACCACCTGTGGCTAACGAACAGGTCTGCTCTACGAGACGGTCATAGGCAGAGGCACCCCAATTTTGGTTACTCTCTCTTTCACTCAGCAGCTGCCTGGCTCTCTGGATCCCCGTCACTCTCCACGTTCGCGGTCACAAACATCTAAAATATAGGCAACCATGGATATGACAAGCTTTTACCAAGGGAACCTGGTATACTGTTGGCATGGAATAAAATAAATTTTCATTTCATAAAAAACAAACGATTAAATAACTGATAAGGGCATATTAATAACGCGTGCTCACCTGTTTATACCTGGCAACTTCATAGTTTTGCTGAGTGGAAAGTAAGCAACCTATATTTCTCCAATTCCTTGTCTCGCTATTTTTTAAATAACAAATCGTGGAAGTTGGTCCAAAAAAGTTAAATAGAATTTATATTATACAGGGTGAAACAAATTAAAAACAAAAATCGAAAATTACGGGTTTTCGCGGATATCTCCGGAAGTACTCGAAATATCTCAAACTTACGAGATGCCAAACGTGAGAAGCTTGTCCACACCGTATATTAGCGTTAGCACAAAGCAGCCTCATATAAAATAATGAATGAAGAGTGAAGGCTGTGTGCATGTACGAAATGTACTAAATGAAAAAACCTTTGTATTCCATGCAAAAATTTTTAATCCAAAAAGGACGTCTAATCAGCGTAACAGAGCGCTTTCGGCCTTAGCCATCATCAGTGTTACCTGCAAAGTGAGTAAAAGAACCACCCATTAGTG
>MU183584.1:0-29975 GCA_016904865.1 Pissodes strobi
AGTATAGTTCGTATTTAAAAAAAGGAAGTTGACGATACCTCTTGAAATCCAAACGTCGGATTCCAAACTGGATACCACCATTGGATAGGGCGGAAAAAGTTGCAATGCAAAAGTGCAATTGAACTTGAAATCCGTTTTTAAATAAGCCCAGGAAAAAAATATAACGAATATTCAAAAATCCGGTGATATATCCGGAAATACTCCGAATTTTAATACTTTCTAAACGGCATATTATTAGGCACCTAAATGCGCAATTTTGCCATGATTTGACCGACACTGTATCTCTTACGGTTTTCGAGATCCCCATACATAGATTCGAATTCGAGCCACCCTGTACACATTTAAAATAATTGTCTTCTCGACAATTGATAAAGGACACTTGGAAACTTCACTGGGGAAAACTGAGAATCTGTCATATTTAGAGTTTTCGGTATTAACCGGTCTCGATCGCCTTACAGCAAATACTCAACCATAACAAGCTAAGGAAGCCGGAAATATCCAATAGGCACCTCATCAATAAAAATTCAAGTATGATCAGGTACAAAATATGCAGGTGGATAAAATAAATAATTCAAGTAATTTATGATATTACATAATATGTAATAGTTTGATTTTAATATTTTCATATTTACGTGATATTTTTGTACAGTGTTAGATTTTTAACAATTTAACATCTTGATTTAACGAACGCCCATGGAAAGGATGGTTAGATTCTATGGGACAATAATTTACAACTTCGCAACATTTCCAAATAGACTATAGATCTATTTTACCGTAGAACAAAGACTTCAGAAATTAGAAGACACTTTAGGTATATTATACTATTTACTTACGTATGCCTAATGATTCGTCAGCTTCCAGATCCCCAAATTCTAAAAGACAATAGATTCACATGATATATTCTGCCATCAATCAAAATATTAATTTTTAGGGTTGCCAGTTTTGGTAAAGCAAAGCTATAGAATCTATACTTTACGTCATAAAACATTCAAAAATATATTTTCTTTCCTTAATATGTAGGCCTTTATTACGCTATTACACTATTTTCTTCTGTTGTTGCATTACTTCCTTTTTCTAGATTATTTTCTCTTTTTTATTTGCTGATGATAAATTATTTTTTAAGAATAAATTAAACGTTATAGAAAAGGTAAGATATTTGATATTCATTTCTTGCTTTTTGTGCATTGCACATAGTTTTAATATGTAATATTAAATATTCCCGATAAAAAAGTAAAAATGTTCCTTTTTCCCACTTTAGAAATCTGGCAGCCCTAATAAATTTAGAAGGTTATTTTAACATGTGTAACAGTTGTACAGCATCATCTAACGAGGACTGAACGGCGGCTAATTTTCAACCTTCCTCGTATTTAAAAAAAAATTACAAAATAGCCGTTTTGTTTATTCTTTTACGCAGAATTTATAAATGCGATCAAAAAGAAATCGATACAAAACAAATGAACTATGTATCATCATTCTCCAGCCATTTGCATCCGCTGTCTGACATAGGCCTCCTCAAGTTTCTCGGTCCTGTGCCGTTGCAATCCAGTTGGTGTTGATCTTTTTTAAATCATCCGTCCATCTGGTGGGTAGTCTTCCGTGGATTCATTTGTCTGACCATGGCCTCCATTCCAGAAGTTTTTTCGTCCATCCCTGATCTGTTTGTCATGCTACATGACCGGCCCACCTTCACCTCGACGTTGAGATCTTTTCAATAATCATGTCTTCCACCTTTGCTCTTCTACGAATCTCCTCATTTCTTACTCTGTCTCTGAGTGATATCCCCAGCATAGATATTTCCATCTTTCTTTGTGTGACACTCAATTTCCTTGCTGAAGCCTTAGTGAGCCTTAGGGTTTCTGCCCCATATTTGAGGTAAGATACACCTGTTAAAATTCTTCCTTTTTAAACTTATAGGAATTTTGTCCTTAAATATGTGTTTTAATTTGCTGTATGCTGCCCATCCGATGTTTATGCGCCTTAAAAGTTCACAAGTTTGGTTGTCCCTGTTGATTTTCAGTTCGTGTCCCAGATAGGTATACTTTTCTACATATTCTACTTGCGCTCCCTCAATGCATATATTTCCTGTTGGTGCTAGGTTTGTTATTGCCTTAGTTTTGTCATAGTTTTGTTGCAGCATGTCTCGTGCATCACTTAGACCATCCGCAATTAACACTATATCATCCCCGAATCGGATGTTATTTAGTTGTTCTCCATCTATTCTAATACCCTTGTTATCCCAATATAGTCTTTTAAAACCGTATTCTAAAACCGCTGTGAATAGTTTTGGTGATAAAGTGTCTCCTTGTCGTATACCCCTCGTTTTATAGGTATCTATTTTCTGCGTGGTTTTATGCAGTCTTACAATCGCTGTTGCATGTTTATATAATATATCATATACAACTTGGGTGTACCTGTGATCTATTCTGCATTCTTTGAGAGCCTGGAGGATAGCATTCATTTCCACTGTGTCAAACGCTTTTTGGAAGTCTATGAAAACTAGAACTAATGGTCTATTATATTCTATTGTCTTCTCTATTAACGTTTTCAGGCTTTGAAGGGGATCATTCGTCCCAAATCCTGTCCGGAACCCTGCCTGCTCTCTTTGCTGTTATAGGTCGAATTTCGATTCCATTCTGGTTGTTATTATGCGGGTATATATTTTGTAAATATGGTTCAGTAGGCTTATGGGTCTATAGTTGTCTAATCGAGTGCTATATCCTTTTTTGTTTAATAGGATGGTAGTGGCATTGTTCCACTTTGAGGGTATCCCTTGATTTTATAGACATAATTAAACAGAATCTGCTTTTTCTCTATTAGTACCGGTCCTCCCATCCTTATTGCTTCAGTTGCAACTCCATCTTCGCATGGGGCTTTGTTGTTATTCATTATATTGAGGGCGCGATGTATTTTTAACTTAAAGATGTCTGGGATGTCTTCTGATCCCTGGTTTTGCACTTTCCCTTGATTCAGTTGATTTCTATCTGTGTACCTCTTCTTGTCCGTATATAGCTCTTTGTAAAAATCTTCCACTATTTATATTATTGTATCTCTATTTGAAGTTACATTTCCATCATTGTCTTGGAGTTTAAATATTTCTTTTCTTCGAGTGGCTAGTTTGTGTCTTAGGACGTTCATGCTTTTATTTTCTTCAATGGTTTTTACCACATTGTCGTATTTGAATTTTCTTAAGTCTCTCCTCATTGATTTTTGTATTTCTTTATTAATACGTTTTAGTACCTACCCCTCTGTATTTGGTGCACTTTTAAGGTATCTTCTTTGTTTTATTTTATTTTGTGTTTCCCTTCTGATTTTTTCTTCTCTGGCAGTTTTAGGACAGTATTGTCTTTAAGCATTTTCGTGTTTATGTTGTTGATGCTATCTGCCTCTGTTATTTCATTTAAAGCTTTCTTAATCTGGTCTCTGTATTTATCTATTTTTTCTGGTTCTTTCCACTTTGTTATAGTTTTCGTTTTAAACATTTTGTTTCTTTCTTTTGTCAGATTTATTTTAAGGGTGGCTCTTATCATTCGATGGTCGCTGCCTGTTGAGAAATGATTCAAAACTGTAACATCTTCGAAAATACGTTTCTTATCTGTAATGAAGTAATCGATCTCATTTCGTGTCCTGCCGTCGTCGCGTCACACACTGGTCGAAATTACGAAAAACCTGGCAGAAATTAAATGAACACGTTTTGTATGCTCATAATGCGTGATATGATACTATTTTGAACAAAAGAGCGTAAAAAGGATTTTTATCATAGTGGTTTAAGGATTTTGTTTTTAAAAAGTGAAGTCGGCAAGTATCAGGTGCCTACATCAAGTAACACATTTTATTTTAATAATTAATCGACAATGAAATAGACAAAAATTTATTGAAACTATAATTAGCACAACGCTTTAGAAAAATTAAGATGAAAATTTACTGAAAAAAAAATCTTATTGTATAGGGTGTTCATTTATAATGTGACCCCCCTTTAACTTTGTTACTTTTTGTTATTAAAAAAAAAATGGAAATGAAGGGTTTTTAGTGTCGTCTTTGCCCCCATTTAGAGCAAAAAGAAAAATATTATAGTATACAGGGTGGATCAAAAGGATTTTTTTTTATCTAGCCCCCTTTTTTATTAACATTTTTGGTTCTACGCAAAATGTTAAACATTTTTTATATAACGCACTATAAGTAGTATAAGTCGATTCTCAATACTTAAGGCATTATTGACAGTTAAAGTTCTGAACTTTTGGTATGTGATAAATGACAAACAGGCCATGATAAAACCAAAAGTTAAGCACAAACTGACACTTTAGTAACAAACAAACTTAATTTATGGTTTTATTATGGCTTATTTGTCATTTATCACATACCAAAATTTAAAAAAAAATTAAATTTTTTTTTTTAAGTTTCAGACAAATTACTTTAAAATGAAAAATTCTGCCATTTTCGAACCACCATTTTATTTTTTTTGTGCTAAAAAAGAATTTAATTGTATTGTTACCGGAACCAAATGCCTACCAAATTAAAAGTTAGTCGGATTTTCAGAAGTTAGTCAAAATATACTTTCAAGATTTGACCCAAACTAACATAGCTACATGTGAAAAAGATGAAAAATTAGAAAATAATTTTAATTTTTTATTTAGAAGGGGCATTTTGGGGCAACGTTTGTCAACGGAAAATATATAATGAAGAACTAAAGCATATAAAAAAATATGCTGAACTGGAGATATGCGGAGAACATAAACAAAATTACTTTTGAAATTGTGGGATTTCGAAAACAACAAAAAAAACACTGCATTGTTTAATATTACTGATCTTTTTAAAATCTTAACCTAATCTTATAGTTTCTAACATTTCACGAAAATATGTATTGCTGGGTATTTTCCATCTTAAGATACTGTTGCACAAAATTTTTTTGTAGTTTTTTTTTTCACGCTAAAACTCTGTGCACATTTAACATAACGCATAAACGCATCAAACAGCTTAAAAAGTGTCAAGTTTGACACCCAGCAAAACGGCACATATTAGGTTTGTTCTAGCAGCGATTTCAAACCAAAGCCAAGCCATCCGGAGTTTGCGCATTGCAATATAAGCGACACTTAAATCGCTATGCGCAAACTCCGGATGGCTTGGCTCTGGTTTGGTTAAAGTAATTTCATAGGCAGCAATATGCCTCCAGTGTCAGGGTATTCATGGAAGTAATTTGAGATCGGGGATTTTCAAATAATATTTTTTTATTACTGCCAGGTTTTACATAATTTCGACTAGTAAGTGTGCGTCGGGGCTTTCCCAAGTCCATCTTCTGTGTTGTTTTTTGCCGAACTATGTAGTAAGTTATAAAATTTTAAATAGAACCCTAGATTTATTATTTTTTTGTTTTTGTGTTTCTTGTATTTTTTTTTACGTTAAGATTGCTAATCAGGAAATCATCATCTGAATTTGATTATTTTAATCAGGTGTTCGAGTGTTTGACCAGCCTGACGGGAATATCTCCCAGTGTCTGCCAACCGAAAGTTTTGCGAAGGCGACAGCAAACACGAAGCGTATATGGGAGCAAGGAAGACAATTCTAGAGGGCGTTGCCACAGTTTATACCGTATTCGGTACTAGTGATGGGCATAACAGAATTATTTTGATAACCGAATTATTTGTATTCAAATAATATTAATAACCGAATGATTATTTGAATAATCATTCGAATAAATTCAGGTTAGCGATTGCAGCCGGTTAGGAAGGAGGTTCAGCGTCATCGGCATCTTATTCGTAACTCGTAACTGATGTAATTGTCTTATTAAGCATGGCTTAATAATAAATAAGTAAATAACAATAGAATACGAGTAAATATTTGATTACGTAATATTATTGAACAAAATATAATAAAAATAAACAGCATTTTACGTTTTTCAATCAAAAATACTTAAACTTCAAAATATGATTCTTGGATGTATTGATTACATGTAATGAACATAATTATTAAAAATCTACTTTGCAAAAAAGTATTTCTCTCTGGCGATGTATTTATAGTACTATAATAATATCAATAGTTAATAGTACATATTTTATTGTTATAGTTATATTACGACTTATGTATGCTCCTACATTCTAAATTCCAATATATAACCTAAAAACTAAAGAAACATTAGGTGATAATTGGTGTTATGTCTTGCAAAGCAGGCTGTATTCATTACGAAGAAGTGTATGAAAGAAATAAGAAATATGTGGGGCTGCTTGCTAATCGCAACAAAAAATATCGGCCGGCCGGATCAAAAGCGACCGCCTTTTATTTTGATTCTTTGAAGATGTCAACAAATTGCTGTGTTTGCACTTTTGAGGCGTTCAGGCGCCGAAAAAAATTGTTTTATGTTAGGTACACAATAAAAGTAAATTATGTAATCTTATCTTAATATTCGCTAGTTTACAACCCCCAAATTCGGCTTCCACATTCCACTATTCCGCATCCTACCGCTACATTTGAAATTTTAAAACTCATCTTTTATTGGAGCTAAAACATTGAAACTTGCTTCATAACTCATAACTAAATTAAAACCGCTCCTTTCTCCTTGATCATTCGTGTTCGTATTTGAATTCGTACGTATCAGGTTCAGGTTATTTTTCATTCGAATACTTGTGGAATGAAAGCCGAATAATACAGGTTATTTTAATAACCGGATAACAGGTTATTTTTCATTCGAATAAGCCCATCACTATTCGGTACGTTATAAACTGTGGCGTTGCTATTGCAGATAAGAGTCGCACTCGTTATCTTCTGCATAGTGCTCATAATGGTTCAAGTGTTCAAGATAGGTTCGACAAAAATTATGAAATATTCATGGATAAATAATAAACGATTAGCTGAAGTCGAGACTGTTGAAATAATTTGGAATAGTTTTAATGTTAAAGGTTTAGTTTGCTCAAAGAAATAAAGAGAAGTGTAAAGAAATAAATATAAATTAACTGCTATTTATTTATTTTTTTAGGTTACTGTAATTTTCGTTCGTAAATTTTCTTAATAGTAAACATTAAGCGTTTATTTTTAAGTTTTTAATTGGATAATTGTTGAACATGCGGTTTTTTTTTTCAGGTTAATTAAAAGAATATACTTTCCCCGGTAGGGCCAGCGCCATAGGTTCAACATAAGGGCCTACATAATACTAAATACGGTTGTCTAGTTAATTATATTGTATAGGCTGAACAAGAAATGTTAAGAGCTGTTTCAAGTGGATATGCAACATAGGAACACTTCATTTGGGAGATGTCAGATGTCATTTTTCGGTTGTTACACTTACGGTTCAAAATTTTGAATTTTTAATATCTAAGTTTGCATTCTCACCTTCTACACCTAAATCTGCCGGGCCATAGCCATAAGGATTTACTGAAAAATTAAGTACATCGATTAATAATATATAGGTACACAGGTGGACTAAAAATTCTGAATTTTCTCAGTTTTCTAAGTTACCCGGCATTTGATTACCAGGGTAAATACCAACGATCTAAAAATACTTAGAATTTTGGTCCACAAAATTGGGGAGTACGAAAGTAGAATTTCTTCAAGTGAAACACTGTGCATTATATAATTTTTAAAATCTCCTAATTATGAAAAATACACGAAATATGATATTAAAAATAATACACGAAATATGATATTAATTAAAAGCCATAGTTATTGTCATATAAAAATTGGTCTTCTAAACTGCTGGCCATTTGCTTTCGAGCAAGGAAAATTTCGCCTAAATTTAAAACTAAATATTTTCTTAACCAGACATAATATCGACCTACGGTTTTAAATGATTAATAGACTTATCCCTTAGGAAAAACTTTCCAATGTTGGATTTTTTTAAACTTTCAAAAAATATTATATACAGGGTGTGAAAGAAGACGGTGATTTTTGCTCCAATTTCAATAGCATGTAACTTTTACGATAATATTTTTAAAATTTGCCACTGTACGTCAATTGAATCACTAGTTCATAGCAAAGAAAGCAGTTTGTCAAATTTTGGATATCTGCCATATTTTAAGAGATATTGATTTTTTTGTAAAACCTTGATTTTTTCAACTTTTTGGTAGCTAGACCCCACTGTGCGTTATATCGTGGAAATTTTATAAGTGATTATCATTATACCTTACCAAAAGCTTTTTTATGTTCAGTAAGAAAATTATACCTACATGTTGTGATGTGCAGTGGCTACTTATAATCACTTATACTATGGTTTATTATAGCATCTCCCAATTTTTCCGATTGTTTTGTATTGGAAAGTACTCGCTTCTAGATTAAGCAAGTTTTATCCATATTTTTTATTTTTTAATATTGTACTGTAACTACATGTATATTTTACAGGGTGTCTAAAAAATTTTTTTTAAAATTAAAATTTTTTAATTTAATTTTTGGAAAAATTTTATTTATTTATTTCTAATACAGCACTATTCCTAAAATTAAACTTGTTTTAAAAACCCTTAAAATTAAATATCACTAGTTTTGATGTGTTTGATTTTGCGAAGATATCAAAAATTTGACAAACTGCTTTCTTTGCTATGGACTAGTCATTCAATTGATGTACATACAGTGACAAAATTTAAAAAAATTATTATGAAAGTTACATGCTATTGAAATTGGAGCAAAAATCACCGCCTTCTTTGACACCCTGTATATAAAAATTTTTGACAGTTTAAAAAAGTCCAATATTGGAAATGTTCTCTTAAGGGACAAATCTATTAACCATTAAAAACCAGAGATCGATATCATGTCTGGTTAAGAACATACTTAGTTATAAATTTAGGCGAAATTTTTGTTGCTCGAAAGCAAATGGCCAGCAGTTTAATTAAATATTCCCAAACGGTAAGTTATACAACAAAAATGTAAGAGATCCTTCTTGCTGAATTGAATGGTAAAACCTTTACCAGCGACTAAGACTTGTCACCGCAGACAGGAGCAGATTGCAACAATTAATCGGGACCTGGAGAAAGTTTAAACTTGGGGCGACAGAAATTTGGTCCAATTCAATGCAGCAAAGACCCAAGCAGCTACCTTTACCAAGAGGGCCAATACGGCGGCGGGCCCTCACATTATTATGGCAGGATGGACCATTCCTTCATCCTCGTCAATCGGACTTTTGGGTATCCCGGTCAACAGCAATATGTCCTGGCATGACCACGTTGCTAACATTGCAAAATCAGCCTCCAGAAGCTTGGTGCGCTATTTCCCAACAAAAAACTGTATACACCGCAGCAGGTGCTCTTGCTCTACAAAGCGCAAATAAGACCGTGCTTAGAATATTGCTCACACATCTGGGGTGCCGCATTAAAACACATCCTAAAGCTGCTGGATTCCATTCAGAAGAGAGCTGTGCGTCTCACGGGCGACCCGGAGTTGACCCGGAATCTGGATAGTCTGGAACACCGCAGACATGTGGCCGAGATATCCCTGTTTTACAGATACTTTCATGGCAGATGTTCGCAGGATTTGACCCGCCTCATCCCGCCACTAACAACGCCTGTCAGTCCACCAGTTCGTCGTACAACTGGAAACACCTAGAACATCGCTTTACAGGAACCCTTTGTCTGGCGCACTGCATCACTATGGAACTCACTCCCAAGATATCTGTTTCCCCCTAATTACAACCTACAACTATTCAAGAACCGTGCCAATCAACATCTTCTCGTCGAGTAACATAGGATCCCCCTTTAGTGTGTGTGCCATTGCCATAAAAAAGTCATCATTTGAAAACGGATGCATTGTAGTTGCAGGAGGGTCGGTGTGATGAAGCAAGATCTATTTCTGTTAAATGCTCTGTATTCTAATCTTCCATCTATTCTAACCTATTATTAATAGGCGATAAGATATTTTCGGCAAGTTGAACCGATAGATAATGATATCGATAACGTTACCAAGTTTATCGATTTCTCGTGAGTATATAAACATTTCTTTGTGGAACGTTGAATTTTGTTTTCCTGCATAGCAGTTCTTGAAGATATCTTCATTGCACCAAGCGGTCAAGTGAAAAAAAATTGTTTTTCGCTTTCGAGAACAAATTAAGGTATAAAAAAATAGCCGCACAGTAAAATCTTCGATGAAGTATCAGGAAATCAAAAGCAATTATTTAAGCATTGTTGAATTGTAAATAATTCGTTAGAGCCTCGAGCGACCGCAAGAAAACATTTTCCTGCATTTTTTTTATTGCCAATTCGCCATTTAATAATAATGAAACACGAATTGCAGAGCGCAGATCAACCTGTGCTAATGTGTGAAGCGGGATAAGATGAGGGCGACTCGATTAAGGCAAGAATGTAGCTGATATTTATTTCTACATCTTTTGGGTACCTACACGAAATTCCTACATTTCCTATTGGCTTATCGTAAGGCCACCGATACAAATATATAATAATATATAGTGTTGTTGGGTGTTGGTTATTATTCCCGCAAGATTGATCTGTATTATATTTGTTAAATAAGGCCTTATCAATGATAGCTCTCCTATTTGAAAAATGTATAGTAATGAAATTTTTCGAATTATTTCGTTTCCTTCTGAATACCTAAAATTTAGTTTTTATTAGAACGGTATATTTTGTGTGTAGCAACGAAATTAAAATGGTTTTAATGCCCAGATGAATAACTAAATTATCAAGAGAAAGCATTCGCAAGCTTACCCAACTGGTCAATCTCCTCGGGGGCATAATTGTATTCGGGAACTTGCAACACCGCTCCAGTGGTGGGTGACAGCAGGGCTCCTGCCAAAATATTATTTTATATTATTCCACATGCTTTCCCATTTTCTACCGAGATAATAATTACTACCCAAACGGTTCTATTGGAAGTCGGGGAGTTTTAAGAGATTTTCCACAGAAACCTCAAGGATCCACTGCGCATATGTTTTTATGACGCTTATCCTCGTTCGGCTAATTTAAAATTTTTTAAACTTTTTAGCAGCTAATAATTTTTCATACTCAGTTATAAGTTGATTAAATAAATAAATAAAAATAAATCAAATTCACTTGACCGTCTTTCCCCTCCCTCCTTATTAATATTCTCAGCCATAGTTATGAATTTCCACATATGTGACTTAAATAATTGCACGTCTCTATTAAAAAATAATTTTACTTTATATCGTACCACATATTTCTATGTTCAGAAAAGACACCAAGTCAAATATTAATTTACAATATACTGTATACTGGACTACTCTAGTCCCGATGTCCTTCACGGAAACAGATCAAATTTAATTACAAAATATTTAGGATTCCATTTTGCTAATTAGAATGTATTACCTTCTGCCCTAGGCGACTGAATCTGGTACAGACTGAAATGGAAAAAAAGGTAAATTAATTAACATGAAGCATTTTTCTTTCATACTTAAGCTGAAGTTTAAGGATCATCAGAAAATTAATGCTGAACATGCAACGTCTTTATAAAATATAAATTACATTCTTATTTGGGTTGATAGGAAGCAATATGTTTTATTTATTTACTATAAAAGCCTATTACTTAACAAATAATAAATTATTTAAAAATACAACTAAACTGTATATATGTAGAAGATAATGCAGGTCTTGACACTTCCTCAGCATCCTGGGGCAGTACCGACAAAATTTTCTCTTTTAATCACAATACTAGAAGCGGTTCAAGTTCAGGATCGGTATGATACCACCCTGTGTGAGACCGTATGGAAACCTAGAGATTCACGTCCCAAATCAGGACCTTTTTTATTTTATCAAATGCCTTTGAGAAATATGCTCACATGGATCACACCTGAATGCCGTTTATTTGTTGGGAATGAAACATAAAGCTAAACAGCCTGATGTTTTTTTTACGATGGAAGGGTATTAAAATTCTTCTATTTTTGATAAAACTTAAAATAGCTGGATTGATAAATCCAAGGATGTTCTGTAATAAATTATATTCATATTAATATTCTAAAACTAAAACTATGTATTAGTTTTAGCAATGAATTTGTTCTGTGAAGATTATCTTGAAAATATTTCCTGTCAGTCACAGAGGTTCAGCCATAAGCATAAAGATAAATGTTGTAGCGCCATAGAAACAGGAGTTGGTTGAAATAATTGTAAATACTGCTTTCAATAATAGAATAATTATTTATATACTTTCAAAAAATTGCATCCTGTAAATGTTAATTCCTTCGAGCAATCGGCTTACATGAACATAACTGAACACCGGCGACCAAGGCACTTGACGGAAACTTTACGATCAGCGCTAGCTGGAACTCGGTTGGCTTTTTCACGAAACCAAACGTTTTACTCAAAGAGGTCAGAGAAAAGCGGATAAATACTCGTATTGAATTGGGTCTCATCAATTAATTCCGTTTTTAGATGGAGGCTCTGCGAGTAACTCTACGAAATGCCTTTGAAAAGTCTGCCTACATGGAACGCGCCTGGACAAAGTACTTGTGGAAAAATCCGCGTAAAGCAGTAGCTTGAGCTCCATTGGTTTTCGGAATTGAAACCAAATTGCTTGCACAATAAAGTTGTTCAAGAATTCCCTCACTTTTGAAGCATCTCAAATGACTCGTCCTTAAGAGATCTACCAAAAGGGCACATTATGTTTCACACTTCAATTTTTTTCCATTTTTGAGAGATAAGCTTGGCGAATAATCCTCTTTAATGCCTTCGAGAAATCCCCTTAGATGAAATATGCTTGAGCCCCTCCTCTTGGGACAATTGACCGAAACTCCGGTTACCATCATTAGCTTGAGCTCCGTTAGTTTCCGAAATGAGGCCTCTCTATTTGTTTAACAATATCAGAGAAAAACAGAATCAAATATTTTCCTTACTTTTCAAGCATTTCGAACTCCTCGTCCTCAGTCAGACCTGGTGGAGTGCCACACGGAACACATGGAGGAGATTCACGTCCCAAATTTACATCCACACCAGCGAAGCTCTGGGCGAACTGTTCATGTGCCGGGTCTATAAATGGAGTGTTACAAGAAATATTACTAGATATATAAATATACAATTGGTACAAAAGAGAAAATTAAATATATTTACATAACGGATCCGTAAAATAATCCAGTAGCAGCTGTATTATTTTTCAGCTTACCTGGAGTTCTCAAAATTTGTTCCTGTTGTTGTTGTTGTTGTGCTATTTCTGAAAATTGGCAAAAAAAATATCACATTTAGCTGAAATTGTGTTAATGCCATACATAATACTCACGTTGGGCTCGGTCGGCCGCCCCAGGAGAGACTGCCGGCTCTGGATATCGTGCCGGGGCGGGAGCACGTAATCGGGAGCGGCCCGGAATTCTGCTCCGGTCCTGTATGGTCTCTGCTGGCTGTCTTCGAGACGAACCACGTGCCTCGCATGGACTTCTCAAAAGTTGCTCCTGTTGTTGAGCTCTCTCTATAAAAGATAGAGAAACGTGTATTAATTTTTGTAACGGTTTGATAAACGCATCCGTTGAAACTTTTAACTTAAAGAAGATAACTTACGTCGAACTCGGTCAGCTTCCCCAGGCGAGAAAGGTGGTTCTGGATACCGTACTGGAGCGGGAGGACGTAATCCAGAGCGTTTCGGAGCCTTACTTCTAACCGTGCTCTCAACCTGTCTCTCTAATTGTTCGAATTCCCCTTGTCTGTCCTCCACGGGCTGCCCTCGAGGCGAACCGCGTGCGGGGCATGGACTTCTCATCAGTTGCTCTTGTTGTTGAGCTCCTTCTAAGAATAATAGAAGACCAAGTATTAAATTTTACAATGGTTTAGCAAACCGATAAGTTCTAGGTTTTAACTTGAAGAAAAAACTTACGATATTGTACCGGAGAGGGAGTACGCATTCGAGAGGGACACGGAGCCCCGCCCCCCTGGCTCGCAAATTGTTCTTCCAGTCGTTCGAATTCTGCCTGTTCGTCCTCCACTGGTTGACTTCGGGGAGGACTGCCACTTGGAGGACGTGAGCCTGGATATCGTACCGGACACGGTGCACGTAGTCCGGAGCGAACCTGCGCCCCACCCCTTTCAGCTTCGTCTTCTTCCCGCTGAAAATAAGTAGATTAGTGGTTGGGTTGGGCGTTAACCTAATTTTTAAAATGTCCCCAAATCTTCCGCAAATATTTCAATATTTCTAATCGGTATCCGTTTTCTTGGAATCCATTTTGGAAAACGTGCCATAAATAGTGAACAAGAATTGCTAATTTATTTCAGTCGTTATAGTAATCGTGCGACTCCACGTAATTTGGTAGACTAGGTCGTCCCTGAAAGCTATGGCTTTTTGATTTAGTAAGTGCATTATATTAACCCATTTGGCAATTATGTAGTAGGTATAGGTGTTTTGCAAGAGCCAGTAAATGGTAAAATATATCTCGATGATTTTAAAAACTTGTTCTCTCCCAGGATGGAAACCTATACAGTATGTGAAATTGTATGAATAAATACTAATATTAGGTTTACCGTCATATGTGGCTTAACCATTTTTTTAGCCTTCTTAAACACTTTGGATAGGTTCGGATCTTTATCTGTTGGCTCCGAAGGTCTTTTCGAACGCGTCGGTATTTTCAGACCGGTTCTTTTCTTCTCTTTCGGTGGTCGTAAAGGAGATTCCCTATATCATAAAATTGCAATTTAAACAAAACATATGAATGGTAAAATAGCTCTTTCCACTGGTTAAAAAAAATTAATTTCGTATTTTAATAAATTATTTATTGAAGAGTGGTCCAAGCGAATTTTTAGGTTTACTTTGGAGTCAAATATTTTGTGAAGGAATAAAATTATCAATGCGGGGTTTGCAGAATTTAAAAGATAATTAAATTCAAAGTAAGCCCGTTTGGTCGGATTTTTTGGCTTCAAACATCTGGCTTTTTTTAATCTCTTGTAACGGAATATAAGCTTATTTCGCTCCACTAAATTCAGTTCAATTACGAATGATTTTTCGATGTTTGGGATATGAATCGCCAGTAACATCTATTCGCGAATGGGTATATTTCGTGCAACTAATTATTTAAGAAGCACAGGTACGCTGGTTTATACCTACAGTTTCCGGATTTGTTGCACTGTAGCTTACTATATTGAGTAGTGACAATTATTCGGGAACGGACTTATCTCATGTAGTTGGTAATAATTGGAGAGCGTAGTACGCTATTTAATACCTACAATTTATGAATTTAATTTACTATAGATTACTATATTTAGTATATATTGTGTATTTCTTTCGTTTGACGCCGCATGACCTATAGTAGTAGTCACATGATATAAATTATCCAATTAAACATCGAGAAGCATAATAGGTTGAATGTCTTGAATTTTGAAGCAAGGTCGTTATATCTTTGTGGCGACGCTTGACTGGGCTGATATTTAATCTTACAAATATTTTATTCATCTTGCAATATATTTCGCTAATTTTTTCATTTTTTAAATTCGTAATAATTAATAATTGTTTCTGATTCGCTTAATCGTATTTGGCTAAAGCAAGGATTTAGCATTTTTATATTACATATTCAATTAACTTACATCTTCAATAATCTTAATTTTTGTAGTGACCGTTCGGTAAAAATACCGATTTATTGGTGAATAATTTCGTCTCTCATTAGTCAAATTCATGTAATTTGATAGAGGTTTAGTCCAAATTTACAGAGAACGTAATTATTTCATCGTTTACCGGTCACGCACATTATTTTATGTAGTTCCATTTAAATTGAACAGAATTATTTGGGGAATTCTCAGAGTGGATTTTTATATATTCCTGCAGAAGTAGTAAATTGAATTTTTAGTAGAATTTCTCTGAGTTTTCCCTTATAGTATTGTTAGTTTTAATATTTTTTCTTTTCAAGCTTATTTCATTAAAATTTCAAATTATTTGTAACATCAAGCAAATAATTACTAGCATTTGCGCTGTCGCGTCTCAACACTGATGTATCGACATTAATTTGCATTTATGAGAGGTTAAGCTCACATGTGTAAATTTACCTGTTTTTTTTCTTATCTTTTATCTAAATTTCTATCTCAATGCGAGATAGTGATTGCCTTATCTTTATCTTTAATTGATTGGGGCGTAATTCCGCTCAATTATCGTTTATGCGTCAAGGGCCATACATAGAAAAGTAATAGAAATTACTTATATGGAGATATAAGACCCGTTTATAGAGAGGTTGTACACCTATTTTTTCTATTTATCATTAAATTCAAGTTATCTTTTACTTAGATTTTCCGAGAGCCACTTTTTGGAACGTAGTTCCATCATTTTCTTTTGAATTTTAAATTTCAGTCGTCATTTTCTTTTGAATTTCTTATCTTAAGGTAAAAAAAGAATATATTGAATAACATTAATTATTATTTATGATTTTTGCTTAACAGTAGTTATTTATAATTATTGCTTGACAGTAGTTATTTATAATTTTTGCTCAACTTAAAATTGTAATTTAAGTTTCTGATTATACCTGCTTTAACCAGTAAATTTTCAAATTGTTGATTACTTTTTCCTGTGTAATAGTCTAACTGAGGTCCACAGGATATTTCCCTCAATAATTTTTTTAATTCGCGATATACATTGGTCTAAAACTAGGTTATTATTTTTTGCATGTATCCAACGTTGGCTAAAATACACATCGTGCTTGGCAAGTAGCAGGTATTCGTCCACGTCGCTGTAGCAGACCTGTAGAGGGAGCTGACACTAAGTCAACCTTTAAGTCCTGGATTAACCCATTAACATAACTTGGGAACAGGCAGAAGCGGTTCCTGTAGAAGTCCCAATACGATCGCATGGTTACAGGATAGTTGGACAAGCTAAGTATTAGCCAATCAGAAGATTAATCAATTGTGGAGACCACTGGTATCGTTTTACTCATTCATTCAATTTTTTTTAATCTTTTACATTAGTGTTAATTCTCATTGCTAGATAATTAATTCAAAACTTATATTTCAAATAATTTCATCAATTATATTTGTAATTCAATTGTAATCCTCATTTTACATGATACCATCACATATTCTCATATTTGTAATTTAATTGTCAAATTAATATATTGTCATTTGAACTCCTTTGCTTATTTTATCGCAAGATACAGCTCTGTGAGACACGAATTATAAGGGACTCCTATTTTGGTTTCGTACTGAATAGGACTGGCTGGTGTGCCCAGAAAGCGCACTGCGAATTTTCAACCGCGATTTTCGGATTGAACCGTGTATTAATAGGCCTGCTTTTCACGCTATTAGTGACTAGTAAAGGCTGCATAGAGCTTTTTGCAGCAAATTTCTTAGTTTCCGGGGACAAATCCCCGGCTTTTAAAGCATTAATAATGGATCAGGACGACGATTGTGCGTCCCTGCAATCTGTAGACATCCGTAGTAGTGCACCCAGCGACAGGGTACTGAATAAATGTAGGTACATTCATAGCAAACTAGCTAAAAACATAGCAAATTGCGCCGAATGCGCTAAATCACACGCAGAGCTACAAAGTGTCACGGGAAAAAGTACATCCTATATAATCCCTCAATTAAATATCGCTATCGATCATTTAAAAGCCCTTCATCAGCTCAAACCTTCGTCTGCCCCGCTCAGGAAAGACGTAAAAACGAAAATAGATACAGGAAGAAACGGCAACAAAAAGAGCCGCAAAGAAGAGCCCCTAGATATGGACTTGTCCAACGAGGAAAGCAGGAAGAGGCAAGCACAGAGCCCCCTAGAGAAAAGCCTAGCCACAAGCGACCAAGAGAGTAGGATACTGGACGATTCTGCTCTCCTGGTATCCGAGAACGAAAAAGAGCCCTTCAAAATGCCCTATAAAACAATAGGATTCAAAAAGAATGTCAAAGTAGTAAACCTCAATTTTGGAGAACCCTCAAAAGTACCTACCCAAAACAGATATGAGGCGCTGTCCGACCTGGAAGACGACAGTAGCGTCATATCCACTTCAGTCGAAAACCAAGCTAAGAAACCCTCAACTCGCACCAGTGCAAGACTTAAAAAGAAGGCACAGCCACCCTGAAGACAAAACCTGGTCCACCATCCCCGATAGTCCTGCAGGGCAAAATAACCCGTCACCGAAAACTGCAGGACGATATGCACCGAATGCACATTGATAAATTCTCAATAAAATATGCGAAAAACAGCACGATTATATATTGAGCAAGAAAAAGATTGGCAGGTGTTTAAATGCAACTGCGATAGCGAAGACATGAAGTACCATTCTTACGCAGAGCGTAATCAAAAAAACAAGGGCCTTCGTTCTCCGGGGGTTGGACGGAGACATCCCCATCGCGGAAATCAAGCGTCAAATACAAGACGAACACGATCTTGCAACGAAAAACGTGTTTGAAATGCGTAAAACTCAGGTACCGTTATACCATTTTATAATAAAAGACTATTAAGATAATCGCAATGCTAAAATTTCTCCGTCGCTTAAAATTTCCCCAGGAACGTCTCCACCTACGAAGCGCTACGGAAACTAAATTATCCTGAAAAATGCAAATAAATAATCGATATTAACAAAGTTCACATGAATATCGGCAGAGGGCTCTGGATGACCGTAGTACTTTCAAACACTAACAGAGGGATGCTATTTTTCAAGCGCCGCGCCGGCGGCGGCGACTTTTAGGAAACAAGTTGACCTTGACCACTTTGTCCGGATTTCGTTTACGATTGTAGTTATGATATTATTATTTTATAATAAAACGATAAATCTAGTGTTTCTTATAAACCGCCAGTCAGTTGCTAAAATTTTAATATAAACTGCAGATCAATTGAGAAGGTAAACCTAATTTACGTATACATTTATTGGTCATTTGGAATGATTAATTGAATTTTGCTGATAAACTCTTGTTTATTAAAAGGAAATTTTGCAAATAATTTGCTGGTCAATTGAAATGATAAATTAACTTTTAATATAATATTCTGGTTAATTGAAGTAATCAATGAAATTTGGCATATAAACTGTTGCTAAATCAAGATTACCAATTATTGATTTTTCTCATAAACTAATATTCAATTGAAACGATAAATCTAGTGTATCTTACAAATCGCCAGTCAATTGAAACGACACTTATATTAAATTTTCATATAAACTGCAGGTGAATTGAGAAGGTAAATCTAATTTACCTATAAATTATTAGTCATCTGGAATGATTGAGTTTTGCTGATAAACTCTTGTTAATTGAAACGAAATTTTGCATATAAACTGCTGCCCAATTGAAACTATAAATTAACCTTTCATATAATATGCTGGTCAACTGAAGTAATCAATGAAATTTGGCATATGAACTGTTGGTAAATCAAAACGAACAATTGATTCTTCTCATAAACTGATAGTCGAAACGATAAATCTAGTGCTTCTTACAAACCGCCAGTCAATTGAAACGATACTTAAATAAAATATTCATATAAACTGCAGGTCATTTGAGAAGTTAAATCTAATGTACATATAAATTATTGGTCATCTGAAATGATGAATTGACTTTTGCCGATAAACTCTTGTTAATTCAAACGAAATTTTGAATATAAATTGCTGGCCAACTGAAACGATAAATTAACTTTTCATATAATGTGCTAGTCAATTGACGTAATGAATGAAATTTGGCATATAATCTGTTGGTAAATGAAAACGACCAATTGATTTTTCTCATAAACTGATAGTCAATTGAAACGGTAAATCTAGTCTTTCTTACAAGTTGCAAACAAAATTGTCTTATAAACTGCAGGGCAATTGAGAGAGCAAATCTAATTTACGTATAAATTATTGGTCATCTGGAATGATTAATTGAATTTTGCTGACAAACTCTTGTTAATTCAGACGAAATTTTACATATAAATTGCTGGCCAATTGAAACGATAAATTAACTTTCTATATAATCTGCTAGTCAATTGTAGTAATCAATGAAATATAAACTGTTGGTAAATTAAAACGACCAATTGATTTTCCTCATAAACTGATAGTCAATTGAACCGATAAATCTAGTGTTTCTTACAAAACGCCAATCAATTGAAACGATACCTAAATAAAATTTTTATATAAAATGCAGGTCAATTGGGAGAGTAACTAATTTACGTATAAATTATTGGTCATTAAGTTTTGTTGATGAACTATTGTTAATTCAAACGAAATTTTGCACATAAATTGACCAATTGAAATGATAAATTAACTTCATATAGTCTGCTAGTCAATTGAAGTAATCAATCAAATTTGACATGTAAACTGTTGGTCAATCAAAGCGATAAATTGAGTTTTGTGATAAACTTATGGCACTTAAGCACCCCACGCTTTTTAAAATAAAATCATATTTTTGAATCACTTTATTCTATTTTATAATTTTTTAGATCGGTTTCGATCAAAGCGTGTTTTTTAGTTTTTTAAACTATAATTTATTTTGCACTAATAATTTAGGTAGCAGAAAATTACTAAACATTTACGCAATCCCCTTAATAATTATTAAATGAATCAATAGGTGTTCCTGACAAAAAATTTAATTTTATAATAAAATATGTACAACTATGATTTTTTTTCTCCAAAGTTTAGTGCGGTTTCGATTAGATGCGACATTGCGACCGATAAACTGCAAAATATTTTTTTTAGTTTTGTGTAACAATCTACTTGGCAAGAAAGTGAAAATATTAAAAAGCTGCCGTAGAGGCAAATATTCACACAAATTATGTTTCTGAAAAGGGTAAGCATTACCACAGTATAAGCAAATTCTACCGTGGCATTACTAACAAAAGTTGTGACATATTATTTTTTGCTCGATTTTTTGTTTTATAGAAAATGTTTGGTAAGTTGATACGTTAAATTGGGAATGTGACTTGTCTTAACATAAACATATAGCGTGAGCTGGGACATGCGACAGGAAAATAAAATAGAAGACATTTAATTATACATTGCATTTGTTGTGTTTATATTTGGAAAGTAAGAAAACGAAATAAAATTAAAATGTTTTTCTGTAAACAGAACAAAACCTCTTAATATTTCAAAAATTTTTAAACCAAGTTTAAGCTGTATTGTTGCTTAAAACATTAAAAAAATTATATCAACAATACATATGTATTGCAAAGTGATTTATATTAAATTTAATCTAAGTATAAAATTGAAATTAACGCATCGACCTACCAAACGCTGTGTATAGAATAAAAAAGTTCTCTCAAATTAATTTCTACATTTTAGCATTTTATAATTCATAAAATGATTTTAGGTAGATATATCGAGTTAAACTCTAATATAGCCATAGCACGAAGCTCCCAAGAAAAACGATGGGAAGCAAAATGTGTGCATTTTATATTCATTTAACAAATTGCACTTTTTAAATCGGTTATAGTAGCAGCAGCATACCCACGCCTGCCATGCAGGCGTATCCACGTATTGCAGAAGACGCCGCCGCCGGTTACGTCCTTTTTTAATAATGATAAAAATGCTAATATTCCGGTCGCATAAAAGATGGTTTGCCTAAATCAGGCTATGGGTAAGAAAACTTAAAAACGTACCCTCCAACTACATGTCCTAATTGTTCGTTTTTAACTCGGAAACGGTTAAAGGAAGCCATTTACATCTTACCATCATTAAAATAAAATTTTCAAAAGTATATGCAGGGTGTTATTTTTTTTTCAAAATTTCTCCTTTTTCTAAATATTTCTGTACAGAAATGTCATACGACCTTCTCGATGCCAAAATCGAATTCGGCATTCCCAAAAACCCCCTCCTAAAGTATTCTAAACGAAAAATATCATCCACCTACGAAATTCCCTAGTTCGTGGCTAAATATGAACAAAATGCTCATTTTTAAGACGAAATAGTTATTTGTGTATTTAGAGCGCAAAGTAACATATTGCCGCTTGAGAAAGAATGTTACTGCGCGACGCGTAGCGGAGCGCAGTAATCTTTCGAAAACGGCAATCTTACTTTGCGCTCGAAAAACACACAGAACTTTTTCTACAGCCGCATTTTTTAAAATTAAATCCACATTTTTTTCTATACTTATTCTGAAATTTGCAAATGACTGTCAATTTTGACATATTATATTCGGGCTTCGGGCATATTTAGAACAGGATTGCCAGCAACAAACTGTGACAAACGCACGACTGTCATTTATTTATCTTCGGTTTCCATGACCATTCATAGCACACTCGACGGAAAAAGTGAGATTTTTCTTTTCCATGTTCGCGCTAGAGCGCAAAATAAGGATCCACGGCATTCGTCGATTTTGCGATTTCATTTGAATTTAGCAATTAGTTATTTTGCGCGCGGCTGTAGAAAAAAGATATTTTATCGAATACTTACGTTATTTGATGTCCTATCGAAAAATGTTATAGAAGCGTGTCGCTTCGATCGACCCTCAGACGACGCAGACACTGGCCCAAACCGATTTGAGATATCTCTCTCCGCTACGGAGAAAATTGGAAAAATAGAAAAATTACGTTTAGCCAATTAAAAAAAAAACGAAACGTCGTACGTCGAACGATCGAACGAAATACTGCGCGTTAAAGTACCCCAAGAAACCCATCTTTTTGCTATATACCGTTTAGTTATAACGCTTATACCGTATTACAATAATTACAGCCGATTTAATGAAAATCTCGATTTGTTTATCGTATTTTTTTTTGAAAAAATTAGTTAGTTTTTAAGTTGGAAACGGTTAAAGGGATCCGTTAACATCTCGCCATAATAAAAATACATTTTTAAAAAAACATACAGGGTGGTAAAGAAATTTATTTTAAAAAATTTCTCCTTTTTTTAAATTCCTCCGTTATTTAGCGTCTGACGAAAAAATTCATAAAAACTTTTTATTCCAAATTATCATTACATTTATTTTAAAATTGAATAATTTTTGAGATATTCGCGAATAAGTTCGAAAAAAACGTCTTTTTTAAAAAGAGCGATTTTTTTTTAATTACAACGATCCAACTATAGATTAAACGCTGTCAAAATACATATTTTTGGTAGTAAGTGTTTTTTTCGTCGGCTCCGTAATTTCGAGTAGTTTTCGAGTTTCGCGAAAACTAAGAATATTGCCTTTTTTTCGTAAAGAACTTTTTTGTTTGTCTTCGTGACGTTTGTCTAAATCCAAAATTTGAAGTCGATCCGAAAAAAAAAGTTAGGCTCCTCCGGTAGGTTATTCCGGCTCCTACTGATCAAAATAAAGGTAAGGTCGATATAAAAATACGGTTTTGTACGTTTGCCGATATTCCTATATTTTTATATTTACATCCCGGAGCCGACCGGGTAAAAACCGCGCGGGAACTTATTTTTCGAATAGGTTCCACCGATTTAGGTTCCATTCTGTGGTTATCATTTCGGGGCCAATTTAAAAAATCTGAAATTTCGATATCAATTAATTAAGGTTTCCCTAGGCGCCTACCGCGGAACCTATCAGTGGTAGGTTCTAGACAAGGTCGGATTCGAAACGTTCCAGAAAAGCAAAATTCGATTTCGTTTGTCTCCTACTGCGGAGCCTATAGGAGACCTAGGGGCTCGAATTTTTTTTGGGGGGGGGGGGTTCAGGCCCGGTCCCCTCCGTCTCCGTACCGAATACGAACTCGCTAGCTCGAAATTTACCTAAAAAAAACTGGTAGGAGACGGATTTCCGGTAGGTTCCATATACCAAAAAAACGTCTAAATATAAAAAGACGTTCGGAAGCGGTTTCCTCCGAATTAATATTTAGGGGTCGAAAACGCCGATTTTCCACTTTCGAAAAGTTTGGGCACCCATTTTAGCAAGTAAAACAAAAATTTCGATCTCGTCTGTCTCCTACCGCGGAACCTATTGGCGGTAGGCTCCCGCCGATGTCAGATTCGAATTTGGCTGAAACTCGTCAGCCGATTATCTTCAAGGACTCTTTTAGATGCCTAAATAGGCACCGGTAGGTTCCCAATTTTTTTTCGCGTTTTAATCGCTCTGCTCCGAACTGCTTCAACGACGGTCATCGATTTTGACCGAATAAAAATTTCTGGAACCTACTCGGAAGGTTCCACGGTCTCCTACTGTCCGAGTACCAAATTTCACGTAAAAATTCAAGCTGTCTCGTGTTCGGTCTAGGTCGAGCTCACGTTCCCGCTTAATTAATAAGTAAATTAAAATATATAACATACTACCAAACCTCTAATTTCCAGTTTATTTTATATATTTTAAGAAATGACCTTGTCAATATCGGAGAATAGTATTCAGATTCTACAAGTATTAACCAGTCCCTTACTCCCCCAACTGCCACTACTGCCAGTTTGAATTATGCATTCCTGCCCCAAGGTGTCAATAAACCTTGTTACTGCCCGATATATTTATGCCGACAGCATACCACACCCTTTTAAAAATGAAATCTGTATTTACCAAGTGCAGATTGTCGTCAACAGAGGGCAAAATATTTTAACTGAATATTTTAAATGAAACCACATTTGTGAAATGAAACTATATCTTTTCGCCATCTAACAGAGTTTTTGTGAGTTACTAGGTTTGGAGAATTTCGTCCATAAGAATTATCTTAATAGTCTTTTATTATAAAATGGTTATACCATTGTCTTTATAAGAAATAAGTCGTTCAACGGGGCCTGTGGAGAGGTGCTGCCCCCAGTGGCTGGCACCAAAAACAGTATTTATGAATGAAAACACGTGCAATGTTTACCCTACATACGAAAAGGAAGGGGTAGAGAATACAAAATTATATTCGCCGAGCCGTAGATTTCCAAGAAATGATCTTCAGCCAAGGCTAAGTGGCTAGAACCGATTTTATCAGTTTAATTTTTACACACAGAATGAAATTTCCAATACCTGCTTCCCCAACCTTGACTTTTCAATTGAATTTATTTTATTGTTTGGGAAAATGGTTTTTAGCATTTTTAACACATTGATTTTTGTGTCAATTTCTTTACTAGTTTCTATTATTCATATAGGCCTAATTGAATTGGTGCAGTAGTCGAAGAAAATAGATTTGCATATGCCATTAAAAAATGGGAAAATAATAAACAATAATAAAATCCTATTTGCTAAATGTAAAACGTTTTGACTTGATATAAGTAAAATTTTACAATATAAACTGGATATTTTAACGAATTCAAAATTAGGAACACTAAAAACATATTAAACTATAAAAAAAATTATATTTATAAAAATTGATTATTCGTTTCCTATTATTGGTCAAAAAGTAAGGTATTACAATTTTTAAACTTACAATGTTTATAGAGAAATATAGATAAAAATTAAATTTAGTTCCAATAGTAGGTACGTATAGTTATTTTATGTATTTTTTCTTTTTATAGAAAGAAGACAATTAAACATTTTCTGCAATTTTATGCTTTAATGCACCAGAAACATGTATTTATCAAATTATTGATTAAAATGTCTTGTTATTTGGAGATTAATAATAAAATTAAATATTTTTATTTTATTAAATTTCATTATTTTTGCAAAAGAGGGGGAGATAAGAAATAAGGTGTTTAAAAACTGAAATCAAAACTCTTACCACTTTGGATAAGTCTTTATTTAATATGAGTTCGGCATATATTAATACTAATTTATGTATCGGTACATATAATATTGCTCCAGGCCAACAGCCAATGTTCAAAACTTTCAATCGCTTATAGCCATTATTATCATTATTACATAATTGACAATCAAATTAAATTAATATAAATGTACTCTTCAAAATATATACTGTAGTTTATTCGCTATAATCAAGTAAATAATTTTTGAAAAAATTCGGATTTAGGATAGTGAAATAAACAACATCCGAGTAAAACTATATTTACTCGAAAATTAAACAATTCAATTGATAAAACACATCAACCTATACAACCCTTAAAACTAAAGAACAAGTATATAAGATAAAAAATAAGCATCGAGAGTAGTGTGCTGTTTCGGGCAACTGGTTTGATTCATCCCTTACTTTCAACTGATCATTTTATGTTCTCTTGTATTATTTACCTTTGAAATAATTCATTTATTTTATCTTAGATGCCAAATTTTTTCATATCAAAGTTTTGTGTTATTGCCTATCAAACTTGTAAAGTTATACATGTTCTTAAAATAACTTTCTTGTATATTATAAGTTACAATTAATCACCAGTTAAGGAAATTTGAAACCATAATTATTTTTGCTATTTTTCAATCAGAAGTTGCTAATATAGCTATTGTGATAAACTGATGTATCAAGAGATTAGATCGACTACAACTCCATAAATAAGTACTTATAAATATTACTTAAATATCGAAAAGTAATTGGACTACATTAACATAGATACAACCTAAAAGCATCACCATTTAATAAGAATCAACTAATAAATTAATTGTAATCCGTCGATTAATGTTTTATCTTTATTTAAATATAAGATGATTCACAGATCTCATTTATTAGTATTTAAAAATTTATATATGTATATATATTTAAAATTGTCAAATCATATTCAAAATCATGTTTCCTGCCAAACAATATTGGTCCATAAAAGTTACTTTTTAATTTAAAAAATTCAAACTCGCTAGAAAAATATTACTTTTTAACACTGTGAAAAAATCCTTAATTGTAGTAAATTGGAAAAATACAATTATATAATATACATTTAAAATTTGTATGTTCCATTTAAAAAAAACTGCAAACAACTTTTTCGAATACTAAGTAACTAAAAATAACTCTTGGAGTAATATTAAAATGTTGTTTTTTACTCCGTGAATAAAAGTGGATAGTGAATAAAAAAATTATAACGTCAATTCGCATTTTGAATATGACTTACATTGTTTATATATTAAAGTCCTTAATAAAACATTAATTATGAATTCCCGGTGGGATAAACATGAATCACCTTCAAACCAGCTTATTCGGGCAATAATTGATTTTTTGTTTTAAAAATAAATAGTACATTGGACATCTCTACGCTTTGCTGTATTGAAAGCCATCTAAGTGGCTTTAGCATCAAATTAATGGGAGTATAACGTGTACAGAACAATATAGTGCGCATAGCTTTATTTCGTAGCAACTGGAGTCTTTGTATATCAGCCTTTTTACCTGATATCAACAATGAAAAACAGTAATTGAAATGCGGATATATAATGGTATTATATATAAGAACACGACTCCAGTGACTAAGAATCTCAGCTATTCTCCTAAAAAATTCTATCTTTTCCAATTTTTTTTCTAATATGATCTACATGTAACGAAAAATTAAGCTGATAATCCAAGACTACCCCTAAATATTACTAGATGCATTTTCAAATAGGCTATTAGATATCTATCTTAATCCAATAATTATTTTCTAGAAATCTACTACAATTCTGCTTAGAGCCAAAAAACCATGTACTTTGTCTTTTTTTTTTAACCTAAGCCTATTTACACACAACGAGTTATAAAGGATGTCAAGTTTTGATTTCATAGTATCTACTACCTGATTAAAATCCTTCCCGCAAACACAGATCAACATATCGTCCACAAACAAACTTAGAAACATATCATTTAAAACTCGGTCTAGGTCATTGACATATAGCACAAACAAAAGGGGGCTCAGAACACTGCCCTGCGGCACCTCTATCTCACTATCAAACGGATTTGAGGACACATTATTCACTCTAGTCACATGGGAGCGATCCTCCAGGTGATCAGTGAACCAAATAGGTGCACTGTTTGTAATTCCATAGGCCTGTAGTTTGTGGATAAGTCTTCTCCTATTGATGGTCTCAAACGCACGCTGAAGCTCAATGAAAACGCTCAGGACAACATTTCCATCATGAACATATGAACACCATTTCGAAACACACATACTGTAATGCTGACTCACACGAATGTTTTTCCCAAAAACCCGACTGACCTTTAAATAACAATTTGTTTACCTCTAGAAACTGTCGCAGCTGTGCATACCACAATTTCCAGAATTTTGTCTATTATCGATAATAAATTAATAGGTCAATATATTCTTCTGGTTTATTTCGTCTAGGCACTTTCGGGATAGGCACAATAACACTGGTTTATTTTCCTTTGGAACTCTTCCTATTGTAAGGGATGTATTGATCAGGTGAAGTAAAGAGTACCCAAGTACATAAAAAGCAGTCTTTAAAAATTTAACTGCTCAGATTTCTTGAACCACATTTAATGGGAAAATATTTGGCACCAATGACGAAGACATACTTTGTAGGCACAGCGATCAAAGAAAGCTTTCTCGCCCAGGGGATGTTCCTTTACAAATTGATGCTCTCAAAATAGACGTTATCTGAAACAAATTAAAATCTAATGTAATTTTGACTTAGTTTGTAAAGAATTTGTTTATCAAAAACTGAAACAATTAAAAAAATACAAATGTGGAACAACCCAAAAAAGTAAATTTAAAGAAATCTAAACGCGCGTGCTTTAAAAGTGCTCTTATACACTTATATCATAATATGCTATTAATTAAATTCAATATTCATTCCATACATTTGTCATCCTTCCTTATACATGCCTATCAATCAATTAATTAACTATTCAAAACTGTTCATAGACACCTAGACGTGCAACATCTGTGTATATGTACTTACGTACAAAATAAACGTTAATATTATGAGAAAGCATACTGATGGATATAAAAAAGTAGATGTAAAGATTTACCCTATCCCTATCTACATATATATGATTATTATAAAAATATTCATCGTATTTAATTAAACCTGTTCTGTTTATTAAACTTCGAAACTGCTGTTGCAATACTCTGATTTCCGACAAAAACTACAAAACAAAGGAAGTGGGTACTTTTGTACTTACCTAGAAAAAAAAACGTAGATAGATAATCGCAATTTACTCAGCCAAAATTAATCATTACAACCCAAACACAAACATTTTACAAAGTAAAGCTTCGTCAACTTGAACAATGGCGGAAAATATAAAAATAAACAATGAGATATTCGGAATTATTAGGAACACTCGTCCACGCGGCTCCACTCCGCGCCGCCAGGTAACAGCCCTTGGGAATGCACCAATAGAAATGTAGGAACTCCCTCCTTGCAACGTCTCTCGTAGGAGGCGTAGTAATTTGTTGAAATTCAAGAATGGGTACATTTCAGGCCGGACGCCATCTAGTGATGAGGCCTTTTTTCAGTTCGAGGTTGAATAACTATTTCCCTATATAAACAAAGGTTATACCTAGTAGTATTTGACGCTACAGTTACGCTCAAAAAGCTTGTGTTGTAAGACACCGTGTGAAAGCTGGTGTGGTGACCCTTTAAATTTAAAGAGTCGTTCCGAGGGATCAATGGCCCTTTGAGCACCTCCTCGCCTATGTAGGAGCCCAACCGTCTTCTCCAGCGTGGACCAGTCCAGGAGTTTGGGTGAAGCCCGACTTTCCAATTAGTGCCTAGCCTAGGTCTTTCATTTATCGAAGCCAAAGTCATCAGTGAAACTGGTAGGATCAATTTTATCCTTATAAAGTAGAATTATTATTCTCAATAAGGCGAATTTTTTGAACTTTCTCTTGGCTTTCTGCTGCCACTATCGATGATTCTCGAGTGAAAAAACTATAGACTATCTTATTAGAAGTATACAGTGCGTTGTTTCAAGGAGATATTTCTCCAGAATACCGTAGATCTTTTACCGTTTCCCACTTTTTAATTTCTTATGTTATATTGTAAAATTAGTACCAATATTACATTAGCATTAAGTAAATTATATCTCGCTGTAAACCCACGGCAGAACTTCCTTAAATTTATTTAATATTGCTATTTGATTTCACGCCCAAAACAGATTAATCCGAGCTCGCATTTTTCTTCCGTTAAGCGGCTATATTTGTATATATCTCTTTCAGGAATTTTTCCATTAATTAAGTATTTTCTACGACATTACTGCCCAGGGAGTGAGTAAAGAATGATTTTGTGAATATTCATTCTAGTGTGATTTTGTTATTTAGATAATAGTTATCGGGTAATGCTAACCTATCATTGATTTTTTTTTATTAAACCGTACTAGTTGTATTTGAAATACTACTTTTCATTAACAAGTATTAAACTTCCTGAAAATTATTTCATATTATAGAATAGTATAAAATAATATTAGACTTTATAGGAGATATTTCTTTCTCATTACTTGAAGCTAATTTTTCTATAAATTATTTCATCTAATAAAATTGTATTAGATTG
>MU183584.1:35203-49719 GCA_016904865.1 Pissodes strobi
AATAATAATAATAATAATAATAATAATAATAATAATAATAATAATAAATTTATATTGCCAAGAAAATACACATCTGAGACATTGAAAATACAAAAAAAGACAAGAAAAAATACAAAAAAAATGCATCAGTTAAGCAAAAAAAAGAAATAATAATAAATGGAATAGTATAATAGTATGGTAGATTACAAAAAAAACAGAATATTTAAGTCGGATACAGAAACATACAACACAACATGGCAATACAAAAAATGCATTTAAATTAAGTAAAAATAATGTAAAAATATGTATATAAATAACAGTGTACAGACAATTACATGTACGAACAATAAAAAACAATTAAAGCACAAAACAACAATGAATAGCAGTAGTTAATAGACACAGCATTCTATTTACAGAGTGGCAGTAAAAGTACCTGTTCAAATAATATTTACGGCGAGCTAATTGTGATTTAGCTGTGAAAATCCATATACTCGTCAAACGTATAAAATGCCTCAGTAGCAAGGAAATATTTTACCTTTTTAGCAAATTTATCACCACGCATCGCCCTCAACCCATACGGCAACCCATTATAGAGCTTTACACAGTTGTAGAGAGGGGATTTTTTACAATGGGCTGTTCTATGCATAGGAATTTTAAGCAATTCACTACCCCTGGTATTGTGATGGCTTGTAGATCCTAGTCTCTCAAACGATGAGCCGTTACTATTGACGAATTGCAAGCACCTTAGTAATGGATGGAAACGTCAAAATAATATTTTGTGCAAAAATTCCTCTACAACTTTCTCGGGAGGGTAGGTTAAAAATAAGCCTTAATATCCTTTTTTGATTTACAAAGATACGGCTGCAGTGCGCGCCAGTTCCACCTCAAGAAACAATATTATAGGACATATGACTATATGCCAAAGCGTAATAGACAGATAGAAGTCTCTCGGTATCAAGCGTATTTTTTAAGCTTAGTACAGCAAAAAAAGCAGAGTTTAATTTAGCACATACGTAGTCAACATGACTACAAAAAGATATTTGAGAGTCAATATAGGTCCCAAGAAATTTAGTTTTACTAGAAAACTTGATATTAAGTCTTTCCTCGCAGTCGGACTCTGATAAAGAAAAATGATTAAACATATTCATATAAACTGTCTTTTCCATGTTTAGGACCAGTCCATTCTGCCTACACCATACTTCCATATCGCTACATACACTCTTTACACTTTTGTACAATTCATCCAGACTATTGGCACTAACAACTATGGTTGTGTCGTCCGCATACATGGTAACATGTCCACATCCAAGCATTCAGAGGCAAATCATTCACATACATTAGAAACAACAATGGACCCAGCACTGAGGCTTGTGGAACCCCAAGCTCTATCCATCTCTCCTCAGACTGGACACCACCATATTTAACAGTTATTCTTCTGTCACTTACATAGGACTCCATTTCAGCAATTTCCCACGAATTCCCAGATTGTACAATTTACTGACTAAAAATGACTTATTTATGGTATCAAACGCTATGGACAAATAAAAAAATACAGAGACCACATGTTTTCCATCATTAATGCAGCGAAAAATATAATTCAGCGTTCGGTATGATGCGGTTTCCGTTGACTTATTTGGAAGAAATCCGTGCTGTGCTACATTTAGAATGTTAAACCGGTCGATAAAATGTATTATCCTATTATAAACAACCCTTTCAAATATCTTTGAAAGTGTACTAAGCAGAGATATCTGTCGGTAGTTCTCAATATTGTGACAGTCATTCTTTTTATAAACAGGAACAACATTTGCGGTCATAAGAATCGCCGGAAAAACACCATCCGCAGTTTGTTCTTGGACTCCTAATGCCTACCAAGTAGAGAGTGCTGTCAAGGAGCCCTACCACGCTAGCTAAGGCCCTGGAACTAGCCGAAAGAGAAGAATCTGTGGAAAATTTGGTGCGACCATTTACTAGCCGGGAATGTAGAGCAGTCGAGCTCGACTAAGGAGTAAAGAGTACAAACGGCCATACAGAGATTAAAGGACCGAAAATCTCCAGGCACTGACAACATTCCAAATGAATTACTTAATTACGGAGGTCTAAAAATCGGAAAAGAATTAGTAAAATTATTCGGAAAAATAGAACAAAGCGGAACAATAGCCAATGAATGGAGAACTAGCATAACAATACCGATATATAAAAAAGGCCCAAAATCGGACCCGAAAAATTTCAGAGGCATGACGTTAGCAAGTGTGTACTAAAACTGCTAACAAAAATATTAGCAGAAAATAACTGATAAAGTAGGAATCTCCGAGGATCAGCAAGGCTTCCGCTCAAATAGATCAACGATGGACGCAATATTTATATTACGCTAATTGATAGAGAAATCCATTGAATTCAATAAACCAATGTACACATGCTTTGTAGATCTAAAGCAAGCATTTGACAATATACAGCTTAAGGATGTAATCGACTGGTTGACTCAAAAAGATGTTACTAAGTGCCACATAAACCTAATAAAGCAGCATAACATAAACAATAAAACAATGATAAGAACAGAATGTGGTCTAACAAGAGAACTTAAAGTCCCATCCGGAATTAGACAGGGAGATAGTACTAGCCCATGCCTTTTTAACATCATAATGGACCAAATAATTGAAAGTATGAACGAAGTCGATGCAGGATTCAGGATGAACAACCGCCGCCTGAGAATACTCTGTTATGCAGCTGACGGCAGAGAGCGAAGATGACTTGCAGCGCCTTCTCTACAAATTCAACCTAACAGCACAGAGGCTAAATATGCAAAGTTCGATCGAAAAAACACAATCTATGGTAATATCCAAAGATCCGATCCGATGTAAGTTGGTGGTGAGTGAGTGCATTATACATCAGGTGATGAATTTCATCTATCTGGGGGTACAGGTATCGAGCAGCAGAAGTACAGTGAATGAGGTGGACAACCAGATCAGAAAAGCCGTAAGAGTATCAGGATGTTTGCGACATATAATTTGGAAGAACAAATATATTACCACAGAGAGCAAGACACGAATTTATAAGACCTGCGTCAGGCCCATAGTGACCTACGCCGCCGAGACAAGAGCTGAAACGTCTGTTACCAAAAGGAAAATGAGAACAGCGGAGATGAAAATCCTAAGAACTATAAAAAGGATCACATTGCATGCCAGGATATGCAACGAGAACACCAGAAGAGAGCTGGGAGTGCAGGACATTGTCAGATGGGTGAGAGAGAGACGCCGGTGTTGGAGATACCACATCGAACGAATGAGTCCTGACTGAATTGCAAAGTGGGCCAAAACACAAAAACCAGAAACAAGGCGCCCAGCTGGCAGGCCCCCAAATGAAAGCTGGACATCAGGATCACAGGAAGGCTGATGACACAATGGACAGAATTTTGTCCTTTTACACGAAGAAGAAGAAGAACTTTTGAGTGCATTTAATTGTCTTAAATATTTTACACAAAGCAGACAGGATATAAGTATACTGCTACGGTTAGACAATACTATAGCGGTAATTTACATAAATCGGATAGGAGGAGTAAAGTTTGAATATCTTAATGATATATAAAAAATATATATAGAATTATTGTGCAAGCAAGAGTATATACACAGATAAATATAGCTACGCAACAGATACCTCTTCCAATGCTTTTTACGCGGGGTCAAAAATGTTCACCGGCTTTCGCGAGCGGGTGAACCAGTCGTCTAGGAACGGGTCAGTGTTGCCAAATTATCACGTCGAACAATATTCAGGCTGACTTTTTGACCCGCTCAAATCATCGAGTTTTATTATTAATATTTATGTATCAAATTAACACAAACATATTTTTTTAGAAAAATACGATTTGAACATTTTTATTAACTATGATAGTTTATTAATAGTAAAAGAAATGAGACGGCAATTTAAATGAACAAATTTATAATATTGATAGTAGAGTTTAAAACAAAATTAAATGGTACTTTGACATGTCGATAAACATTTCAAAAATTCCTTTGATCTTCGAAACAAAAACCTGCGTGATAATATTATAACTTAATACAAATAATAGATATTTCAGTATAAGTTAACAACCTTTTACACCGATATTTAAGGTGAGTTTTAGCCCATGTTCAAGCAAACACCATTCACTGAATCTGATAATGCATTTTATTTTGACGTAATATAACATACGATTGCCAAGAAAATGAGTAATACCATAATGTGATATGAAAGGTAAACTACAGTTCGCGACTTGGCAACACGGCGCACATACGGCGACAAAACTATATTTTTTTATTCAAACCAAGCACAAAAGGACACAGCTAGTAGAATTCTATAGGTAACTCCCCATTTAAATCCGTTTATATTTTCTTCAAATTATAATTCATAAAAGCGCAGGCGGCTTTGCAAGCAGACATGTCTCGCGCAACTGTCGCACTTACCTATGTACGTCCAATTATTTGACAGTTACAGTTCGTATTTGTATCGATTTCAAAGTATTTTAAGTAGTTTTTTATATGGATCCTGAAGCTACAGGTATGTACTATTAAGTTATTTTGTATAATCAATTATTTTTTGATTGGTAGGCTAGGTTTCAAAACAAATTTGAAATTAATTTATTTTCTTAAAAATTTTATGAAAAAGTGATTTGAAGTTAGAATTACAAAAAAGTTCCGCTTAGTACCACATTTTTTCTTAGCTTGTGTTGTTGCCCTATCTTTGGATAATAAATAAAATAAACTCTAGCTATCCCAAATCATCCTTTTTTAATATATCTGCATTTGTTTGCCGGTAGTGGGAGTGCGCCTAATTTGAAGAAAATTAGTGTGACCAGGAATGAACTATTTACAGTCTTAAAGAGTGTTCATTTTTATAAACAATCATCATCGCAGTGCAATAAACATTTAGTTAGTTATATTACGGACAAATTCAGTATAGATAAACGTTCCAAAATATCAGAAAGGCGGCTAAAAGACGTGATAAAAGTCTTTGTGTCTAAACTTTTAACAAAATGGAAACAAAGCCAACAAATTGAAGAAAGGTTTATGAAAAATAATACTTTGTGGATAGAAGGAGAGGTAAACTTTTCATACTTACAACACACTGTCTGTACTCGTGTCTGTACGCCAACGACATCGACACAGGGACGACCAAAAAAGTTATTTTGTGAAAAATGCAAGAGGTCGCAACAGAGGGACATCGCGCATATTGTTGCAGAATTGTCTTCTGAAAAACTTGGGAATGCACTTGAATCCAGTTTAATTAAAAGTGGTAAAAGGACTGCTTCAAAAGTCGTAAATCTTGCTATATCATCAACACCAAAAAGACTGAAAAAAGTAAACCACTTAAAGATTTCCACTAACTTTATTTTAACATGACACGTGTTTCGACGGTAACGTCTTTTTCAAATGTGAATAGTTACACTAAAATATGCTAAAATTATATAGTTCCGCTGTTGCAGGTAAATTACAAAAAATAATCTTGACCCACACAAAAAAAAATATCACAGTAGATAAAAAATAAAAATATGAATGCCAAAATTGCCTTTAAAACCAACAATAAAATTAGTAAGTTCATTAAAAATAACAAATCCCCTACACCTAAAAGTAAGAAAAATGGTGTCTATAAATTAAATTGTGGTTCCTGTTCCAAAGTATATATTGGTCAAACTGGTAGACCTTTTGAAAAGAGAATTAAAGAACACCATTCTTGTTTCATTAATGGCAAGGATACTTCTAACTATGCTTGTCATTTAATTAATGAAAACCACGTTTTCAATAATGATTTCAATGTTTTACATATTGAAAATAAAGGTAAAAAATTAAATCTGTTAGAAATTATGGAAATCAATAAATATAAAAAATTGAATATATTACTTAACGAACAAACTGATTTTGGGTTTTCTCCGTTATTGAACCTTTCCTAGAAATTGTTAAATTATTTCCTTTGCTCTTCGTAAGGCGCCTGGGTCAAGATTATTTTTTGTAATTTACCTGCAACAGCGGAACTATATAATTTTAGTATATTTTAGTGTAACTATTCACATTTGAAAAAGACGTTACCGTAGAAACACGTGTCATGTGTTACGACTGTGCCGGCAACGTCGCCTGATAAAACGTAGGAACAACAATCAACGAGCTAAGAAACCGATGAGTCGACCCTTCTTACCTTTTTTGCGATCAAAATACTTAGAATATGAAATATGATATTATTATGTAAGCTGTGGTATTGGGATATACGGAATAAATCGAGAGAATAAAGTTAGTTTTGTCCGAGAGCCGTCGCCTTATTTTTCATCTGAATAATATTATAGTAATATTTCAGAAGTGGGATAGAAAGCACGCGTAATTATTAGTAGTTGTGACTGTTGTGTTACGATCGTTTTTGTTGGACTATTTGGATATTTCTTTTTAAATTATTATTATGTGCATTTAATAAACATTTTGTTATTGATTTCGATTACATAATTGCCATAAAACAATATGAGTGACCCAAGTGATTGGAGTACTGATAGTGAGGCAGGACGTTATGTGATTGCTCCGAATAAAAAACGCAAGTTAGAAAAAACTGTGTGTTTATCTGAAGTAGACAGATTGGTGTCTAAAAAGGTTAGTGAGATATTAAAACAAAATATTGGTTTATCAGACAACACCAACATGCACAAATATGCCGGAAAAGCAGATTTAGTGCCGCCGTTTGATCTGGAAAATTCAGAAATTACAGCTATGTCATGGTTGCATAAAATTGAGCAAATTGGTTTAATAAATAGCTGGAATGATGAAACTAAATCATTTTTCATGCAGTCGCATCTTGCTGGGTTGGCTAAAGTATGGTACAATGGTTTAGCCAATTATGACTTGTCCTGGGATGAATGGAAACTGGCCGTTGTCCGCGCTTTTCCCTCGCATACAGATTATGTTGATTTGCTGAAACAAATGTTAAGTAGACAAAAAGCAGATGATGAGACCATGATGCATTATTTTTATTCGAAAAATATGTTAGTAAAAAAGTGCGGATTAAATGGAACCAACGCTGTTTCATGTATTATCGACGGATTGCCTGCTGAGCTCAAATCGAATGCAAAGGCCGGAAATTACCAAACTCCGGACGATTTATTCTATGGCTTTTTAAGTAAAGTGGGCAGCTTTGGTTCGCATCGCAGAAGAAAATTGGAGCAAGACAACAATGATGGTGAACTAAGTTTGTCACAGCCAATAAGATGTATTCTGTGCAAAATATTGGACATAGGACAGTGTGTGTTGAAAAAGACATATGTATTTCGGGGAGCTGCAAGACAACAATCCGGAATTCAGTGTTCAATCTGCGGAAAGGGAGGTCATTTACAACAGGACTGCTGGGCAATGACAAAAGGCAAGTGTTCGAAATGCAAAAAAATGGGACAGAGAGCAGGAATGTTGGACAACACCCAGAACATCCACACGCTGCGCAATTTGTGGGAAAATTGGGCATGCTACCGACAAATGCTGGTCAAAGGAGAAGAACAAAGTCAAGGATGTTAAACTATTGCAAGGGCAAGTACCAAATATGTTTTATAATGTAGTTGCAAGTATTAATGGTCAAAATTTTAAGGGATACATAGATACAGGTAGCCAAGTAAATGTCGCTCACATTTCAGTTGCGAAAAAAACTAAATTTAAATTTAAATTCTAGTGATTTAGTCATTAGAGGCTTTGGCAATTCCCTTATTATGCCTAAGGGATGTAAAGAGATAGATATTGTTATTCAAAATATATCTATACCAACATTACTTTTATTTGTAGACATTGAGATGAATAATTATGACATAATTATTGGCCAACCTGTCATAAATAGTAACGAAGTAGTACTTACAATTTCGGGAAACTCAGTAGAGATAAAGCCAAATAAGAAGGACACCTGTTTTCAAAATAATGTAGAGAAAGTACCCCTTAGAATTCATGCACACACATACTCAGTTTAAGCTCCAAGCGAATTTTAATTTAGTTAGAAAAAAAAAGAGAAAAAGAATAACTTAATAGGTACTATTGTGGTAACGAAGGTCACAATTGCTGTGGTAACTAAGGTCATAGTAGCTAAAAAAAAAAGGATAATAAAGAAAAAGGGTCAGAAAAATATAAATATTAGTGCGTGGTAACAATGGTCACACAGAAGAACGAATAAAGTCCTACAATATTGTCCAAAATGTGGTAACTATGGTCACATAATATGCAATAAAGTTTAAAAACATATTTATTGTATGTGGTAACTATGGTCACATAATATGTAATAAAGTTTAAAAACATTTATTTTATGTGGTAACAAAGGTCACACTGGACATAATTATTGTATGTGGTAACTATGGTCACATGTAATAAATTTTATGAACATATAAATAAGTACCGAAAAAATAAATAAATAATAAAAAAAATATATATAACAATAATATTTGTTACGTTACTGTATCTCAATAAATTTGCAGGGTCAGAAGCCACTGCAAGAGCGATGGTTACTACACCACTGACGGGGCCGCCAGCTGGTCAGGAAGGCCGAATGTTACGACTGTGCCGGCAACGTCGCCTGATAAAACGTAGGAACAACAATCAACGAGCTAAGAAACCGATGAGTCGACCCTTCTTACCTTTTTTGCGATCAAAATACTTAGAATATGAAATATGATATTATTATGTAAGCTGTGGTATTGGGATATACGGAATAAATCGAGAGAATAAAGTTAGTTTTGTCCGAGAGCCGTCGCCTTATTTTTCATCTGAATAATATTATAGTAATACATGTTAAAATAAAGTTAGTGGAAATCTTTAAGTGGTTTACTTATTTAAGTGTTTCTTAGTTATGGATCTCCATCAAGTAAAGGCTAATTCGATTAAATTCAGACTGAAAAAAATTAAAGAGATCAATGATTCATCGTCAACATTTACTATGGAACTCTATACCCCGGAAGAAGCTCTCGGACTTATGGTAGACTTAGGATTAACTAAAGACGACTACAAAACACTTCAAAGAGGGGCAAAAAGAAAGGGAGCTAATATCTATCCTCCATATCATGCTATCACTGAAGTGAAAAAAAAATGTTACCCACCAGGTATGTTTGTCACGGAGACAGAGGCGACAATTCCATTGCAAAACCTGTTGGATTTAACTATTCATCGGCTAGCATATATTCAATCGGATGTGTTGTTGCAGAAGGTTCCAGATGAAGTCATAAACATAAATGTTTTTTATAAGTGGGGTCTTGATGGTAGCGGTGGCCACAGTATTTACAAGCAAAACTTTGCTAACCACTCGGAATATGGTGATGCCAACATTATATTGTGTACAGTTGTACCTCTAGAAATATCGATTCAAACTAGAGATAGAAAACAAATTTTTTGGAAGAATTCGAGTCCATCTTCCACCGGATATTGCCGTGTCATAAGCTTTAAACTGAAAAAAGAAACAAAAGAGAACATAAAAGACGAGTACTTAGAGATTGAAAATCAAGCAAATAATTTACGGCCCACAAGCATTTTCCTAGGTAACAAATAAGTGACATTTAAACACATTTTGGTCTGCACCATGATGGATGGAAAAACATGTAATGTGCTTACCGACACGGCCTCATCCCAAGCATGCAATGTATGCAAGGCCACCCTCAAAGACTTTAATAATATAGAAAAAATGGTAAATACAGCGTGTGACTCATCTACGTATAAATTTGGAATATCTGTGTTGCATGCATATCTTAGATGCTACGAGTACCTGCTTCATATTTCTTATAAAATGGATAACAAGGAATGGCAGGCAAGAAGCCAAGAGCCAAAAGAAAGTGTTAAGAATAGAAAGAAAGCAATTGCCTCTCAATTTTACACAGAAATGGGACTGGTTTTAGACCAACCAAAACAAGGAGGAGGCAACAGTAACGATGGGAATACGTCCCGCAAATTTTTTGATAATCCAGCGTTAGTGTCGGAAATAACAGGTATCAATAAAGATTTAATTTCCAGATTTGAAATCATTCTGAGTGCGATTTCAAGTGGTCAATATATTAATGAAAACAAATTTAAGATTTATTGTATTGAGACCGCCCAAATGTGTATACAGCTTTATGGATGGTACAAAATGAGTGCTACAGTACATAAGCTGCTGCTCCATGGAAGTGCTATTATCCAGTCCTTCCCTCTGCCTATTGGGCAATTATCTGAAGATGTGTTAGAGGCCAGTCATAAGAGTTACAAAAACTTAAGGCTATTTCATGCTAGAAAGACGTCAAGAAGTAACACCAACACGGACATCATAAACTGGCTGCTTGTTTCATCTGATCCGATAATTACTTCTTGTCGCAAAGATGTACAAAAAAAGAGGAAACCGTTTTCGGTGGAAGTCATCGAAATGTTAAAAGAACCCGAATTTTTAGGACAAATGGCAGTGGAACAAGCTGATGCCTCTCACTCTGATATTCAAGAGAAAGAAAACACGTAAAGCGAATAAATAAGGGATACAAATTTATTTTACCCTGTAAATATTATAATATAAAACCATTTTTTATTGTTTTCCTTCTTATTGTTCCAAAGACTACCAAAAATTTATTTTACGATTAAGTAAAATAATATGAATGAAAAACTTGAAACATTTTACCCTTCTAAATTTAATTTTCAAATCTACTTTTACCTTTCAACCTGCCTTTTAAAATTCTTTTAACCAATATATCAAGGTAGATATGCGGGTAAAAATTAAAGATTTAAAAACCATTCAGAATATTTCGTATTTATAATTTTATATAGTTTATTAGCGTAGGTATTGCTGGATTTGGAAATTTTGTTACACACTGTATGTAAATTATAAGCCAAGTTGGGTCTATATTGGAAATGCATGATTAGTTCTGTACTGAAACATGCTTTGCACGTAAACTCTAAGTTAAATATCAAATTAAATCAATGAAAATGTTTTTTCTACAGCCGCGCGCAAAATAACTAATTGCTAAATTCAAATGAAATCGCAAAATCGACGAATGCCGTGGATCCTTATTTTGCGCTCTAGCGCGAACATGGAAAAGAAAAATCTCACTTTTTCCGTCGAGTGTGCTATTATGGTCATGGAAACGGAAGGTAAATAAATGACAGTCGTGCGTTTGTTACAGTTTGTTGCTGGCACTCCTGTTCTAAATATGCCCGAAGCCCGAATAATATGTCAAAACTGACAGTCATTTGCAAATTTCAGAATAAGTATAGAGAAAAATGTGGATTTAATTTTAAAAAATGCGGCTGTAGAAAAAGTTCTGTGTGTTTTTCGAGCGCAAAGTAAGATTGCCGTTTTCGAAAGATTACTGCGCTCCGTTACGCGTCGCGCAGTAACATTCTTTCTCAAGCGGCAATCCGTTACTTTGCGCTCTAAATACAGAAATAACTATTTTCGCTCTAAAGTACCTATTTTGCCGTATGTGCGGCGGGGCAAAACACGTCTAAATAGGAAAATATTTAAGTTTATTGCTTTATTGGCGAGCGACATTTTTAATACCGGAGTAGGCATCTGTTGCGTAGCTATATAGATCTGTGGTATATATTTGTTTGCTTCATATATAAGTACACGACAAAATGTTATTGCAGACTAGGAATCGAGGCGAGCTTATAGAGATACTGAGTTTGAATTGTCTTAATCCTATTTTGAAATTTCTTTATCAATGTCAACACCCACTGTGGATCTGTTTGTATCAAATTTAAATAAAAAATGTAAGCAATTTGTATCGTGGATGCCCGAACCAAAAGGCGGTCGTAATAGACGCTTTTACTATCTCTTGGGAAGATCTTTCCTTTTATGCGCTTCCTCCTTTTTCTCTCATTTCAAGAGTCTTAAGGAAAATTAAGAATGATAGCGCTACAGGGATTTAGGTGGTACCGAATTGGCCGGGGCAATCATGGTACCCGGTATTTAGTTAGAGGTATGTTGATTAACGATCCTTTAATTATGCGTCCTGATAAAAAAAAAACTTTTGTTTTCTCCTTCTAGGCAATCTCATCCCATGTGGAAGACCCTTACCCTGGTTGCCGGAGTTATATCAGGGAAGCAGGTCATTTCCAGAGACCGGGATAACCGGGATTCTTGCGTCATTAAGCGAACAGACATTTAAACAATATGACACTATTTACAAAAATTGGTGGCAATTTTGTTTAAGTAAAAGAGTTAGTCCTTATATATTTGTAAGATAATGTTATAAGTTTCTTAGATAGTAAATTTAGAAAAGGTAGTTCTTTCGCTTATCAATACCTATAAGTCAGCATTGTCGTTAGTTTTACCTATTGCCAAAGATGATGAACGCATGGTTCAAAGTGTTTTAAAGGGTCTTAGAAATATTAGTCTTTCAAAAGCCACATATAACAATACGTGGAACCCTCATCCAGTGCTGGAATATTTGGAGAAGTTCTATCCATTACAGACATTATCTCTAGAGAAACTGACCCTAAAATTAGTTATTCTGTTAGCATTAACTGCTCATAGGATGCAGACTTTAGGTAAAATTAAGCCATCATTAATGTCTTATTTCGCAAAATATAGACTACTCAGAAGAATTTTTTGAGGTATTCATTTAACAACTTGTTAAATTTCTTAGATACAGGTTGAACGCATGCTTAAGTCTCTAAACATCTACAGGGTGTTTTGTAATATGACACGAGACTGTGAAATATAATTTGAAGATTAATGAACTTACCTGTAATGAAGGTTGATCAAAATTATAAGAGCAGTCTCTTAGTAATTAAATATTCCCACCCTATGCGGTCAGAATTTGGAACGAACGCATAGGCAGGGAGAGAGGAGGTGTTTGCTTTTTCAGCTTTTTCAACATTGTACCAAATTGCGCAGCAGGCTGCAACTAAAGGGTGTTTTATAATATTGCTCCTAAAATTTTGATCAACCTTCCTTACAGGTAAGTCGATTGATCTTCAAATTATCCTTTAAATTAATCAAACTGCGCATGTATATCTTTATTCGTTTGCAAAATATTAAACCTAAAATTTCACTTGATCCGCTTGATTTTCCAGCGAGAAAGTAATTAAAAAATGGTTGTCACCTATGCCTTAGAAGGTCATCATCGTCTTCCGCAAAAACTTTCTCCGGCGATTTGGTCCTTTTGGGACTCGGGCTGCGCTGGGGAGTAGTCACAGGAATACCTGAGGTGATCGCTGGAGATGCCGTTCGCACCTCTTCGGCGGCCCTCGAAACGTTCAGTTGCTCGTGAATATCTGAAAACATTAAATGATAATCCGTAAATCCTTCGACAGAGCTTCATTAGTCAGTCAAAGGTGGAGTAGGCTACGCATTGAGCTGTTTATAACCTTCCCATTTGCTCTGCCATGGGGTTCAAAGATAAAGTCCATTCAAGGCTATTGCACTGTTACGTCACATCATTCCATATTTCTTTATGCAATGAACTTATGTACTAAATTGGTCTGTCAAATTGGAATCTTTGACATCGATTGGCGTCAATGTCAAAATATCAAAACGAAAATAATCTAACAGATTTAATTCATTTATTGATTTGTTGGTAGTTGGTTTGTGTTTTACGCTAATAATTGATAATAAAAATCGTTTTGAGACGCCCCACCGGTTCAGTGAGAAAGAGCAAGCTCTTATTTTAAAATTAGTTCATTATTTCACACGTGAAAAAGATGTTGGTAGGCCACTTTTACCCTGGAAAGCTGTGCACAATGTAAGTAATATTTATTTATTTGATAATACTAAAAAATTATATCTATAGAAAAAAATAATTTTTTCTTCAAACGTCAGTAAATCCGTCATTACTCGACTGTGTAGGCGGCCGTGAAGTTTCGTTTTTCCTCCGCCGGAGCTTTACTTTTCACTTTTCCGCCGGCGGAGGTAAAAGTGTTGTCATAGCAACATAGATACAATACAAACAGACAAGAAAATAAGCGTCAACAACTCAAGATTTATTAAACTACAATTTGTATTTATCACTCAATTTGTGACTGCATTTCTAAAAATCACTAATTTAGGAACAAATTGGTTATTATTTAATCGAACTTACTCAATAACTGCTTATCAATAAGGAATTAAAATGCAATCGTAGACGCAATCTTAAAAAAATAATTATTGTTGACAGTGTCTACTGACAGCTTTATGTTACATTACTATAGCAACAACCTGTGCCTATTCACCGACGCCGGTCTAAGCCGCCTTGCGAACCCACTTATCTTTAATAATAATTAGATATTATTACTATTAAAAAGAGATGTTTTTGCATTAATTTGTCGACATTTGAAGAAAAAACAGCATATTTTATTTGGAGGAAAAGTTACTTTTCATTGCTTGCTCTCTATTACCAGCCTCACTCCGTTCGGCTGTTAAACACCAGCGCACCATGAAAAGTATCACTTTTCCTCCATATAAAATAATATACTATTTTTATTATCTGAAATGGTGGTTTCTATGGTTTTTATTATCATTGTAGCGTGTTGCAGATGATTTGGAAATGTCTTTAAGCACTGTTCAAAAATTAGTCTCTAAGGGCACGGTAGAATTAATGAACGGTAGCGTCAAATGCATAAAAATCTCGT
>MU183584.1:54719-90092 GCA_016904865.1 Pissodes strobi
AGATGAAGACTAAAATAGTCATTATATTTAGTTTTTTTTTGTTTTTTGCCGTGCTGTTTCTTGGTTTATGTACCTACTTTTCAAGTGTTCCTGTGCTATTTATTTTCTTCTTATTGTGACATTGGTAGTTTTTTCATAAATAAATTTAACCCTATATGTGCTTTCTCCCATAATTCCTTTGTTTTTAAAGAGTAATATTTTCTCAGGTATTTGAATAAATATACTATAAGAATTTACCAAATTATAAGCCAAACAATATATGCATGTCAAAACGAAAAGTGAAACAATATGAAATTGCATCTGAGGGGTACTATCCAAGGTAAAAGGAACATGGAGTTGGAAACTGGAGCTGTTTTTTTGTAGGTAGTTTAGACACCAAAATAATGGTGGTGGGTATAGCCAATTCAATGCTTTATACCTGTCTATTTGGTGTCCAACACCCACTAACAACTTTACTGGCATCACTTTTGTTTCATAGCAGAGTGGCGCGTTCCTACTCCTGATGTCCCTAGGACAGCGCTCTACCAGCTCTAAGAATTGCATAACAAGAGGTGAATAAACATACTATTTTAGAAGATCTGCTAGATAAGCTCAACTTAAAATAAAAATTCAACGTGTTTATTTTACTATGTCTTCATCTAACCATTGACCCACATTTTAAGAAATTTATATAGGTATACGAAAAATACTATAGCATAAATTTCAATTGCAAAGTTCTCAAAATAAATCTATTCCGGGATTATCTCAGAGGATAAACATATTTTTAAAAGCTTTATTTATTCAAAGATACCTATCTATACATACCAAACAATAAAATAATTGACGTTATTTTTATAAATTTCTGCTGTTGCATCAATAAATTACCATGTATACGTACAATGCAATTTTCGCTTTAAATTAGTAATGTCGAAAATTACATTGTAGGTATTTATGAGAGTATAATAATTTTCATAATTATTAAAATTCCAAGAAATGAAGTGCAGCAGTTTGCAAAACGGAAAATAAGTATGTAAATTGATAAAAACGGAACGTGCTCCGGAATAGGAAAACAGGTACAGAGACATCTTTTGGCTAGTGTAAAAAGTAACGTACGAGTACGAGTCTATCTAAGACGTACGAATTTTTTCTCTCGACGTCAGAAATTATGACGTAACAGTGCAATAGCCTTGAAGTTTTAGTGTGGTCATTCAACTAGTTTTTTATCCTCAAAGACGTTAAAAAATACATCCGGACACATCTTTCAAATTTTCACTTCTTAAGTCATATATTGTCCAGTGTCACTACGTTGACTTGTTTGGTAGAAGATACTTGACATCTGCTAGTCAGTCACTCCTAGTACTGGATTTTTTTTTCTGCAGATGTCTCCTTAGTAATCTTCGAACATACTAATATGACATGCCAGTCATAGGACCTAGTTTCTCCTCTCACTAGCCGATCAGCCTCACGTTTATTTTCCTGAGCATACCTCGTTTTCTCTGTACCCTGCCTTAGCTATCAGACATATTGAATTAAAAAATGCCTGCAATCAAAAAGCTAAAAACGAAATCACACCAATATTCGATCTATTCAATACGAAGTGGCTAAATTAGAAATAGTCTACCTTCCATTTCGTCATCGAACAATTCAATTACGGGCTCGTCCTCTGCTACTCCTACATCATACACTGTTCTCGCCGCTTCTAGATCCGCTTCTGCCTCACGAAGCATCGCATCGAAATCGATTTCTTGATATCCCTACAAAAATATCAATTCTAATCATACAGTGTCATATCAATCGAGGAAAGCTTATATAAATAACGGCTGAATTTAGCCAACTCACCTCAAATTGCAGTTCTTCAATCGGAAGTTCCTCCTCTCCAACATCGCCCATCGCCTCGTCTTCGAGTCGCTGAAGCTCGTCGTCGATATTTTCATCGACAGGCATTAGATCGGCCCAAGTCAAGCCCCTTTCTTCCAGGTCTTTCTCGGTCCAATCAGCGAAGTTTTCTGGAAGATTGGCGGGTCTTGGACCAAAAACGCCTTTACCTAAAACGTCATGATTATCATGGCTAAGAACATATTTTCCTAACATTAAATTATTAAAACGCATTATCAAAACCAATTTTTTACCTTTCCCTTTTTTCATTCCCTTGACGGCTATTTTCGGTTCTTTGATACTCTTGGGAGCCTTAATACTCGAGCGATCGCCTAGTTTTTTCAGTCTACTGGGCGGCTTCTTGGGTTTATCCATTTTTCCAAGTTTGAATTCGTCGAGAACGTGGAGCATATCCTCGGCTTTTGAGGCGACCGTATCTCTATCCTCTGGACCTTTATCGTCGCCATCGTCTTCTGCCTCTTCTTCGGCCAACATCTTAGATACTTCTTCATCCAGAGCTCTCGCCTGGTCCGACGGTTCTTCGATATTCCCAATATCAGTACGGTTCCGGATCTCCACCAGATTAGTGCCCCAAGTAGGCGTGATTCGTTCTTCAGTGGGATGCCTCACTTCGCCGATCGGATGGCTTGGCGGCGACGTTCCCAGTTTCTTCGGTCGGCGTTTTTTCTTCTCTGATCCCTTGTCTTTTTTCTTCTTCTTTTTGCATTCAGCTTCCGCACCTTCCGCTTCGGATTCTTCCACTTCCGGAGCGGAAGCGGTACCTTTAGGAGTGCAAGGGCATTCTGCGGCAGCGGCGGCTGCTGCTGTTGCGGCTATGCTGGTGTCGATTGCGCTTTTGGTACCTAAAATACAAAACAATTCAGTTTAAATTTAATTACTTTCGTTACCATTGGTGTTGTTTCAAACTTTGATAGCGTATGTCTAAGGTAGACAACAAAACTTTTAGAGATCTACTGGATATTAGGCACATCGTACTGAAAACATTTCAGACATTTTCGATATGCGTAACGTTTTAAGCAGCACTACCTGTATGCTTCAGATTTCTTTTGCGTTTTCAATGTAGTTTTTTCAACTATCATAGAGAGAAATCTGACACACATATTCCTTGCCTGGCAAGGCAAGGGATATATGCACGTATTCAGAACTGCAATCTCATTGTTGAATTCATGCGTTATTTGCGGATTATTTGAAATATAGTGATTGTAACGGAATATCTGATTATTCCGCTACACTAAAAATTAAGTTCAATTACGAATGATTTTAGATATTTGGGATTTCAGTTGCCAGTGACATCTATTCACGAATGGGTTTATTACACTTACGCTACACTAAAATTTCGGTTCAATTGCAAATGATTTTCGTTATTTAATGTTTAGGTCGCCAGTGACATCTATTCACTAATGGGTTTATTTCCTGTGATTAGCTGTTTTAGGAAGAGCAGTACGCTATTTTATACCTACATTTCATGAATTTAATGTACTATAGATTGCTATATTTAATATTGGGTATTTCTATAGCTTGACGCTGCGTGATTTATAGTAGTGATCACATGATATAAATTGGCCAATAATACAGCGGCAAGCATAATTGAATGAAAGCGAGGTCGTTTATCTTTGTCGAGACGCTTGACGGGTAAGTGCTGATTTTTAATCTTGAAATATTTAATTAATCTTGCAGCATATTTAACTAATTCTTTCATTTTTAAATAAATAACTAATATTTGTTTATGAATCGTTTAGCCTTATTCGACTAAAGCAAGAATTTACATTGTTATATTCCATTTTACAGCTTACATCTTCAATAATTTTTAATTATTGTCGTGACCGTTGGGTAAGAACACCGATTTATTGGTGAATATTTGCATCTCTCATTAATCAAATTCATGTAATTTGTAAGAGGCTTAGTCCAAATTTACCGAGAAGGTAATTATTTCATCGTTTAGTGGTCACGCACATTATTTTACGTATTTCCATTCAAATTGAACAGTATTATTTGGGTGAATTATCGGAGTAAATTCTATATATTCCTGCAAAGGTAGTAAATTGAATTTTCAGTAAAATTTCTCCGAATTTTCCCTCATAGTATTGCTGGTTTTAATATTTTTTCTTTCTAGGCTTATTTAATTAAATTTTCACTTTATTTCTTACATCAAGTATATAACTATTAGCACTCGCCCTGTCTCGTCTCAACACTGATGTACCGACATTACTTTGCATTTATGAGAGGTTAATCTCACATATATAAAATTATCAGTTTTTTTATCTTTTATCTAAATTTCTATCTCTATGCGAGATAGTGATTATCTTATCTTTATCTTTAATTAATTGAGGCGCAATTACGCTCAATTATCGTTTATGTGCCAAGGGCTGAAATAAAAAGTAATAGCAATTACTTATTTTGAGTTATACGGCTTGTTATTAGAGGTTGTACCTCTATTTTTCTATTTATTATCAAATTCAAGTTATCTTTTATTTAGATTTACCGAGAGTCACTGAATTGGAACGTAATTCCATAATTTTCTTTTGAATTTTAAATTTCAGTCATTATTTCTTTTGAATTTTATATTTTAAAGTAAAGAAAAGAATATCTTGAGTAACAGTATAGTTTGAGAGCTGGCAGTAAAAACAACTACCTCATAAGTTACCAAAGGTTTGAATTGACATGTCTGTACTCCTTTAGGTTGTAATTTTAAAACTGTCCGTCTGCCGGGTGTGAGTGGTCGCTTTATTAGTTTAAAATTTAAACAAAAAAAATTAAAATAGCTTATATCTACCCAATTATTACCAGCATAAATGTTTTATGAAACTGGCCTAAGATCTTAACAAAATTGAAATCGAAGGCGTCTGCCGTTGGAAGTGATCGCTATTTCGAAGCAGACGAAGTCAATTATGTCAAAAAGACGCCATGAACTTCCTCAAGGGTTACCGCCGTTATTTTTGTGTCAAAATATTACTCAATATATTACTAATCAAAGTTAAAAGAGAAAACTTTGGCAGACGGTCGCATTCAAATCGCAGACGGGTTTAAAGTTGAAAAGTTAAAGAAAAATATCTTGACTTTAATTGCAAACTTTAGCGTATAAAAAGTTACCTAATTGGATTAAAGATTTGCGATTTTTTTTTAAATTAAAGAATTAAATTTTTAAAATAAGCGTTTAACATGATATCAAAAAACGCCGTCAACTTCCTCACAAGTTACTTTCAATTTTTTTGATAGTTTTTTCCTAAGCCCTGTGACCAGCCTTGAACTTCTTCAGGTAATGAGCAGCATAAAGAGTAAATCAGCTTGTAGCACTGATAATCTGTCAATTAAAATTTTCTTAAACCTCCCACCTCCAATTCTGGATGTCCTAGCTTCCTTAATTAATGCGTCCTTCACGAAAGGTGTTTTTCCCGAATGCCTCAAAACTGCGATAATTATTCCTCTTCATAAGGGAGGTGAAAAGGATGTCTTATGCAATTATCGTCCAATTGCTCTGTTGCCTGTACTCTCTAAAATCACTGAAAAGTTATTAAAAAATCGCCTCATGCCATTTCTCCTTAGACATGGCATACTGTCCCCGGAACAGTTCGGATTTTTACCAAACAAGTGTACAAATGACGCCATGTTCTCGTTGCTTCACGATGTTTACTCATCCCTTAACAACAAGCTCCCCACTGCTACAGTCTTCTGTGATTACGCTAAAGCGTTTGACTGTGTGTGTCATGACATCTTGTTAAGAAAACTAAATTTTTATGGAATCCGTGGTATTCCTTCGAACTGGCTTCAATCTTATCTTGAAAATAGACAGCAGTTTGTTAGAGCGAACGGTTCTGATTCTGATTGCAGATTAATTACCAGTGGAGTTCCACAGGGCTCTGTTCTTGGGCCTATCCTTTTTCTAATATATATTAATGACATTACATACCTAAAAATCAATGGTAAAATTTCTCTCTTTGCTGACGACACAAGCATAACTTGGAGTGATTCTAATACTTTCTCCCTACACTCTAATATCTCCAGCGATCTCGTCACAATCAAAACTTGGTCTGACTCAAATTGGCTGTGTTTCAACGTTGATAAAACGGTAGCCTTATCTTATAAATCAACCTTACAACAACCTTTGCTACTTCACAACAGCAATATTAAATACGTTGAATCGGCTAAATTCCTAGGTTTGAGTATTAGTGCCAACCTTAAGTGGTCCGCACATATTGATTCTTTAACAAAAAAGCTTTCTTCTGCCTGCTTCGCAATTCGATCGGTTTCGAAGGAACTAAATCTGTCTACTGCCAGGCTCACTTGCTTCTCTTTGTTTGAATCTCGCTACGGCCTTCCCTTTTGGGGCTGCTGTAACACCGAGCAATTTCGTACCATTTTCAAACTTCAAAAGAGAGCAATTCGTTATTTATTTGGTCTTAATGGCAGAGCTCATTGCGAATACTACTTTAAAAAATATAAAATTCTTACGCTTCCTGCTTTGTTTATTTTAGAAACAACTTGTTTAATACGCAAATATCGAACCATATTTCCCGGAAGGCCACAACATGAGTACTCAACAAGAAATTCGAGTCAGGACATCTACCTTCCTTTTCCCTCCTCTGAATTAACAAAAAATTATATTCTTTATAATTCCAAGAAGTTATACAATACACTCCCGCTACATCTTAAATCCATCCCTACATTTGCTAAATTTCGTGAAAAAACGAAAGCTTACCTACTAGAAAGACCTTGAGTTTTGCGTGAATTAGATTTTATTTTTTCCTCCATTAATTTTCTTGGGCTTCATGTGCGGCAGTGAAATTTTTTTATATTATATATATTTTTTATAATATGTATAGGATTATCTTTTTGACGAATTAGTGATTTTTCGGATATACAGGAATTACACAAAATTAAATACCAAGCTATTAATTTTAGTCATGTTTTGTTTACTTTTACTCGGTATTTTCAACTCTGCAGCATATGCATATTGCCTGAATCAAGTTCACCGACATGACCTTCCTTATTTCTTCAAACAGCACGCTTCGTTATAATGTATGTTTAATATTTTGATAACACTGGGTTTCTTTACCCTATGTTTTGTGTACTTCCTGTGGATCTAGTTCAACTGCTTATGATGTTCTGTAATATAGTTTTTTTTGTTAAATCGTGACCAATTTCAATTTGAAAATTGCTTGTTCTATTTTTATCGTATATATATTAAGTTTTGTTTTGTTTTGTATTTGCCCTACTATGGTTAGTTTATTTATTTTTAGTTAGCTTTGTCCTTAAAATTTATTTGAATTTTTCTGTGGCAATAAAGCATACTTGACTTTGACTTTAATATTATTATTGTTGTGTAAGTAACGAAGCTCACATTTTAAGAACAGACGGGCCTAAATTGGTTGCTATCAATATAATAAGGTACGCGTAATATAATTTTTTCATTAAAACGTCCTCGGGTGTAGAGCTCCTTAAGAAAAAAAAAATAAGTAAAAAACAAGCTATACCGAAATCTGAAAATAATAGGCCGTGACTCATCCCCAAATTTCTTTCTAAAAACCCACAAAACCCCAATATGACGAGCGACAAGTTTAGGCGTGCATAGGGAATACGTTCGTAAATTAACAATGCTAAAAACAATTAATTTTTAAAATATGATAGTGTATATTTACGCAAATTTATTTGATATAAAACTATGTGTCACTTACTGCCTTCATTTTTCAGTTTCGACTTTAGTGATATTATATTTATTTAATTTCAACCACCCAATAATAACAAAAATACTACCTATTTTTTAAATAAAACCTAAACATTTATATTTTTAGTGGGGTTTAGAATAAACCTTAGTATCAAGTTAATACCATCGCAGAAAAAAGTTGGTACAACAAAAAGAAACAAAAATAAAACTCACAAACAAAATGTATGTAGCAAGCAATACGATTATAGATAAATAATATTATTATTAAGAAAATTAAAATGCAAAATGTCCAAGGTGGCATCAAGTCCCCATCAATTTTTTTAGCTTTGTCTATTGGATTTCTTCCTTGGGGCACAGTACCACCATGGTTCCTAAGAAACAAATCTAGCCTTGCTTCATTCGCACTAATACCATTATGCCTACCATACATCCAGAACACAAATTTTTCAATGCCTTCAATTTGCTCTTCCGATATATCCTGGGAATGGCCGAAAGAAGCAAAAATGTTGGCAATAATTACGTCTTTGTCGATAATGGTAAAAAGCTTTATTTTACCTTTTCGAGCAAATGATGGAGTATAATCACTGCCTGTTAAAGCGTGATAGGCAGGTAACGCTTGACAAATGATGTCTCCTAAATTTCTGTATATACCGTTCACAGAAACGTATCTCAAAATATAAGTCCAGTTTTTATCCAAATTTGCACTCCATTTGTTAATTTGTGCATATTTTCCACCGCTATTATTAATATATCGGTATCGGATGCACGCATCACAACATTTGTATTTTCTGGTAGTTGGGCTGTATGAAATATAATCCTGGTATCAGCTTTGTTATGACTACAATATAAAACCTTATTTAGAGGTTTTATATTGTAGTCATATCGAAGCTGATACTAGGATTATATTTCATATAGCTAAACTACCAGAAAATACAAATGTTGTGATACGTGCATCCGATACCGATATATTAATAATAGCAGTGGGAAATATTCATAAATTAGCAAACGGAGTGCAAATTTGGATAGAAACTGGACTTCAGTCAAAAAATAATTTGAGATACGATTCTGTTAACGATATATACAGAAATTTAGGAGACATCGTTTCTCAAGCTTTACCTGTCTATCACGCTTTAACAGGCAGTGATTATACGCCATCATTTGCTCGAAAAGGTAAAATAAAGCCTTTTAACATTATCGAGAAAGACGTAAATATTGCCAAAATTTTTCCTTCTTTTGGCCATTCCCAGGATATATCGGAAGAGCAAATTGAAGGCATTAAAAAATTTGTGTGCTGGATGTATGGTAGGCATAATGGTAGTAGTGTGAATGAAGCAAGGCTAGATTTGTTTCTTAGGAACCATGATGGCACTGTGGTGTCCCAAGAAAGAAATCCAATAGACAAAGTTAAAAACTTTGATAGGAGCTTGATGCCACCTTGTCGAAAGGTATTAATAAATAAAATAAAAAGGGTTAATCAAGTTTGCGCCATCTGGAACTATGCAACAAAGCCTAATCCAATTTTTTTTAATCCTGAAGAACATTGCTTGGTTTTAGTCGATGGAAGATACCAATTGGAATGGTTTACTGGACCGCAAGCCCCTCCTACAATTGATGAGATTTGCAAAATCCCACCTCCGGACATATATGAAGATGAACTCCCAGCCACAGACATAGATGAAGATGAAATATTTTACAATGCAAGTAGTGATGAAGATGAATAGTACATTAAAATTTGCATTTTAATTTTCTTAATTGCTACATAGATTTTGTTAGCGAGTTTTATTTTTGTTTCTTTTTGTTGTACAACTTTTTTCTGCGATGGTATTAACTTGATACTAAGGTTTATTCTAAACTCTACTAAAAAATATAGATGTTTAGGTTTTATTTAGAAAATAGGTAGTGTTTTTGTTATTATTTGGTGTTTGAAATTAAATAAATATAATATCACATAATCATATAATATCACTAAAAACTGAAAAATGTAGGCAGTAAGTGACACATAGTTTCATATGAAATAAATTTGCCTAAATATACACTATCATATTTTAAAAATTAATTGTTTTTAACATTGTTAATTTACGAACGTATTCCCTATGCACGCCTAAACTTGTCGCTCGTCATATTTGAGTTTTTGTGGGTTTTTAGAAAGAAATTTGGGGTACAACTTGTTTTTCACTTATTTTTTTTTCTTAAGGAGTTCTACACCCGAGGACGTTTTAATGAAAAAATTATATTACGCGTACCTTATTATATTGATAGCAACCAATTTAGGCCCGTCTGTTCTTAGAATGTGACCGTCTGCCGAAATTTTCTTGCTTACACAACACTAATAATATTCTGTCAAAAAAATTGAAGGTAACTTGTAAGGAAGTTGACGGCGTTTTTTGATATTATGTTAAACGCTTATTTTAAAAATTTAATTCTTTAATAAAAAAAAAATCGCAAATCTTTAATCCAAATAGGTCACTTTTTATACGCTAAAGTTTGCAATTAAAGTCAAGATATTTTTCTTTAACTTTTCAACTTTAAACCCGTCTGCGATTTGAATGCGACCATCTGCCAAAGTTTTCTCTTTTAACTTTCATTAGTAATATATTGAGTAATATTTTGACACAAAAATAACGGCGGTAACCCTTGAGGAAGTTCATGGCGTTTTTTTGACATAATTGACTTCGTCTGCTTCGAAATAGCGATCACTTCCAACGGCAGACGCCCTCGATTTCAATTTTGTTAAGATCTTAGGCCAATTTCATAAAACATTTATGCTGGTAATAATTGGGTAGATATAAGCTACTTTAATTTTTTTTGTTTAAATTTTAAACTAATAAAGCGACCACTCACACCCGGCAGACGGACAGTTTTAAAATTACAACCTAAAGGAGTACAGACATGTCAATTCAAACCTTTGGTAACTTATGAGGTAGTTGTTTTTACTGCCAGCTCTCAAACTAGTAGTTATTTATAATTTTGCTCAACTTAACATTGTAATTTAAGTTTCTGATTATATCTGCTTTAACCAGTAAATTTTCATATTGTTGATTGCTTCCTCATGTGTTTAACAGTGTCACTGATGTTCACATTATATTTCCCTGAATATTATTTAATTAGCGATATACCTTGGTCTAAGACTAGGTTATTTTCTCTTGCATGTATTCAACATTGGCTGGAAGAAAACATCGTGCTTGGCAAGTAGCAGGTGTTCGTCCACTTGCTGTACAAAGTGTTTTGAGGGAATCGATACTTGGGGAACCAAATAAGTCCTCGATAATACCAAGAGATACTAACTTGAGAACAGGCAGAAGCGGTTCCAGTAGAGGTCCCAATACGATCGCATGGTTAATGGTTACAGAATAATTGGACAAGCTAAGTATTAGCCAATCAGAAGATAAACATATTGTAAAGACCAATAATAACGCTTTATTCATTCCTGTTTTTTTGAATCTGTCGCAATTAATTTTAATTTTCATTACTAAGTCAAATTTATTCATAAGCTTTATTTCAGATAATTTCATCAATTATATTTGACATTTAATTATATAGATTAACTTCATTTCAAATTTCATCAGTCGTATTTGTAATTTAATTGTATAATTAATATATTGTTGTTTTGAAATTTATTTGTTTAATTTATCGCAAGATTGAGGTCTGTGAGACACGAATTATAAGGGCAAATTTCTGATATTCTTATCTTTATATTTATTTATATTTAAGCATTCATATTCAGTTCGCATTTTCTCTAGGAACTCTGGCGCCCACAATACACAAAAAAGTCATTGCTAATAATAGAACGTCGACCGACCCCCTAAGAAAAATAGAAACCAGTCTCATGCATTTAAACAACTAGTATTTCATTACAAAATGGCGCACAAAGCCATACTTAATTAAATAAATTAACTTTCGCAACAAATTGGCGCTCCACTTTTGTTATAAATTAGCGCCCAACTGATCAATATCGTTACAAGAGGAGCAGAAAAGATGGTCACGTTAAGTGGCATAACATTTAAAATGGCATAGCCCAAGTGGCCGTATACGTTACAGATCTTTAGATGACGGGTGGTGTAGAACCGGCCTTGTTCCTCTACTTACAGGTGGTATAATGGATAATGGAGTCAACCATGCATCTTTAAGTAATTTAACCAACCTTTAGGTAGAATCGCCTTCTCGGCCCTTTGCCATTTGTTGACCGGTTGTTTGGATATGGCATAAAACGCGTGCACCCCGAAATTTGGGATGTCTTGGGCCGCAACGTATTCCGTCAAGTCGGGTGAGCAGTCCGTGGTATATGCGGGAAAGGCATCCATATCTCCCATCATCTCCAAACGGATGACTTCTCTTCGTTCTGTTTTTTCCTGCTCCAAGAGGTTTCTGGCGAACTCATTGAGCTGTAAAATAAAACAAGTCTGCTACATTCTCAATTTGTGTTAGATAGATAGATATATGTGTGGAGAAGGCGTCATCGCCTTTATGTCACTGCGCCCTATAAGATCTATTGCAACCCTCCTTGTACTTAGAGTATTGTGTCCAACCGTGTCTTCTTGATCAGACTCCAAACGCTCGACAGTGGCTCCGTGGTGTAGCGTAACGCTTCTGGATTGGTTGTCCCGCAGTTTCGAAGCGCAACCTCGAGAGTCCTTTACAGTGGCAGAGAATGTGTTTTTGTCGACTCCTCCCCTTCCTTGCAAAACCTACACATAGTCCGAGAGGCGACCGTCATAATAGTGTGGTGTCTGAACTGTCAGGCTTTTGCATGATAAAAAATATTGTTTAGTTGGGCCGAATAAGAAACCGTTGGTCGGCCGAGGCTGGCCTTGACCAGTAATTAATTATACAGGGTCTTTCAAAAAGTTCGCATCATATGGGAAACTTTTTTATTATTGATTTCACAGAAAATTCTATTCTTGACAAAAGTTGATGCTTAGAAAAAAACTAATTTTGACGATGCTAAATTAAAGATAAGTTACACAGGGTACTTAAAAAATACAAAAATTAAGGTTAAAAAAGAAAAATTTTGGAATATCGGAAAACTTTCTGCAGATAAAATAAAGCTTTTATTTAGATAAAAATAAGAGTCAAATACTATTTTTTCCACAAGTGCATCGTTGCTGAAAAAAAAATAAGAACAAAATTAAGAAAAAGGAGTTTTTTTCAATAATTGTCATTTTCTCAGCAACAGTGCCCTTTTGGAAAAAATGGTATTTGACTTTTATTTTTATCTTAATAAAAGCTTTATTTTTCCTGTAGAAGGTTTTCCGATATTCCAGAATTTTTGTTTTTTTAAATTCAATTTTTGTATTTTTTAAGTATCCTGTATAACTTATCTTTAATTTAGCATTGTCAAAGTTAGTTTTTTTCCAAGCACCAACTTTTATCAACAATAAAAAAGCAAAATGGTTTGCACTTTCGTATCTTGGTTTTTCATAAGCTATCGTTTGACACTAATATTTTATTTAACCAGAGGTTAAGAAATACCGGTTAAATTTAACCTCTGGTTAAATCTAAAATTAGTGTCAAACGATAGCTTATGAAAAAACAAGATAGGAAGGTGTAAACCATTTTGCTCTATCTTTAGCCGTTTAAATTTTACAGGCTGTCAAACTTGGTAAATGGTCGATTTCCAACTGTCAATATTTTAAAAACAGTAACAGATAGGTATAGGACATTATTTATGAAATATGTCTATAATTCTCCGCAAAATCCAAATATGCAATAATATATAGGATGATCCCTATATATTAATGATTTGACAGTTGCTACTACTTTCTAGTAGAAGCAGCAACACTGCACTGTCGAAAATATTTTAATCGTCCGTTGAGTGCTTCTTTAGAAACGTTTAACCTACCATCAACCGTGAATCACCTTGTATAGTCTTTCAAAAAGTTCGCTTCATACGGGAACATTTTTATTATTGGTTTCTCAGAAAACTTTATTCTTGATAAAAGTTGGTGCTTAAAAAAAACTAACTTTGTAATGCTAAATTAAAGATAAGTTATACAGGGTACTTAAAAAAAAGCAAAAATTGGATTTGAAAAAGCAAAAACTGGAATATCGGAAAACCTTCTACAGGAAAAATAAAGCTCTTATTAAGATAAAAATAAAAGTCAAATGCCATTTTTTCCAAAAGTGCACTGTTTATTTTTATCTTAATAAAAACTTTATTTTTTCTGTAGAAGGTTTTCCGCTATTCCAAAATTTTTGTTTTTTTTAACCTTAATTTTTGTAATTTTTAAGTACTCTGTATAACTTATCTTTAATTTAGCATCGTCAAAATTAGTTTTTATCTAAGCATCAACTTTTGTCAAGAATAGAATTTTCTGTGAAATCAATAATAAAAAACTTTCCCATATGATGCGAACTTTTTGAAAGACCCTGTATAATTAATTACTGGTCAAGGCCAGCCTCGGCCGACCAACGGTTTCTTATTCGGCCCAACTAAACAATATTTTTTATCATGCAAAATCCTGACAGTTCAGACACCACACTATTATGACGGTCGCCTCTCGGACTACAGGGTTTCATCCGCCAGGCCTATCAAACTCATATGCCTCTTTAGTCGGCAGTGTCCTGTTAGTAGTCCCACTATGATTCTTATTGACTTCCGATTATAACTTAATAAGTCTGCTGTTAATTTTGTCATGTCTATGTCCCCGCTAGATTAAACCGCCACCTCTGGGACGCTTCTTCTATCCCTTTTTGAATGGATGTCTTGGCTATGGGCCTTGCGACTCCGCAAAATGGTTCTGGTCCTGTTAATGGCTGGGACGGGCCTTCTCGGGCTAATTCGTCTGTCATCTGGTTGCCGCCATGGCCTTTGTGTCCTGGCAGCTATGCCAAGGTCACTTTTCTATTAAGCTTTCCCATTTCGTTCAACAGATTTATACAGTCCAATACTAACTTTGATGTTTCTATATTGGAAGATACTGTTTGCCATGGTACTTATACAACTATCAAATTACTTCCATAACGATTGCCATCTTTATTATAGTTTATAGTCTATCAAAAGATGTAGGTCATTGGGATTTACGAGGACGACTTGGGGAAGGACACTGATGCGACAATTGTTGATATATTTAAAAAAAAATCATATCAATCAATCATTCTTGGAATTAGTTCAAGAAACACGCATAAAAGTATAGAGAAGAAGTAGGGACGGTGTGTGGACTCTGCGTCCCCCCTACTACCAGGGAAGTCTTTAGAAACGTGACCATCCGAGACCAAAGATGACTATATGTGGCCAGTCTAGAGACATCAGAGCTAAAGCTACATGTAGGCCACGTTTGGTCACACTTTGAGAAAATGTATTTTACAAAGAAAAAATATTATTTTGAAAATATAATTTTTATAACGAAATTATAACTGGGTATATTTTTAATTTAAAGATGATTTGATGGTTTACTAAATAATCGCTCAATATGTTAAATATTCGTAATAAACTTTACAAAAAGAAGAAGACATATTTAGAAAATTGATTTTATAAAGAGACAAAAAATATAGTCAATTGTTTTAACATAACATCAGAAACAGTACTTCAGAAGGGACCGACAAACTAGGTGGTAAATTTTAATTTAGTTGTTACAAATTCAGTCAAAAAGAAACATTCTGTCATACACTGTCATATGCAATTGAAGAAAGCGCAATACTCACGTCAATGTCCTCAGGCAGTGGCTCCAATACATCATAATTCGACGGATCGTCCGAAAATATTCCGGTAAGTCTCCGTCTTTGGAGGCAGAAAAGAAGTAGCTTCAGATAGGTAGTACGCAGCTTCTCCTCACCCGACTCTTCGTTTCGGAATTTTTTTATCCATGCTGCTGCTAAAATGCGATCTAAAAAGTATCAACATAACTAGTAAGATCATAATTAAAAATGAAACAAAATATATAAACAAAAGGGTACCTAGTCAGAATGACATTTTAAATGCAAAGGAAAAATTTGTTTAAATGCAGCTGTAGATAAACTTCATTTAATTTAATAACTGCAACTCAAAATCTAATTTTTGACCATAAGTAAAAACATCTTGGGTAAGGTTGACATTCAATTAAATTTTGAATGTATAATATTTAACACAGTTTGTTACGATCTACCTTTGGACCATAGTCAGTCAAGTGCGATAATATGAAAAGTAAAATTAATTAAACTGAGAACTGAAACTACTAAACAAAATTTGTCAAAATGTACTTTTGTACCATGCGGGTCAAAGGCAACAATAGGTCAAAAGTCAGGCTCTTTTAAAATTATTAAAATTTGTTTCAATTTAGAATTGCATTTTCTAAAGAATGTTTTTCGAACTCAGAATCCTATTAGTCAAGGGCGATATTAAGTTAAAAAAATATTCATTTTGAATAATGTTCGATTAAATTGAAAATTGGAGTTTCTAATTTGGCGGAATTTTATATTGGACCATATTATTATGTAGTTCAAGAGCGGCCATAAGTAAAACAATCTGCATTGAAAAAACAATTTGTTTAAATAATCAGTCAAGGACTGCAATAACTAGAAAATCTAAATTAAAGATTGACATTGTTTACATTGAAATTTGAAACTCCTAAGCAAGTTTTTAGAAAATATCCTGTCAATGGTGGTAATAAGTAGAAAATTTTGATTGAGTATAAAACTCAGTAAAATTTAAAATTTAGAACTCCTAAACAAAATTTGTCAAAAATTTACCTCCTACCCATTCAGTCAAGGACGGCAATAAGCCAAAAGTATTAATTTAGAAGTCCTAACCAAGATTTGTTAGAAATACTTCTAGACCATATTCAGTAGACGGCGCGGCGGTAACAAGTAATAGTAATTAAGCATGAAGTAAAAAATACGTTGTGATCGTCCGAAACGTATTTTTTACATTAATAATTTTTTTCTTAAAAACGGCTTGTAGTGAAATTTTGAGATTTAGTACGTTTTTAGGCAACACTTGGGGGGGAGGGGTTCGGCAATCGACGGCCATTTGTTTTTGGTCATCCGATTTTTCTTTTCCCAGTTATTACATCACAAGCGCCATTTTTCAAAATTTCGCTTTGATCCACGATAACTGTCAAAGAAATTTAACAGTTTTGATGAAATTTTTTGGACGTTGTCCTTTTAACAGTCTTCTGAACCATGTTGGAACTGGCGAGAATCAGAAAATGGCGAGTATTTTTTTAGACGTGAATATTTTTGAAATTTGTTAGTTATAGCACCGAAAAAGTTGCGAGATCGAAAAAATTGAAAGAATTCGACACGGAATTTTATTAGAAAAACTAAATGCTTCTCTGTTTCGAAAAGATCGAGAAAGTGGACTTTCCAGGGAAAATGTAAATACAACCATTCCTAGTACTAAAACGATGTTTTATCCACAATATAATACCGACCCAGAATTATTGCACTCGACTCGCGTTTCACTAACCATGTTCAGGAGATGATCAATCATGTCCTGATGATGCTAACATTCCTATAGGAAAACCGGCCTGCTTGCTTTAAGCATTCCGCGGAGAAGGGTTATCAATTTTCTCATTAACGAATATCGTCAAGTGGCGCATTAAACAGATGTACCTTACCTGTCAAACAGGTTCGAATACATGGAGTAAGATCGCAAGAAGTAAGGTAGCGAGAGTATCGATAACACAAATTAACCAGTAAAAGGAAAAACTCGCAATATTGTATTCAGTAACATTTGCAACGTTGCAATATAACGTCTTGCAATTTGCTTACTACTAACAAACTAAATGTCAATGGTGGCCATAAGTAAAAAAGTCATAATAAATAAGAGAATACGTTAAATTGGAAATCGCAATTTTATACTGTCAAAAAGTACCAACCCATACCGAACCAATTTAAAATAGATTTCTGCAACATAAGAGGCCTAAATGCAAACATAAATTCCGTTCACCAACATCTACAAGCAAACAGACCACACATACTAGCCCTTACAGAAACACAGGTATGTTCTAAACAACAACAATAAACTACCCCTATCCTGGTTACGACTTACACACCCGATTTAGATATAAGTTCGGAATATGCCTTTTTGTCCGAAGCGATATTTCATGTCACCGCGAGGAAACACTCGAACCGAACAACCGTGACGTCATGTGGCTCAAGTTTACCGCCAAGGGATTAACCAAGTTTATATGCTGTCTCTATCGCCCTCCGAGCGATAGAGCCTACCAAAGCTTTTTACAACACTAGCTACCACTTTTGACTCATTCCAGGTAAATCACCCCAATTCAGAAACAATCGTTCTGGGAGATTTCAATGCTCACAGTACCAACTGGCTCAAACGTCACAACAAGACCGACAACGAAGGTAGAGAAGCCGAAGCATTTGCCATCAGCTGCGGGCTTACTCAACTTGTAGAAGAACCAACTCGAATCTCAGAGGGGGGGGAGGATGCGAATTCAATTACAGTTGGTCCGCCATTAGGTACTTCCGACCACACACTTATTACAACGGTTTGTGAATTGCCACTTCTACGGAAGGATCTACCTTTTGCCTCGCAAAATCTGGCATTACAATTCTGCAAACTGGGACGATCTAAGGGAGTTCTACCTAGATTTTCCTTGGCTCGACGTCTGCTTTGATACGGACGACCCGTCAGTCTGCTGCGAAGAGATTACGCAAGTAATCTCCTCAGGAATGAAAGCATACATCCGAAATTCCATCAAGTTACCGTCAAAAGGAAAGCCCTGGTTCGACCGATGATGCAAAAGGGCTGTTGGTAGGAAACAGCAAGCCTACAAGTACTGGCTGCAAAATCAGACCGCTAAAAATCGCAATGACTTTGTCGAAGCGAGAAACGAATGCAAACCTGTGATCCGCGAAACTAAGGACACACAATCAAAGGATCAGGAATAAACTTTTGCAATGCCCCAGTGGCTCCAGGAATTTCTGGTCGGTAGCAAAGGCAGTAAGTATTGACTTTACAAAAACGTCTCTCCCACCTTTGATAGACGAACGTGTCATCACGGCGACTACAGCCAAGGGAAAAGCAAACATGTTTGCCGAAATGTTTTCATCGCATTCCACCTTAGATGTCCCCCAAGGCAAGGCTCTTCCCACCATATCGATCATCAACACTACCATGGCAGAAGTCAAGTTTCATCACCGTGATATTCGTAAAATCCATAGCATTCTCTTTTATAAATCTATGGTAAAATCCTTAAAGAAACAGATACGCAAAAGGCATCAGGACCAGACGGAATACCTACCATCGTGTCAAAGAACTGCGCGAACGAACTAACACCCGTTATTTTCAAGCTTTTTTTCTCTGTCCTACCGAAAAGGGATTTACCCATCTTCTTGGAAAGTCGCTCGAGTGCAACCTATTCCAAAAAAGACAAGAAAACCACACTCTCAAACTATCGCCCAATTGCCTTGCTTCGAATAATATCCAAAGTCATGGAACGTGTAGTCAATCAGCAACTACTCAAGTACCTCGAAAGCAACAGAATAATCAGCGATAACCAATACGGCTTTCGCAAAGAGAGATCGACAGGAGATATATTGGCCTATGTCACTCATATATGGAGTAGGGCAATTGAGAACTACGGAGAGTCTCAAGCGATTGCTTTGAATATTTCAAAGGCATTCGACAGAGTTTGGCATGACGGATTGGTCAACAAACTGCCGTCCTTCTGCCAGGCTCTCTCTGCAGCTGGCTTGCCAGTTTCCTTAAAAACCGATCTCTGCACGTTGCAGTTGATGGACACATCTCAGACAGATTCACCATTAACGCGGGCGTGCCTCAGGGCGCAATACTTTCACCAACTCTGTTCCTCATCTATATTAATGACCTGCTGACCGAAACGAATAATCCTGTTTACAGTTTTGCAGATGACAGTACCCTTATCTCCCAATTTTGATCAGAAAAACTTTTACCAGCGACTCAGACTTATCACCGCAGACAGGAGCAGATTACAGCAATTAATCAAAAACTGGAAAAAGTTCAAACTTGGGGCGACAGAAATTTGGTTCAGTTCAATGCAGCAAAGACCTAAGCAGCCACGTTTACCAAGAGGGCCAATACGGCGGGCCCTGACATCATTATGGCAGGATCGACCATTCCTTCATCCTCGTTAATCGGACTACTGGGTGTCTCGGTCAACAGCAATATGTCCTGGCATGACCACGTTGCTAACATCGCAAAATCAGCCTCCCAGAAGCTTGGTGCGTTATTTCGCAACAAAAAAACTGTATACACCGCAGCAGTTGCTCTTGCTCTACAAAGCGCAAATAAGACCGTGCTTAGAATATTGCTCACACATCTGGGGTGTCGCACCAAAGCACACCCTAAAGCTGCTGGATTCGATTCAGAAGAGCGACCCGGAGTTGACCCGGAATCTGGATAGTCTGTAGCACCGCAGACATGTATCCGAGATATCCCTCTTTTACAAATACTTTCACGGCAGATGTTCCCAGGATTTGGCCCCCTCATCCTACCCCTGACAACGCCTGTCAGACAGTCATGACAAACGGCAAGAGCGCACCAGTTCGTCGTTCGTCGGAAACACCTAGAATATAGCTTTACAGCAACTCCTTTGTCTGGCGTACTGCATCACTGTGGAACTCCCGGAAAATCTGTTTCCCCCAAATTACAACCTACAACTATTCAAGAACCGTGTCAATCAACATCTTCGCACAAACACCGCTCGTGGAGCGGCATAGGATATCCCATTAGTGTGTGTGCCACTGCCATAAAACAAAAAAAATGCACCTGACCTGGGACATTTACTTACTTGAAAATCAAGAATATTAGTCAAGTGTGACAACATTGCAAGTAAATTTTTTTCATTAACTTCAAATTGGGTGAGTTTTCGCGTTAAAATATATTATTAAACTGTCTCATTTGTCATTTTTTTTTTAATTTTTGGCGCAATATTTAACGTGTCACAAAACACTGCTAATACTGTCTAATACACGTCACACAAAAAAAAATGCAAAATTCGAAACGTGCGTAAAGTAAATATTACCATTAAATTTAAAATCGCAACTCCTAAACAAGTTCAAAAATCAGTATGACAAACGGGTTGAAAATTGGGTATGTACTCCTAAATATTGTTTCAAAAATTTGCACCTTAGCAAACCATATGACAAAGGCGACAATGATTAAAAAAACCTTAATTAAGGATGAAGTTTTTTAACAATAAAAATGGCAACTCCTAAACAAAATTTGCCAAAAATCTACCTCCCGACCGTATTCAGTCAAGGGCGACAATAACTAAAAAAATCTAAATGAGGGATCACTGCAATTATAAAAAATATGCATAAAATCTTGTTTGGGTACTATGTATTTTCTTTCAGATGTATTTCTTTAATGCATTAAGATTCCTAGAAAAGTAAAAAGTCCCTAATTTCTATAATAGGGCTAAACCAATAATTAACCTTATTTTTCGGCAGTGTATTTTAAAAATTTTCAATATCACCTCGTATATTAAATTGACACATTTCATCGTGAATTACTTTCTCCGACTGGACACTATTTTGTGAAGAGCAATAAGTAAGTAGGCAACAGTTATGGGGACACTAAATTACAATTTATAGATAATAGAACAACAGAAAAAGTATGCTGGTTTTGCAATGACTTACCTTTAGACTTAGGTAGATTCAACACCAGCGGCTTGGCGAGCTTCGAATAGAACAGAAACTCGTTTTTCACGATTTCTTCCATCTTACACTGATAATTTAGATTCGAGAAGCATTATTAAGCGTTTAACTACGAAAAATTTTGCCCGAAAAGTAACACCCTTATGACTGCTGACGAAAATTTTGACACTTTGTCAGATCGCAAAATTGCCCGAAGTACACATACTTGACCGAATCAAATTTTCAGTTCTAAATTAATAAAAAATTCGGAAACATACTTTCATAACTTATTTTTTATTTTGGAAAATATTCTACATTTTTCTGTCTTAGCTATGGGCAACGTATTCTTAACAAAATATATGTATATATTTATTCAAGATGTTACTAAAAGTGGCGAAGGGAATTTAAGGATGGTTACTACAGCTGCAAATTTTAAAACAACAGATATATGGATATTGTTTTCAATATCTCAAAAATCGTTTTAGTTAAAATTTCGTTAAATGAGATATGCCTCTATGAGAAATTTTACTTAAATTTTAGCAGGCTGTTGCATTCATTAATGTTGTTTTAGTAAGTTAATTTTTATCTCATCTCGTATTGCATTTTCTTTTCTATATTTCAAAAGAGCGTAGAAAATACTCATGGAAGTAATCCTATATTTTTTATATACAGCGCATATCGAATAAATCAATAAAAAAACAGTTAATCAGCAATAATACATTTTAAATATAGTGAGGCAAAAATATCTAGAAACAACGGGATATTTCAGCAAATAACTCTAAATCACGTCGATCGTACTTTTAATTTTGGATATACGAGGTATCAGTATCAGAAAGGGGTGGCCCCTAGCGGGCCTTGCACCTGGGCCACTAATTGGGCCCGTTGTGCCTCCATATCTCATTAGAGAACCTCCAGGATGGCGCTCTTCCTTAAGAAAGCCCGCAGCTCCTTCAGGCTAACACGACGCACTGAATCTGCTCGATCGACGTCGCGCCAAAGATTCTGAGTCTTGCCCACGCAAAGGCGGGGCAATTAGATGATGTGGGGTCTCATCGTCCTCCATGCACCATCTACGCTCCCCCTTCTCTGTAATTCTCAGCAGTCTAACTCAAACTAAACCTACAGTGGTCTGTGTAGTGTCCTTGTGTGCACTCCTTCCTAGGCAGGCACAACAACCCCCTGTCAAAACTTTTCGCGGGTCCATGTATCATAAGCCTAGTCTATCTCATCTCCGGAGCCGTCTGTCATACCCCTTTCGCCTGATCCTCCATCCAGACCTTTAAAGCTCTTTCGCGAACACTCTGGGCGATCCCTGGCTAAGGCGTCAGCGGTCTCGTTTCCCGGTACACCCGAGTGTCTCGGTATCCAGATCAGCGTAACCTTTTTATGCTTTGCAAGCTTAATCAGCCAGCTCCTACACTCCCTCACCAATAAAGAGCGCGTGCGGACTGACTTCAGCGCCATGAGTGTGGAGCAAAAGAAACTCTTTCCGCCACCGAAATTGAGGCTTAGTGACTGCCAGACCCCCATTGTGATCGCAAAAATTTCCGATTGGAATCCCGTAGTGCGTTCGCCCTGTGGGGTGGATAATTCCCGCCCCAGGTAGCATAGTACTTACCAGCTCCCGATAGTGTTCTCATTCTGGACCCGTCTGTGAACCAGCCTAGTCCATCTCAGGATCCGATCCTTCCCTCCATCCAATCCTTCTTCGTAGGGAAGAGGAAGGTTAGCCCCTCGTGGATGCCTATCTCAGATACGAGGTATCTGAAAAAATTAGGTCTAGGTCATTTGTCAATATTGTTTTTTTAATGGAATTTCTCTAAAATATAAGCTTTCTTCGAAATATTAATATCTGAAAAATAAAACATTTTTATGATTTTAAACTCCTTCACAAAATATTGGAAGGAAAATGTTGCCAAGGAGTTCAGGGTCAACTCAGACAATGCCGAATTAATACCTTTACCAGAAAGTGTTGCGAACTCAAAAACCGAAAGAGATACAGCGTCTGTCAAATTAGGTGTCTAACAATATGCCGTTTAGAAAGTTTAAAAATTCCTAGTATTTTCCGACATATCCGGAAAAAACTTTTTGAAAAATCGTTTTATTTCTTCCTGGGCTTATTTGAAACACTTTTGCATTGCCACTTTTTCCGCTCTATCCAATGGTGGTATTCAGTTTGGAATCCGACGTTTCGTCTTCAAGGGGTCATCGTCAGCTTTCTTTTTTTAAAATATTAAATTTTTTGTATCGTTTTTCAGATTGTATTGGCGTTATTAATATGAATGTGTTTTAATTTTTTTTTTCCTTTTTTAATATCTATTTTTTAAAAGTTTCATTTTTATTATTTATTTAGCTTGGGGGTAATTTTGAATAGTTTAAGTTACTTTTAAAAACACATATTCATATTAATAACGCCAATATCATCTGAGAAACGATAAAAAATTAAAGTTTGAATTAAAAAAAAAAGAAAGTTGATGGTAAAGACGAAATGTCGGATTCTAAGCTGGGTACAACCAATGGCTAGAGCGGAAAATTGCCAAAACAAAAGTGCAATTCAATTTGAAATCCGTTTTTAAATAAGCCCAGGAAAAAAATTAAACTATTTTTCAAAATTTCAGTTTTTTTGAAAAAAAAGTTTAAAAATGGAGATTTTTAAAAAACAAAAACTAATAATGAAAATAGTAATAGTGGTACTAACAAAGAAAAAATAATTTGAAAACAGCAATAACGAAGTTAATATTGAAAACTTAGCGACCAGCCCTGATGTGATAAACAAAAAATTAACGAAGGAGCTAGTACTACTGCAAATCATGAAAATGAAATAAATTTATTAAGTGAAGGTAAGACCAAATAAAAGAGAAATTGATAAAAATTTCCTCAGACAGGAAAAAAATAATCTTCATTAAAAGGAAAGTAAGACAAGCCCGAATACTTGAACCTAATACTTTATTGAAATACCTAACCCATAAAACTGTCATCAACTTCATAGTTTAGAAAAAAAGAACTTAAGCAACATGTTTATACTTTTAAGTGAATATAATAATTGCTTTAATGTACTAACGCTAACTGTTATATGAAAAAGGGCCTTTATGCAATTTTTGACAAAATATTAAAAAAATAAATTAAAACACCTTTGTTTTTATATATATTTTATCTCCTCTAAATAACAACATTTGTGGGATTGGGCCTTTTATCGTTTAACCATCGAGTTATCGACATTTCAATTCGATGATAATTATCTATTTTTTTTATCTTATCGAGGTAATGCCATTTTCAAATGGTCATTACCTAGAAATATTAGTCGATTTAGGTGTAGGGTGTCCTTCGAGATGTCGAAGGGAGAAATATTTAAACATGGAATTAGAACACCATTATATTATGAACGAATGCGATGAATAGGATCCATTACAGAATTCAGGTATTCAATGAACACTCAAAAAGCTCCAAAATGGCTTAACACTGAATTAAATCCTGAGGAAGTTATTCGAACAGAAAAATTTACTTTTTGCGATATCGATTTTTAAATCAATGCAGGCAAGAGCGGATTATAATAATTAATCAAGGTCTGGAGAAGGGTCGATCCTGGGGCGACAGGAATTTGATCCAGTTCAATGCAGCAAAACCCAAGCAGCCGCGTTTACCAAGAAAGCTAATACGGCGGGCCTTGATGTCATTATGGCAGGATCGCTGGATCGACCATTCTTTCATTCTCCTCAATCCGACTACTGGGTGTCTCGGTCAACAGCAATATGTCCTGGAATGACCACGTGGCTAACATCGCAAAATCAGCCTCTTAAAAGCTTGGTTCGCTATTTTGCAACAAAATACTGTATACACCGCAGCAGCTGCTCTTGCTCTACAAAGTGTAAATAAGACCGTGCTTAGAAAAATGCTCACACATTAATGGTGCCGCACCTAAGCAACTTACCCTAAAACTGCTGGATTCGATTTAGAAGAGAGCTGTGCGTCTCGTCGGCGACCCAGCGAAGATATCCTTGTTTTACAGATATTTTCACGGCAGATGTTCCCAGGATTTGGCCCGCATCATCCCGCCCTCAACAACGCCTGTCAGACAGTCGTGACAGACCGCAAGACCGCACCCGTTCGTTGTACAACTGGAAACATCTAGAACGTCGCTTTACAAGGACTTCTTTGTCTGGCCAACTGCACTACTGTGGAACACACTCCCAGGACATCTGTTTCCCCTTAATTATAACCTACAACCATTCAAGAACCGTGTCAATCAACATCTTCGCGGTCACACCGCTCGTCGAGTGCCATAGGATCTACCTATAGTGTGCGTGCCACTGTCATAAATAATACAATGCCATATAACCCATATAAGTTGCATCTCGCTAAGGTGTATCTTATCACTAATCTGATTTTATATCTATAATTTCCAACATTTCGACAATTATCAGGATTCCCCGGAATACTAATTATTTTAAAACAACCGGAAATTCTCTTATGCAAATAGAATCGCGAAGATCGAATTATAATCTTCCTCACCTACTTCAATGGCATCGATAATTTCACGAACAATTGCTTCTGGTCAAAATTAAGGATACAGTTATCAATTAAATGTATCATCAGTAAAATTGGCCATGAATTAATCCTTTAGAGAAGTATGGGTGGGGTTCTTCAAACCAGTCGGAAATATACTTTGCTCGATAGCGACAGTTATCATTGACGTTGCAATTTGAATTAAATGCAAAATGTGTCATGGGCACGCATGAAATTTGCCCCATATCAATATAATAAGCGTTTGATAAAAATACATCCAAATAAGCATCCTCCTTGGATCATTAAGCTCGCGCACGCGCCCACCTCATCAGACGTTCCCCGGATCGGCGCGGCTAAAAAAGCTCAACAGTTTTCCCTGGAAAATACTACGAAGTTGTCGCCATGGCGTCGAAAGATTTAGGGTGCCTTTAAGCATTTAACGCTCCCATAAGGGCATTTATTTGTCAAATTATAAAGTACAGTGTAATAAGCGTTTCCCTTGAGTTTCCTTAATTTGGATTTCCTCGTTGGTCGGAAATATACAATTAAAATCAACAGGTAAGTCATTTGCTTCCATGTCATCTTTATCATCGTTTAGCTAGAGTTAATATTTATGCCTACATTATATGCATTTACTGGACTGAACTAACTGAAGAGTCAAGACAAGACGTGATAAATATGCATTTAAAAACAGGTCGAAATCGACTAGAGACGAAAATCTGGGAAACTAGTAAATTTACAATTTTTCGTGAATGTTGTTAAATTTACATTATTTTTTCTACGACTGGCTTGAAACACACTATTAACTGCTCTTGGAAACTATACGTCTCACACAGCATGCGAAAACTATATTTTCCACACGGTGTTTGAAAAATATATTTCAGTTTTCAATCACCGAAAGGTACACTTTTCGCACAGCGTGTGAAAAATGCAGTGGTTAATGCAAATTTTAATAATGACCAATGGGAAGATACCCTGTAAAATATTATTATAGTTGCAGTTGTAGAAAAAGGTATAGTGTGCAACACGTACGAAAACCTCGTTTCACATTCATGTGAAACGCACAATTTTCAGCACTTGTTGCGTAAAATACCCCGCGACGTGTCGACGAGACCCATTAATGTCTAGTCATGGCATGAGAACTTACGTTCTGACAAGGCTATTAATCAGCGGCGGCTCCAAAAAGCTCCCAGCACTTTTACGTGAAAATTTAACACATAAATACAATATTTATAACGTAAATAAAACTAATCTCCCTTTAGGGCAAAAACAGCATCAAATTGTGTTTGCCCTCCCTCTCTCTTCGAGAAATCGCAGAAATCATTGTCGCGGTACTTTCATTTTTGGTTTTAAGAAAAGGTGCGAGTCAATTGCTCATAGTACTCACCTATGATAAAATTGATATGTAAATTTTACGCTAGCCAGAAATGTGACATTCTTTTACTAAATGTAGATCATTAATGTTACTGTAAATTTGTAAATTACACGACTACTGGGAAGATTCGAAAACTCAAAATACATTTGGTGCGCAAAATAAGAAGGAATATCATGAAAAGTGGTTTTGAGTCAAATTTTATATCTATCTAGCTTATACGATAGTTCTGCAAAATTAATTCTTTATAATTAGAGAATGTAAAATCGTTTCTCGCGTGGTTCATATATCCGAACTGTTGACAGTTGATAATTAACCTACTTAATATGATCCTTCTTATAGCGAGCGTCGTTTTGTTTTATTTCTTGCCAAATGATTGATATTTTTTACTGCTTCCATTTGAAAACTATGTAGATATAAAACCAAACCGTTTGACGCTCAATTGCCAACATGCCTTTTAACTATAGGACCTCATTCCCGGATTTCTGGATCCTTGGCTCGACGATGTATAGTACTATTATTATTAGTTATGATTATTTTCTTAGATGCCGGAAAGCGTGTTATTGCCAGCAAACTACGTCATCATGGCCGAGGCCGAGCCCGATCTGAGCACGTTCGAGAACAAGCCCGGGTTGACGGAGGATATGAAGTTCCTCGCGTCCATGCCGGAACTGTGTGACGTCACGTTCCTAGTCGGCGATACGAGAGAACCGGTCTGCGCAGTGAAAGCAGTTTTGGCTGCGCGCTCAAGGGTGTTCCATAAAATGTTGTATCAGGTAATTTGTTAAATTTTATTATTTTTAGAGCTATGCGCCCTTTATTTTTAACTACACTTAAGGCTCAAGTGGAATAGTTCCAATTACTGGCACACATGTATACAGATGTTAATAGCTGCCTTGATACTTCTGACAGGAAAGATTTTAAAGTTTATTGTTTATTTATGATATTGGATTTTTGTGTTTTTTTATTTTTTTTTACAGTGGCATGCAGCGGTTATTTTTAACTAGAGTTATGGCTTAAGCCGAGTAGTTCCAACTATCGGTGCGCATATGTAAACATGGAATTAGCTGCTTTGATACTTTTGACAGGAAAATTTTTAAAATGTTGTTTATTTATGTTATTCGATTTTTGTGATTTTTTGTTATTTTTAGAGCGGTATAGCGGTTATTCTTAAGGTAAAGCTTAAATGGAGTAATTCCAATTATCGGCGCACATTTGTAAACATGCAATTAGCTGCTTTGATACTTTTGACAAGAGAGTATTTAAAATGTTGATGTTTATTAATGTTATTCGATTTTTGTGATGTTTTATTATTTTTAGAGTGATTAAATAGAGCTAAGGCTTAAGTGGAGTAATTCCAATTATCAGTGCACATGTGTAAACATGGAATTAACTGCTTTTATACTTTTGATAGGAAAGTTTATAAAGTTTTGTTGTTTATCCAGGCTATTCGATTTTTGTGATTTTTTATTATTTTTACAGCAGTATGCAGCGGTTATTCTTAACTAGAGTTAAGGTCTGAGTGGATTAATTCCAATCATCGGTACAAATATGAAAACATGGTATTATATGCCTCGATAATTTTGACAGGAAAAATTAAAAAAACACAGAAATCGAATAAAATAAAAAACAGTAAAACTTTATAAACGTTCCTATCAAAAGTATGAAAAGAGTTAATACCATCTTGGCATACCCCCGTCAATGATTGGTATTACTCCACTTAAGCCTTAACTCTAATTAAGAATAACCGTTGTAAGAGTAATAAAAAAAACATTAAAATCGAATAACATAAATAAACAATAAGTATACATATGTTATTCGGCAGCGGTATACAATGGTGTTTCTTTACTAGAGTTAAAGCTAAAATGGAGTAATTCCAATAATTATTGTCACACATATGTAAAAATGGTATGAGCTATTTTCATACTTTTAACAGGAACGTTTTTAAAGTTTGGTTGTTAATTTATATTTTTCGATTTTTGTGTTTTTTATTATTTTTATAGCGATATGCAGCAGTTATTCTTCACCAATAGCTGAATTATTCTACTAGTAATTCCAATTATTGAAGCATATATGTAAATATGGTAATGACTCTTTTTATTCTCTTGAGAGTAATGCTTTTTTTTATTCATTTAGATTATTTTGTTTTTGTGCTTCTTTAATATTTCTAACGTGATATGCAGCGGTTTAGCGGTTATTTTTAATTAGGTTTAAGGCTTGAGTGAAGTAATTTCAATTATTGGCGCACATGTGTAAGATGGTATTACCTGTTTACATACTTTTAACAGGAACGTTTTTAAAATTTTTTTGTTTCTTCAAATTATTCGACTTTTTGCCTTTTATTATTTTTAGAGCGATATGCAGCAGTTATTCTTAAACTGTACTTAGGGTTGAAGCGGAATAATTACAATTAATCGCGCACATCGGTAAAGATGATATAAGCTGTTTTCATACTTTTGACATGAGCGTTTTTAGAGATTTGTGGGTTATTATATTGTTCAATTTTTGGGATTTTTAAAGTTTTGTTGTTTATTTATAATTTTTGTTTTTTTGTGTTTCTTTATTATTTTTATTATGATATAGGGTGGTTATACTTAATTTGATTGAATGCTTAAGTGGAGTAATTCCAATTATTGGCGCATATATAAAAAGATGGTCCTAGCTGATTTCATGCCTTTGACAGGAAGTTTCATAAATTTGTAACAGGCTACGATTACATATTTTACTATAACCTGGTTTCTGGACGAAATGGCGAAGGATCATGATACAAATTTACAAAACCAAGGGGAAAATACCAATATACAACGAAGCTTTGTGGTTCCAGCTGCAACAATATTATATATCGTGTGTGTAAAGTTAATTCGTTCAAAAGAAGGCATGTGCATTTGATATATAAAGACATAAATATGAAATATTTGCTTTAGAATACCTAGTTTAATGGATTGGGTTCCATGCTTTTCCAATACTAGTACTATTGTGGTGTTTATCTAATTTTTGTAGTTTATTTTAATAAATAATATGATGTTTGATTATTTTCCCCCCTCTATGTAAATTTTTGTCATGATCCTTCGCCATTTCGTCCACAAACCAGGTTATAGTATAATATGTAATCGTAGCCTGTTACAAATCCCCCCTTGCTTCAAGATGATTAACCACCCAGTGGTTAATCCGGAAAATAAGATGCTTCTTTTAGGTCCTTGAGATGCCAGACTCCCTGGAATCTTCCGTCTTCGTCCTTTAATTCGTATGTCCATGGAGAAATTCTTCGATGCACCACAAAGGGTCCCGCGTACTTAGGAGCTAGTTTCTTTGAAAAGTGTTTGGCCGCATCAGAAATTACATAGTTCTTTCTCCACACCTTTTGTCCGACAGTAAATTCCGCATCTCTCTTTCTAAGGTTATATCTTAAGACACCTTTCTCACCGGCATCCACTAACCGTCTCCTAACATCTGAGTACAATTTCATAAAGGCTTTATTTCGCGAGCTCATCGGAGTGCTATCCTCCTCTCCATTCCGCTCTACGACATCTCTGGAATAATCTTTACCAGATAAACACATGTTACGACCAAAATTTACAAAATATGGCGATACCTTGGTAACTTCCTGACGAGCTGTGCGTAAGGCACAAGCAATTCTGTGGATATTCGCATCCCATAACCGATGGTTGTCTTTCACATACATGGCTAACATTGTTTTTAGGGTTCTATTCTGTCTCTCGGTCGGATTTGCTCTGGGGTGATAATTGGCATTAAACTTTATCGTACAATCGTACTTTTCCATAAACTTCCTAAACTCCGCGCTTTTGTATTGGGGTCCATTATAACACAAAAGAACACGAGGAACACCAAATACAAGAAATACATTCTCCTCGATACGTTTAATCACTACCGATGACGTTGCCTTACGAAGAGGGAAAACCAACGAAAACTTGCTAAAATAATCCGTAACCACCAATATGAACGAGTTCCCTTTCGTCGATCGAGGCAATGGTCCCATTAAATCTGTTGACACCATTTCCCAGGGTCTGGATGGTTTGGGGTGCGATACCATGTGCTCCTTAGTTCCACGAGGATCACTTTTATGGGCCATGCAGATGGAACATTTCCCAATATAATTAGCGACATCCTGACGCATCTTTGGCCAGTAGTACTTTTCAGACAGTCTCGACTGTGTTTTGCATACGCCCATATGACCTGCAGTGGGTGGATCATGAGCCAACCTGATGATGGCCAATCGGTCTTCCTTCGCTACCACAATCTTCCACACGTCTTCATTCGAAGAAAGTTCCGAATATTCTTGCTTAACATACTTATATAACACGCCATCTAGGTACCGCCAGTTCAAGAACTTCAAAGGATCCTTAGTCACTCTATCCTTCATCCTATTGTACCACTTGTCCAAAACGACTCTCTCAGATTTCTTGTCTTCTTCAATGCTATCTATAACAGGTACCGCTCTGGATAACATATCCGGAACAACCAGCTCTCGACCTCTACGGTGCTGTACCTTAAAGTCATACATTTGGAGTTTCAATGCCCAGCGGCCTAAACGTCCAGTGGGATCTTTTAAATTTAAGATCCATTTTAAGCTATAGTGGTCAGTTATGACTGTAAATGGTATACCCTCGATATACGAGCGCAACTTCTGAATAGCCTAAACCAATGCTAACATCTCTCTTTCAGTCGTTGTGTATAATCTTTCTTGTTTGGTCAAGGACCGGCTGAGATAACAAATCACCCTTTCTCCTCTCTCGCCTGGCTGTGTCAACACTGCTCCAATCCCATATCCTGACGCATCGGTCTGGATAACAAACTCCTTACTATAATCCGGACAGCTCAAAATTGGGGCCGCTACCAACAATTCCTTAATTTTCCTAAATGCCACCTCACATTCGTCTGTCCAACTAAACTTCTTATTTTTCCTAGTAAGCGCCGTGATTGGGGCGATGATAGAGGAAAATTCTGGGACAAATCTCCGATACCAAGAGAAGCTTCCAACTACTCTCCGAACTTCCGTTGCCATCTTCGGTCTATCCAGCTCTAACATAGCTCTAACCTTATCGGGATCCACATGAAGACCACGCCTATCTACCACATATCCCAAATATTTCATTTCGGGTCTGCAAAACTGACATTTCTCCCAACTTACGGTTATTCCTGCTTCTCGGAGTCGTTTGAAAACCTCTTCCAATATATTCAAATGATCTTCAAATGTCTGGGATATTATTACCACGTCGTCCAAATATACAAACACCGACGGTGCCAAGTCTGTTAGGATTTGGTCTATGAGCCGCTGCCAAGTAGCAGGTGCGTTATGTAGGCCGAATGGCATTCGTCGAAACTGAAACAGCTCTCTGTGACAAATAAATGCAGTTAATGGTCTGGACGCTTCATCAATTGGAACCTGCCAATATGCAATTTTTATATCCAGGCTAGACAAGTACTTTGCGTCCTTGAGCTTATCCAAAGTCTCAGACACCAAAGGCAGCGGATAACTATCACGCTCCGTCACAGAGTTAAGCTTTCTGTAGCCTACGCAAAACCTAACCTTATCGGTGTTTTTCTTCTTCACTACCACCACAGGGGACGCCCAGGAACTGCTAGAAGGTTCCACAATACCCAACTTAAGCATTTCATCAATCTCATCTTCGATACACTTCTGCAATATGGGTGATACCCTATAACTTCGTTGTCTGATTGGTTCCGATTTAGTAATAATTTTGTGTTTGACAAGACTAGTGCAACCGATCTCTGTGCCCATCAGTTCTTTGTGCCTTGCTACAAGGTCGTCTAACCGAACCTTTTCTTCGTCGGTCAGGACAGTCTGAAGCTCCTTACCCTCTAGACAGCCTAGGAACTCTGCATCATTTGCAAAATGCCACTCATTGTGCCTTAAATCGGGTACGATGCCCATAGATATCCAAAATTTATATCCAAGGATGTCAACCCAAAAGTATGGTCGTTCATCATTCTGTGCATGGTCGAGAATAAAGTCTAGAATGAGTCTGTAGTCGGAGGACTGCTTCGACCGACTCTTAGGCCGACTACCTAAGAGGGTCGTCTTCCGTTTCCCGAATTAGAGGTAGGGCAATTCCTCTTTGTAAAGCCTTCCTTCCTGCATCCATAGCAATATATAGTCTTCCTCTGCTCTGCACATCCTATAGCTCTGTGTCCGGGTTTGCGACATTTAAAGCAGATTATCTCCCGAGATTGTCCAGAGGCTCCACTTGGCCCGGGGTTTGAGATATCAATCTCATCCACACATTCTTCCAAACCTATATAGGCCAGGTCAGGTTCTAGAGTCTGTCCTCTCCTGGGAGATGGTGTATAGTCTCCACTCTGCATTCTCGTCTCTATTCTCTTACATAATGTCTTCAACTGGAACAAACTTGTTATCTCGAGCGCTCCTAATTGAGATCTATATCCTGGTGCAATGTTCCGAAGCAAAAAAAATCGTCAGTTTGGCGTCTTCCGAGATTGGACATTGTAGACGTTGAAAATATCTCGACATGATCGCCATGTAAGTACCTATGGTTTCATCTGAGCCTTGTGTTCTTCGCTTAATCTCTTCAAGTAACCGTTCCGCATAAAAAGCAGGTTGATATTCCTCTTTAAACTTTACAACCAGCTCATCCCAAGTCTGTGTATCTGTTCGGCAGTCCTGATAAAATTCATAGGCTCTTCCTTCAAACAAGTCAATTCCAGACTCCAACAAAATATCTCTGCCTACGTTTCTGGCACGACGTAATTCTTCCACTCTTTCGAAAAATGCTGTGACCGAAATTCCTTTCCTATCACCATTAAATTTTATATTCCACTTATGAGGCAATATCGGTTTAATTCCAGGCGGCAAGTATGACGGGGATGGAGTACTACTCATAATAGGCGTCGGAGGAGCTACAACTGGAGGACTAGGCAGTGGGGAAAGTCGTCCCGCAGACAAGAGATTCACCGGCTGTTGTGTAGTCCCTTGGAGTACACAAAGATTCGGGGGAATGGGCTTAGTTTTCCATCGGCCAGAGCAGCCTTGTTGTTAAGTTGATCAATCATGGTCAGTGCTTGGGCTACCCAGTACTCCACGTATGTGAGTTTCTTCAAAGGTATTGCAAGACATATTGTCTATCCTGCCCAACACATGATTCAACTTACTTTGCCATTTCAAAAAGGTGCCACTCTTAGTTGTAACAGAAAATGAGCCAATAACTGACACTAAGCCATCTAATTTAGATGCGACTGCTGCTGCATCCTCTTGGAAAGAAAATGGATATCCTGGATAATGCAGACTCTCGTTAGATCTTTCCATTTGCTTCGCTAATGCCAGCCGACTCCTCATTTCGTCCACGGTACCAATAGCTATGCCTCTCCATGTCAGCTCATAGATCAGCTCATCCTTGTCCAACCGATTAATTTCAATTCTTCGTGACATTTTTAATCACCACTTCCGAATATTCTATTATGAATCAAAATATACACAATCCACCAATCTTAAAGTACAACTGTACACTATAACAACACTAAGTACCACTATATATTCACTTCAATCCACAAAATATACCCACAGTCACTGTACTTACACCTGCAATTCCAATATCTACACTAATAAGCAAAAGTCACGATCACTCGGGTTTCAATCAGTATATATATAGATTTATTATAACAAATCTAGATATATCAGCGTAAGTAATGATTTAGAAAATAAAGCTCAACACTAGTCAAACCTTAAATTAAGCAAAAAGCAAGAAAAAAAATAAAATAAAAATCTTTCTAATTTTTAGGGAAAATGGCAACAATGCAAGGCCCGACAATAATTAACAATGGCCCCACAATACTCAACAAGGCCCCACAATAATCAACAAGGCCCCACAATTATCAACAAAGCCCCAAATTTATCAAAGGCCTCACGTTGGGCGCCAAAAATAATGTAACGCTCAGTTCCCAAACAAATTCAAACCTAATTTACATAAATATACAAGTTTACAATAATCTCCAACTTCACAATAATCTCCAAGTTCACAATCGGTGGTACAGCCTTTAGTGCAGGAACAATGGCGGCCCCCAGCTTTTAGACAGTGGAGAAGGGTCGTGGAGAGCTATAATGCCTGAGCGCCACGTGGTTAACTTATCGCCATGCCCTGATATTGGATCTTCAGTGAGATTCGACCAATAACCACGAATTGCTCTCCTCCCCGCTGTAACCTATTGAAAAGCTTGGAAGGGGAAACAAAAAGAAATATCACCCCAATTAAATAAAAATAACAAGTGTATATTCAGTATTGGTGACTCTACTTTTGAATTAGGTAAGAAAAATAATTGCTACAAGAAGAATTTCTTGTATATGTAGCTATGACAATTAATATATAAATGTTTGCTAAAGATGGAATATTAAAAGTAACGGTTTAATGTT
>MU183584.1:91533-159806 GCA_016904865.1 Pissodes strobi
CCCAGGCTGGAGAACACCAAAGTACAAAGTCTGGAGCCGATCAATGAGAGTTTGTGACAAGAGGGGCTGCATTGTATTGGCCGGCAGGAACGTCAAACTGGTGAGAGAAGTTTGATTACGGGGAGTGACGCCCCCGCCACTCCGAGTTGCCATGGGATATGGCGCATCAAATCCCATAGTCCTCCCCCAGGCTGGAGAACACCAAAGTACAAAGTCTGGAGCTGATCAATGACAGTTTGTGACAAGAGGGGCTGCATTGCATTGGCTGGTAGGAACGTCAAACTGGTGAGAGCAGTTTGATTACGAGGAGTGACGCCCCCACCATTCCGAGTTGCCACGGGATGTGGCCCATCAAATCCCATCGTCCTCCTCCAGGCTGGAGAACACCAAAGTACAAAGTCTGAAGCTGATCACTGGGGAGTGATCCAACAAACCCCATGTTTACCCCTGTCAGACTAGGGACCGCCAAAGGAATGAGTCTGAGGCCGATGCTTCGAGTGGAAGCGGCCCTAGGTGGTAGATGCATAAGCCTACTCGCATCGTCCGGTGAAATACCACCCCACCAGAATTGGGAAGCGCTAAGTGGTTTTCCCAAATCACGTTCCGCTTCCGCGCTGGTGGTCCCGGGTTCCACAGTAGGATTATATTGACATGATGGTGCTTCCAGGATCAAAATATTCCGGAAGTAAACTCCCCGGCCATTCGGATCTCCGGGCGCTGGGTGGCCCTGGGAGCCCTTCATTCCGCATTTCACAGACAGCAAAGATACCGAATCAATTTCTGCAACATAAGAGGCCTAAATACAAACATAAATTCGGTACACCAACATCTACAAGCAAATAAGACCACACATACTAGCCCTTACAGAAACACAAGTATGTTCTACAACAACAACAGTGAACTACCCCTATCCTGGTTATGACTTACATACCCGATTTAGATATAAGTTCGGAATATGCCTTTTTGTCCGAAGCGACCTTTCATGTCACCGCGAGGAAACACTCGAACCGAACAACCTTGACGTCATGTGGCTCAAGTTCACCGCCAAGGGATTAACCAAGTTTATATGTTGTCTCTATCGCCCTCCGAGCGATAGAGCCTGCCAAAGCTTTTTTTCAACACTAGCTACGACTTTTGACTCAATACAGGTCGATCACCCCAGTTCAGAAATAATCGTTCTGGGAGACTTCAATGCCAACAACACCAACTGGCTCAAACATCACAACAAGACCGACAACGAAGATAGAGAAGCTGAAACATTTGCTATCAGCTGCGGGCTTACTCAACTTGTAGACGAACCAACTCGAATCATAGAGAGGGGCGAATTCGCCGCCCTCCTGGATCTTTTTCTGACCACCAATCCTGACCAGTATAAGGTTACAGTTGGTCCGCCATTAGGTACTTCCGACCACAAACTTATTACAACGGTTTGTGAATTGCCACCCATACAGAAGGATCCACCATTGCCTCGCAAAATCTGGCATTACGATTCTGCAAACTGGGACGATCTAAGGGAGTTCTACCTAGATTTTCCTTGGCTCGACGTCTGCTTTGGCACTGACGACCCGTCAGTCTGCTGCGAAGAGATCACGCAAGTAATCTCATCAGGAATGGAAGCATACGTCCCAAATTACATCAAGTTACCATCATAAGGAAATCCCTGGTTCGACAGAAGATGCGAAAGAGCTGTAGGTAGGAAACAGCAAGCCTGGCAGCAAAACCAGACCGCTGAAAATCGCAATTATTTTATTGAAGCGAGAAACGAGTGCAAGCGTGTGATCGACGAAACTAAGGACAAACACAATCAAAGGATCAGGAATAAACTTTTGCAATGCCCCAGTGGTTCCAGGAATTTCTGGTCGGTAGCAAAGGCAGTAAGTAACAACTTTACAAAAACGTCTCTCCCACCTTTGACGGACGAACGTGGCATCACGGCGACTACAGCCAAGGAAAAAGCAAACATGCTCGCCAAAATGTTTTCATCGCACTTTACCTTAGACGTCCCCCAAGGCAAGACTCTCCCCACCATACCGAACATCGACACTACCATGGCAGAAGTCAAGTTTTCTCACCGTGATATTCGCAAAATCCTTAAAGAACTAGATACGCAAAAGGCATCAGGACCGGACGGAATACCTGCCATTGTGCTAAAGAACTGCGCCAACAAACTAACACCCGTTTTTTCCAGGCTTTTTTCTCTGTCTTACGGAAAAGGGGTTTACCGATCCTCTTGGAAAGTCGCTCGAGTGCAACCTGTTCCAAAAAAAGGCAAGAAAACCACGCCCTCAAACTATCGCCCAATTGCCTTGCTTCCAATAATCTCCAAGGTCATGGAACGTGTAGTCAATCAGCAACTACTCAAGTACCTCGAGAACAACAGAATAATCAGCGATAATCAATACGGCTTTCGCAAAGAGAGATCGACAGGAGATATATTGGCCTATGTCACTCATATATGGAGTAGGGCAATTGAGAACTACGGAGAGTCTCGAGCGATTGCGTTGGATATTTCAAAGGCATTCGACAGAGTTTGGCATGACGGACTGCTCAACAAACTACCGTCCTTCGGACTGCCAGCCTCTCTCTGCAGCTGGCTTGCCAGTTTCCTAAGGAACCGATCTCTGCACGTTGCAGTTGATGGACACATCTCGGACACATTCACCATCAACGCGGGCGTGCCTCAAGGCGCAATACTTTCACCAACTCTGTTCCTCATCTACATTAATGACCTGCTGACCGAAACGAATAACCCTGTTTACAGTTTTGCAGATGATAGTACCCTTGTCTCACACTTTAGATCAGAAGAACCCTTACCAGCGACTGAGACTCATCACCGCAGACAGGAGCAGATTGCAGCAATTAATCAAGACCTGGAGAAAGTTCAAACTTGGGGCGATCGTAATTTGGTCCAGTTCAATGCAGCAAAGACCCAAGCAGCCGCCTTTACCAAGAGGGCCAATACAGCTGGCCCTGACATCATTATGGTAGGATCGACCATTCCTTCATCCTCGTTAATCGGACTGCTGGGTGTCTCGGTCAACAGCAATATGTCCTGACATGGCCACGTTGCTAGCATCGCAAAGTCAGCCTCCCAGAAGCTTGGTGCGCTATTTCGCAACAAAAAACTCTATACACCGCAGCAGTTGCTCTTGCTCTTGCTCTACAAAGCGCAAATAAGTCCGTGCTTAGAATATTGCTCACATATCTGGGGTGCCGCACCGAAGCACACCCTAAAGCTGCTGGATTCAATTCAGAAGAGAGCTGTGCGCCTCGTCGGCGACCCGGAGTTGACCCGGAATCTAGATGGTCTGTAAAACCCCAGACATGTTGCCGCGATGTCTCTGTTTTACAGATACTTTCACGGCAGATGTTCCCAGAATTTGGCCCACCTCATCCCGCCCCTGGCAACTCCTGTCAGACAGTCACGACAGACGGCAAGAGCGCAGCAGTTCGTCGTACAACTGGAAACACCTAGAACATCGGTTTACAAGAACTCCTTTGTCTGGCGCACTGCATCACTGTGGAATTCACTCCCAGGACATCTGTTTCCCACTAATTACAACCTACAACTGCTATTCAAGAGCCGTGTCAATCAACATCTTCGCACACACACCGCTCGTCGAGCGCCATAGGATCTGCCTTTAGTGTGTGTGCCTCTGCCATAAAAAAAAATAAATAAAAAAAATTACTCGATTTGTATACTTTTTTATTATTTTTACAGTGATATTCAGCGGCTATTCTTAATCAGATTTAAAGCGTAAATTAAGAGAAATTCCCATTACTGGCGCACATACGTAAATATGGTATTAGCTGTTTTTACTATTTTGACAATAACGGTTTTAAAGTTTTGTTGTATATTTATATTGTTTATATTATTTATCTTTTGAGCATCTTTATTATTTTTGCTGTGAAATAAAACGGTCATTCCTAATTAGATTGAAGGCTTAAGTGGAGTAATTCCAATTATTCGCGTACATAATTATTATGTCAAAATGATATTAGCTATTTTCATACTTGCAACAGGAACTTTTTTAAAGATTTGTTTTTATTATATTATTCGATTTTTGTGCTTTTTTATTATTTTTACAGTGATACGCTGCGGCCATTCTTAATCAGATTTAAAGCGTTAACGGAGTAATTTCAGTTATTGGCGCACGTATGTAAATATAGTATTAGCTGTTTTTTGCTCTTTTGACAATAACGGTTGTAAAGTTTTGTTGTATCCTATTTATATTATTTGTTTTTTATTCTTCTTTATTATTTTACTGTGATTTATGGCTTTTTGACCTTAATTAGATTAAAAACTTAAATGGGGTGATTTCAATTATTGGCGTACATGTGTAAGCTGGTATTAACTGTTTCACTCTTTAGACAGGAACGATTTTAAAATTTAGTTGTTTTTTTTTTCGTGCTTTTTTTCTCAAGAAATGATGGAAATCAGATCTTATTTTATTACGATTGTGACAAGGATCATTTAAAACATAAGCTTACCGTATTTCACTTTGACTTGAATGAATTTTTCTTGGGGAACTTAACTAAGTAGTTTGAAGACATGGACGAAATATCCTTCTTTAAACTTTAGGAAGCTTATGTTAAGATGTGCAGATTTTCCCTATTCTGGGACAAATTGAAAATCTATGGAAACTTTTAAAACCTAAACACAAAAAAACAATTAGATAGGAAACCAGTATGTAAATGAGAAACCAATCACCATACCATAAAAACCGACAAATGATCTTAGTTTTAATGATGCCACTATGCAAAAACAAAAACTCACGTATTTGAAATATTGCCGGGTGTTGCCAAAAGTTAATGACTCTACGTATGTAAAAGTTAAAAATGTTGATGTAGGCTCCAAGTCCTCAACGCAAGAAGGAACCTCCACCAAGAGAAAATAAGCTACGCCTCTTCCTCAAGCGGTCCTCCGAGCCCCTACTTAACCTGCAGAATGCTTCTCAACATCAGGTAAGACGATATGTATAACCTCTGGCAGCAGAATAACGATTAGAAAGAAATCCAAACAGTGCAATGTGTAAATGGCTACCAAAACGACTTAAATTTAAACGTATGTAAGGTTCAATTTTTTTTTCACGCCGAAACACTTGTTTCCTTTCTCGGTGCAAGAAAAATCTAAAACGGAATTAAATAGAAAATAATATTATATTCTCAATTTAGTAGTAGAATACTATAGGCTTGCAAAATAAAATATTAAATATTTTAATTAAAAGTTCAAAATGTTCCAACATTATAATAAATCTGAAGGCAATATGGTCCTTTGTCTCATATAAAAAGTACCAATATTTAACACTATTTATCAAATAATCAAGCATTTGAAAGCCATACATTATTTTTCTTGCAGGATAGTAATGTCACATTCAATTATAGTTCAAAGTTAAATGTTCTGGAAATACTACCGTCAAAGGAAGCGAGAACGTTTTTCGCCCTCCTTGATGAGTTGGCCCATGCTTGAAACTTAAAGAAATATTTTTAGAATTTACTCTGAATTTTAACAATAATGCCATGTTTAAAAGTAGATAAGCAAGGGGAGTTCTGCTGTAATTTTTACCATTTTTTCCATGTAAATCTTCATAAAAAAATTTAGGTCCAGTTCGTTCTTAAAAGTTATGGTAGGTCGTTGGCTGTAATGTTATAGTCCACCTAGCCGAAAAATGACAGATGAGTTCATATTGCATATTTTAAATTAGAAAATTGTGCAGGTTCCCGTCTTGAATATCTACTTATATATAATTTTTAAAAATCATTGTACATATTAATAGATAAATGAAAATTAGCCACCTAGTTTTAGTAATCGATACTGCTTTTGGTAGTCATCCACTGCAAGAGCGACGATTAGATTTTGCATTAAAAAACTGCATAGACCCAAGGCTTAATATTTTAACTAAATAATCCTTGTTATATATTATACGTTTAGAGAGGCTACACCCAGCAGTTGGCTCCCATCCAAGAGGTAAAAATCCACTCCCTCCAACCACAAAAACCTGTTTGCTTTACATGCCTTGCTTTTTTATTCCACCTTAGGAATAGTTTTTTAGAAATTAGAAGAGTTGAGTGCATCGGCTTAATTTAATTCCGGAAATAAGTATTAGGAAAGATAATTATAGTGATTTTAATAATCAAGCTAGGTGAGTACCAAGTCGCGACTGTTTTAAACAATGACATGGAATTGACCTACCGAGAATGTTTGCTCCTTAAGTTCTCGACTTCTCGACAAGTAACCATTTTCAACATTGCTAATATTTTTACCATACAACTCAACAGAGCAGGGTTTTTGCTAATTATTTTTTTTTAGATATTATTGCTTACATTTCATGTTTCATATGAGCCAAGATCCTTAGGGATGCCTCATGGCAATTGTTCATCCTTATACATTCTAAGGAAGCTTGAAATTTTTATAAAAATATATAAAATTTTAATGCTTTGTGACGTTTTATTATTACAATGACTTAAACATAAGCGAAACCACATGTTTTAAGTAATTTTTAACAACAATTGTACGTTTATTCGAATAGAGATGTTGTGGGAAAATGACGTTAAATTAGTCAATACTGAAATAATCTGGTAGCAAAACCGGGAAGGGGCGGTGTTTTTAAAAACGGGTGTTGCCTCATATATCCGAACTATCTAATTCATTCACCTGGACATGCATTGCCAAATGACGAATATCCTTTTGAAGACTAAGATCCCATTCACCAGAACCCCTTGCAACTGATCTAAGGTTTAAGGGAAGGGAAGGCGACTTCGCGTTTTTTGCTTATGCGTGTTCAGTAAGGGTTCGTATCTGAACTTAACACTGGCCACTCCAAAACAAGAATGCTTACATCGTTTAAGTACTGCTGAGTGATTTTCGCAGTGTGAAGTCTGGTATTTTCATGCATCAGAAGAAAGTCATATCCAATAAAATGAACATAAGGGACAACAAAACCTTGGATAATTTCATCAATGTACCTGGCAGCAGTTAAAGGGCTTCTTGGAACGATGTACAACTCTGTGTGTGCCTTTAGAGAAATTTCATCGCACACCCGAACTTTTTTGGTGGTAGCCCACCTGGCACCGAATATGCGTCTTGCAAAATGCTATTGTGGCCTTCGCCAAACTTTTCCACGACCACCTGGAGGAAAGAGGCTAAACCTGGATTCATTGGTAAATAAAACGCGTCTCCATTCATTTTCACCCCAATCAATGCTAAAGATTTCTGGCAAACTGAAGGCGAGCAATACGATGACGCCTAAGAAGCTCTGGACCAGTTTCAGATCTACGACTGGCAAGATTGGCTTCTCCAAGGCGTCGCGATAATATCTGTGCGATTATTGCTTTTTGTGAATTCTTATGTAGAAACAGACTTTTTTGAAGTAAATGTTCAATTCTTGTTAGATATTACTTGAAACATTATGTTTTGTTTGTGTTTAAGCTATTAAAATAATAATTTACTGGATTCCCTAGTTTAGACAAATTATAGGTATTGTTAATGTATAATTACCTTGATAGTTCAGGGCGACAGAAATTAGGATAACCATGAATTCGTTGATGTTATCATTTTATAATAAAAGACTATTAAGATAATCGCAATGCTAAAATTTCTCCGTCGCTTAAAATAGCCCCAGGAACGTCTCCACCTACGAAGCGCTACGGAAACTAAATTATCCTGAAAAATGCAAATAAATAATCGATATTAACAAAGTTAACATGAATATCAGCAGAGGGCTCTGGATGACCGTAGTACTTTCAAACACTAACAGAGGGATGCTATTTTTCAAGCGCCGGCGGCGACTTGTTAGGAAACAAGTTGACCTTGACCACTTTGTCCGGATTTCTTTGCGATTGTAGTTATGATATTATTATTTTTTAATAAAACGATGAATCTAGTGTTTCTTATAAACCGCCAGTCAGTTTTTAATATAAACTGCAGATCAATTGAGAAGGTAAACCTAATTTACGTATACATTATTGGTCATCTGGAATGATTAATTGAATTTTGCTGATAAACTCTTGTTAATTAAAAGGAAATTTTGCAAATAATTTGCTGGTCAATTGAAATGATAAATTAACTTTTCATATAATCTTCTGGTTAATTGAAGTAATCAATGAAATTTAGCATATAAACTGTAGCTAAATCAAGATTACCAATTGATTTTTCTCATAAACTGATATTCAATTGAAACGATAAATCTAGTGTATCTTACAAATTGCCAGTCATATATTAAATTTTCATATAAACTGCAGGTGAATTGAGAAGGTAAATCTAATTTACCTATAAATTATTGGTCATCTGGAATGATTGAGTTTTGCTGATAAACTCTTGTTAATTCAAACGAAATTTTGCATATAAACTGTTGCCGAATTGAAACGATAAATTAACCTTTCATATAATATGCTGGTCAACTGAAGTAATCAATGAAATTTTGCATATAAACTGTTGGTAAATCAAAACGAACAATTGATTCTTCTCATAAACTGATAGTCGATTGAAACGATAAATCTAGTGCTTCTTACAAACCGCCAGTCAAATGAAACGATACTTAAATAAAATATTCATATAAACTGCAGGTCATTTGAGAAGTTAAATCTAATGTACAGGGTGTCCCAAATTCGAGCCTCATCATTGGGATCTCGGAAACTAGAAGAGATACGAGGTCGGTTAAATAGAGGCAAAGTTGCGCAATATGATGCTGATCAAAATGCCACATTAAAAGTTAAAAAATTCCGAATACTTCCGAAGATATTTTGGAAAAACCGAATATTCGCGATTTCATTTTTAATTTTTTATGACTCTATTTGAATAGATATAACAAAATAAATTTCACATTCTCATCGCTACTTTTTCTGTTCTACAAGGTGGTGTTATCAGATTTTCAAACCGACGTTTCGCCTTTGAGCTGCCATCATCATTTTTGTTTTTTTAAATAAGGCCCTGGTTTTTTTTATTACGGATTTTAAGAGCTTCTAAAGTCCCAAAACCAATAATGTATCACACTTGTTCGAAAAATTCATATTAATGATATTTTTCATAAGAACTCATGTGTTAGAGAGAGACAGAAAACAGATTTTTGGTGAGATCTTAACAGGAAATGATTGTTTTCGAAAAAGTGCAATATATCATTCGTTCTGGCACATCAGAAGCTCTTAAAAACGGATATAAAAGAACCACTATCTTCTGTCTCTCTCTAACACATGAGTTCTTATGGAAAATGCCATTAATATGAATTTTTCGAATAAGTGCGATACATTATTGGTTTTCAGATCTTATAAGCTTTTAAAACCCATAATAAAAAATCCAGGACCGTATTTAAAAAAACAAAGTTAATGATGATAGCTCAAATACGAAACGTCGGTTTGAAATTCTGATAACACCACCTTGTAGAACAGAAAAAGTAGCAACGAGAATGTGAAATTTATTTTGTTATATCTATTCACATAGAGTCGTAAAAAAATAAAAATTAAATCGCAAATATTCGTTTTTTTCCAAAAATCTTCGGAAGTATTCGGAATTTTTCAACTCGTAAGGTGGCATTTCGATCAGCATCAAATTGCGCAACTTTGCCTCCATTTAACCGACCTCGTATCTCTTCTAGTTTCCGAGATCCCAATGATGAGGCTCGAATTTGGGACATCCTGTACATATAAATTATTGGTCATCTGAAATGATGAATTGACTTTTGCCGATAAACTCTTGTTAATTCAAACGAAATTTTGAATATAAATTGCTGGCCAATTGAAACGATAAATTAACTTTTCATATAATGTGCTGGTCAATTGACGTAATGAATGAAATTTGGCATATAATCTGTTGGTAAATGAAAACGACCAATTGATTTTCCTCATAAACTGATAGTCAAGAAACGGTAAATCTAGTCTTTCTTACAAGTTGCCAACAAAATTGTCTTATAAACTGCAGGTCAATTGAGAGAGCAAATCTAATTTACGTATAAATTATTGGTCATCTGGAATGATTAATTGAAATTTGCTGATAAACTCTTGTTAATTCAAACAAAATTTTACATATAAATTGCTGGCCAATTGAAACGATAAATTAACTTTCTATATAATTTTCTGGTCAATTGTAGTAATCAATGAAATATAAACTGTTGGTAAATTAAAACGACCAATTGATTTTCCTCATAAACTGATAGTCGATTGAACCGATAAATCTAGTGTTACTTACAAAACGCCAATCAATTGAAACGATACCTAAATAAAATTTTCATATAAAATGCAGGTCAATTGGGAGAGTAAATAATGTACGTATAAATTATTGGTCATTGAGTTTTGTTGATGAACTCTTGTTAATTCAAACGAAATTTTGCACATAAATTGTTGACCAATTGAAATGATAAAATAACTTCATATAGTCTGCTAGTCAATTGAAGTAATCAATCAAATTTGACATATAAACTGTTGGTCAATCAAAGCGATAAATTGATTTTTGTGATAAACTTATGGCACTTAAGCACCCCACGCTTTTTAAAATAAAATCATATTTTTGAATCACTTTATTCTATTTTATAATTTTTTAGATCGGTTTCGATCAAAGCGTGTTTTTTTAGTTTTTTAAACTATAATTTATTTTGCACTAATAATTTAGGTAGCAGAAAATTACTAAACATTTACGCAATCCGCTTAATAATTATTAAATGAATCAATAGGTGTGCCTGACAAAAAATGTAATTTTATAATAAAATATGTACAACTATGATTTTTTTTTCTCCAAAGTTTAGTGCGGTTTCGATTAGATGCGACATTGCGACCGATAAACTGCAAAATATTTTTTTTAGTTTTGTGTAACAATCTGCTTGGCAAGAAAGGGAAAATATTAAAAAGCTGTCGTAGATGCAAATATTCACACAAATTATGTTTCTGAAAAGGGTAAGCATTGCTAAAAGTTGTGACGTATTATTTTTTGCTCGATTTTTTGTTTTATAGAAAATGTTTGGTAAGTTGATACGTTAAATTGGGAATGTGACTTGTCTTAACCTAAACATATAGCCATCTATGTTGGGGATTGGAACCTTCGGCAACATGCACTAAAACAGAGCTTTATCCACAATACCGAAACAGAATTTTTGCACTCGACGCGCGTTTCGCTAACCATGTTAGCATCATCAGGAGATGATTAAGACTAAAATTAAAATCTACCTAACTCCCTTTTATACTATTGTTTGCTCAATCAAGCGGAACTAAAAAGAACCAATCCTGGAATCCCACTATTTAAACTATGCTTACATTTAATAATTTCCATACTTTCATATACGTCTAATAATCTCCTATCAGTTATATTATGAATTAATTTAAAAAAATTTATTATTATTCTATGATTATTATCAAAAGCATGCTCGGCAACACTTGATTTTTCTGTTCTACCATACTTTAAATGAGCTATATGTTCTTTGAATCTCGTCTGTATAGATCGTTTAGTTTGCCCAACATATTTTTGGTTACAATCCATACATCCAATTTCATATATTCCACTTCTTTCTAACATTTCAATTTTGTCCTTTGGACCACCTAATAGTTTCTTAATGTTAAACTGAGTCTGGTATACTAATTTTAAACCTACTTCCTTAAAAACTTTTTGGAGTCCTCTAGTATACTGAGGATTATACGGTATCGAAACATATTTTGTATTTTCATCTTGATTAACAAAAGAAGTGGAATCACGAATGATCTTTCTAAACAAATGCCTATTAATTAGTCTATTTATTAAGTTAGTATTGAAACCATTAACTTCCGCTATATTCCTAATTGTTTCCTTTTCCTTATTAAATTAAAAATGAAAGCTGGCCATTTTAGTACACCGTATGGTTAACTTTCCTCTTAGCAGAGAAAGATTTAATAAGGAAAAGGAAAGAATTAGAAATATAGCGGAACTTAATGGTTTCAATACTAACTTAATAAATAGACTAATTAATAGGCATTTGTTTAGAAAGATCATTCGTGATTCCACTTCTTTTGTTAATCAAGATGAAAATACAAAATATGTTTCGATACCGTATAATCCTCAGTATACTAGAGGACTCCAAAAAGTTTTTAAGGAAGTAGGTTTAAAATTAGTATACCAGACTCAGTTTAACATTAAGAAACTATTAGGTGGTCCAAAGGACAAAATTGAAATGTTAGAAAGAAGTGGAATATATGAAATTGGATGTATGGATTGTAACCAAAAATATGTTGGGCAAACTAGACGATCTATACAGACGAGATTCAAAGAACATATAGCTCATTTAAAGTATGGTAGAACAGAAAAATCAAGTGTTGCCGAGCATGCTTTTGATAATAATCATAGAATAATAATAAATTTTTTTAAATTAATTCATAATATAACTGATAGGAGATTATTAGACGTATATGAAAGTATGGAAATTATTAAATGTAAGCATAGTTTAAATAGTGGGATTCCAGGATTGGTTCTTTTTAGTTCCGCTTGATTGAGCAAACAATAGTATAAAAGGGAGTTAGGTAGATTTTAATTTTAGTCTTAATCATCTCCTGATGATGCTAACATGGTTAGCGAAACGCGCGTCGAGTGCAAAAATTCTGTTTCGGTCTTGTGGATAAAGCTCTGTTTTAGTACTAAACATATAGCGTGAGCTGGGACATGCGACAGGAAAAAAAATAGAAGACATTTAATTATACATTGCATTTGTTGTGTTTATATTTGGAAAGTAAGAAAACGAAATAAAATTAAAATAGAAATGAAATAAAAGCCTTGTCCACTGCGAGATTATGGACTACTTCTTCAGCTTAAAATTAAAATGTTTTTCTGTAAACAAAACAAAACTTCTTAAAATTTCAAAAATTTTTAAACCAAGTTTAAGCTGTATTGTTGCTTAAAACATTAAAAAAATTATATCAACAATACATATGTATTGCAAAGTGCTTTATATTAAATTTAATCTAAGTATAAAATTGAATTTAACGCATCGACCTACCGAACGCTATGTATATATAGAATAAAAAATTTCTCTCAAATTAATTTCTAGATTTTAGCATTTTATAATTTATAAAATGATTTTAGGTAGATATATCGAGTTAAACTCTAAAATAGCCATAGCACGAAGCTCCCAAGAAAAATGGTGGGAAGCAAAATGTGTGCATTTTATATTCATTTAACAAATTGCACTTTTTAAATCGGTTATAGTAGCAGCAGCATACCCACGCCTGCCATGCAGGCGTATCCACGTATTGCAGAAGACGCCGCCGCCGGTTACGTCCTTTTTTAATAATATAAAAATGCTCATATTCCGCTCGCATGAAAGATGGTTTGCCTAAATCAGGCTATGGGTAAGAAAACTTAAAAACGTACCCTCCAACTACATGTCCTAATTGCTCGTTTTTAACTCGGAAACGGTTAAAGGATGCCATTTACATCTTACCATCATTAAAATAACATTTTCAAAAGTATATGCAGGGTGTTATATTTTTTCAAAATTTCTACTTTTTCTAAATATTTCTGTACAGAAATGTCATACGACCTTCTCGAAGCCAAAATCGAATTCGGCATTCCCAGAAACCCCCTCCTAAAGTATTCGAAACGAAAAATATCATCCACCTACGAAATTCCCTATTTCGTGGCTAAATATGAAGAAAATGCTCATTTTTAAGACGAAAAAGATATTTTATCGAATACTTACGTTATTTGATGTCCTATCGAAAAATTTTATAGAAGCGTGTCGTTTCGATCGACCCTCAGACGACGCAGACACTGGCCCAAACCGATTTGAGATATCTCTCTCCGCTTCGGAGAAAATTGGGAAAATAGAAAAATTACGTTTAGCCAATTAAAAAAAAACGAAACGTCGTACGATCGAACGAAATACTGCGCGTTAAAGTACCCCAAGAAACCCATCTTTTTGCTATATACCGTTTAGTTATAACGCTTATACCGTATTACAATAATTACAGCCGATTTAATGAATATCTCGATTTGTTTATCGTAATTTTTTTTGAAAAAATTAGTTAGTTTTTAAGTTGGAAACGGTTAAAGGAATCCGTTAACATCTCGCCATAATAAAAATACATTTTTTTAAAAACATACAGGTGGTAAAGAAATTTATTTTTAAAAATTTTCCCCTTTTTTTAAAATTCCTCCGTTATTTAGCGTCTGACGAAAAAATTCATATAAACTTTTTATTCCAAATTATCATTACATTTTTTTAAAATTTAATAATTTTTGAGATATTCGCGAATAAGTTCGAAAAAAACGTTTTTTTTAAAAAGAGCGATTTTTTTTATTTACAACGACCCAACGATAGATTAAACGCGATCAAAATACATATTTTTGGTAGTAAGTGTTTTTTTCGTCTGCCCCGTAATTTTCGAGTTACGTTTTTTCTCGTTTAGGGTCCGATATCGCGAAAACTAAGAATATTGCCTTTTTTTCGTAAAGAACTTTTTTGTTTGTCTTCGTGACCTTTGTCTAAATCCAAAATTTGAAGTCGATCCGAAAAAAAAAAGTTAGGCTCCTCCGGTAGGCTATTCCGGCTCCTACTGATCAAAATAAAGGTAAGGTCGATATAAAAATACGGTTTTGTATATTTGCCGATATTCCTATATTTTTATATTTACATCCCGGAGCCGACCGGGTAAACACCGCGCGGGAACTTATTTTTCGAATAGGTTCCACCGATTTAGGTTCCATTCTGTGGTTATCATTTTGAGGCCAATTTCAAAAATCTGAAGTTTCGATATCAATTAATTAAGGTTTCCCTAGGCGCCTACCGCGGAACCTATCAGTGGTAGGTTCCAAACAAAGTCGGATTCGAAACGTTCCAGAAAAACAAAATTCGATTTCGTTCGTCTCTCCTACTGCGGAGCCTATAAGAGACCTAGGGGCTCGAATTTTTTGGGGGGGTTCAGGCACGGTCCCCTCCGTACCGAATACGAACTCGTTGGCTCGAAATTTACCTAAAAAAAACTGGTAGGAGACGGATTTCCGGTAGGTTCCATATACCAAAAAAACGTCTAAATATAAAAAGACGTTTGGAAGCGGTTTCCTCCGAACTAATATTTAGGGATCGAAAACGCCGATTTTCCACTTTCGAAAAATTTGGGCACCCATTTTAGCAAGTAAAACAAAAATTTCGATCTCGTCTGTCTCCTACCGCGGAACCTATTGGCGGTAGGCTCCCGCCGATGTCAGATTCGAATTTGGCTGAAATTCGTCAGCCGATTATCTTCAAGGACTCTTTTAGATGCCTAAATAGGCACCGGTAGATTCCCAATTTTTTTTTCGCGTTTTAATCGCTCTGCTCCGAACTGCTTCAACGACGGTCATCGATTTTGACCGAATAAAAATTTCTGGAACCTACTCGGAAGGTTCCACGGTCTCCTACTGTCCGAGTACTCCGAGTACCAAATTTCACGTAAAAATTCAAGCTGTCTCGTGTTCGTTCTAGGTCGAGCTCACGTTCCCGCTTAATTAATAAGTAAATTAAAATATATAACATACTCCTAAACCTCTAATTTCCAGTTTATTTTATTCTAAAGATAGAAATGACCTTGTCAATATCGGAGAATAGTATTCTACAAGTATTAACCAGTTCCTTACTCTCCCAAAACGGATTGCCAGTTTGAATTTTGAATGATGCATTCCTGCCCCAAGGTCAATAAACCTTGTTACTGTCCCACATATTTATGCCGACAGCATACCAAACCCCTTTAAAAATGAAATCTGTATTTACCAAGTGCAGATTGTCGTCAACAGAGGGCAAAATATTTTAACTGAATATTTTAAATGAAACTATATCTTTTCGCCATCTAACAGAGTTTTTGTGAGTTACTTAGGTTTGGAGAATTTCGTCCATAAGAATTATCTTAATAGTCTTTTATTATAAAATGATGTTATTAATAAGCATTCATGATATTTAGATAATAGTAATTGTTTAGAGATTAAGCATAATATAAACAAACCCTGAAAGTGATTATTTATAGATGTACATTTATGTGTAACAGGGAAGAGGACTTTCAGATTCCTATTAGTGTATTATCAAGTACTTATGTTTTTTCTAATAAAACCATAAAACTGCGCGAGTTGTCGCCTTCAGTATGCAACGATACTGGCTAACCAAACAGAGAACATCACAATAAAACATCACAATGCATTAAAATTTTATTTTATTTTTTAATAAAATTTTTAAGCTCTCCGTTTTTGGTACCGGTGAATGTATATATTTCTTTTTATTCTGTTCATTTCATTCCAGTTTAAGGAGTTATATTTGTTACTTGCGTTTTAAGGCAATGCACTTTTCGAATTACAAATTGGACCGTGATTTGCATCACTTGACCAACCCCTAAATTGATAATTTAAGCAACAATTTATCTTTCATTTAGCTCCTTTCAAAACTGGTCAATAATTATTCGAATAAGTCCTTTTTATCTGTATCTACATTGAAAGTACTGAAAGAAAATTAGTTCTTCAATAATTTCAAGATTAAAACAAAAATGTTAGGTTATGCAAGCAGAAAATTCGATTGGCCCGTTATCGATTTTTACTTATGCCTCTATTTTTCCGTTTCGCATAATTTGATTACGCATCATTTTTCCGCGCATAATCAAATTATTGCGTAATTGAGTAAAATAAAGTTCCCTTTATAGCTAAGTTATACCTTTAAAGGCTTGATGATGATATTGTCTCCAAATTAGCCATTTGATGCTTGGTCAATTGATACGTATCACGAACCAATTATAATTAGGGATAGTAAGCCTTATTTCATAACCTAAGTCATCATGGACTCAAGCTCCACCCACTTGGGCTACGCTATGTCATAATATGTCAAATTCAGATCGACTGACCCCTTTTAAAATACGCGGACGCATTGACAGATGCTATGCGGATGGAGCTCAAGTCAATGACATCCCTTGGAAGCGGGGGTTGGCATAGTGAACTCATATACTTAATAACACATATGCCACTAGCATCAGATTACCCGAATATTTAAAATTGAAGCTCTCACAAATAGACAATGATTCCCTACTTAAACTGCTCATGCTCAAATAGGGCAGTTTCACCTGATAGGCACTTAGCTTAGTGCTTCAGTAGTTTGCAGTATTTTCCTTATGACGTATATGAGTGACCTATCTACTAACCCTACTGTCATATAATCAGCGCTCAGTGTATCCACCTTAGATAAAGGTATTTAAAAAATATATTATTTTCAATCGTACTTTAGTACTAGGTTCAATTAGCGGAGGTAGGTGGGTAATATTTGTTGAGACCCTCTTGCTTGCATGACAAAATACATTATGCCCAAATTGTAAATAACGTAGTTTGCTAATAATAGCATTACTAACAGCGTTCTAAATTAACTTTAGCCACAAGTGCGATCTAATCCTAACGCCTGGTTAGTTTAGAACGTCACTTGAACAACATTGCGTATTTTGTCGGTCTTCTGAGTAGCATTAAAGTAGGACAGTGCCACTGGAAATGCCGGTCAAGTGACGTCCAAGACTAACTTAATCAAGCTTAGTACCCCACTTGTTCAGCCTTTACAGGGGCGTTCTAAACCAAACTAAACTATGGCGTGCATTCTGATTCTAACACCGCTTAATTTAGTTTAAATCGTGACTTGACCACCGTGTTTAACGGTGCGCTCCTCGCGTTTACAGCATGTCACAATAAGGTTGAATTTCGCTTGGATGATAAGTAAACTAGAATTTCATGACTTAAGTGTCATAATTGTTTTCATTGATGGTACATTACCTTCAAAGCAACAATAACAGACCTTCGAGGAGTGAATTTGCGACCGAACTTGCGTTCTCGATAGATCTGCTTCTCTTCCAGTAAATGCTGTTCTGCAAGATCTCAGTGTTGTCAGTAGAACTGGCCTTTCAACACTATTGAACCAGAGTAAACCGAGGAAAGAACGAAAAAGACAAAGAAGGGAGCTGAAAGCAGAGTCAAAGAGCAATTTTAAACTTACAGGGATCTACTTTGACGGTAGAACACTGCTGTACGTAGAAAAATGATTCCCTTATCGTAAGAGATACTATCTGGGACATGTAACTCCTGTCTCCTGTCTCAGGAAATGCCATAAACAAAAAAATCAATTATTTTCAATTTCTTAAATGACAACTTGGGATCTATTGAAAAAATTGTTCCTGTTGGCTGGAACATAACACAGGCTTTAAGAATGGAGTTGTAAGGCATTTGGCAGTAGCAATTGGACACTTGTTACAATAACCAATGAACTTTCACTTCGCCATTTGATTGAGAGAATGAATGGTAAAGTTAACGATCCAAAAGAATTCTCAAGATCGATTAGAAAGCTTCATCCAACATGTCAGAACTATAGATAATCAGTTGCTAAATTAACACTCTAAACATGATTATGTTACGGGTTCACATCATACAGTCTATTTAAACGTAATATCAATAGTAGATATTTAAAGTAAACAACCGTGAAAAATAGTACGACTTATTATAATGTTATCGAAATAGTCAATTGATCCAAGAAAGGAAAACTAGACTAATTCAGTCCAAAATCAGTCTTGTTTTGAGTCGAATAGGATTGACCAGATATTAAGGTTCTAACAGTTTGGCCTTACCTTACTTAATTAAAAAAGAAGTTAAAATTACGTCTGTTGAGGAGAGAGAAAAAATTAAGGGTTCGAAGGCTGCACTGTTAACGTAAATATATACAGTTTGAAGGTAGGCCAGCTTCTAGAAGAAATCGTTCACATTCCCGGAACCAAGGATTTCCTCGATAGAAGAAGGACTCTACTGGTAGTCGGAGATGACATAGTCAAAAAACCAGCAGAAAAACGTGTCTCCTAGTTAGGCGTAGAAGAGCTAGTTACCCAAGAAAAAATAAACTCGTCGGTAGGACCCTGTGAAACATCAATATATTCACGGTTCCGCATATAACTCAAACCAGAGAACATTTACAATCATAGCCATTAATATAATATACCAAGGAAAAATCGTAGAACAACAAAAATCAATCTTTTACCTGTAAGGGGTGTGTTTGTTATCTGCTCAACGCCGAAATAGCTAAGCTATCTCAAAAAGTGAACGAGAAAAGCCTCTGCAAAGAAAATTAAAACTGGGTTAGGGGACATTACTAAAATCTCATTAAGGAGTTAGCTCCAAGCACTAACAAACAACTAACCAAAGATAAGACAAAGGTAAGGCTTGCAACTCCAAAAATGTTCGGTTGGAAAACTCGCAAAAGTGGTTGGTGTCGGATGGAATTTTAGTTGATTTTACAATTAAATTTCCATCCGACACCAACCACTGCTGCTACAAACGGCAGACCGACGACGTAGAGTGACGTTAGTGAAAAATCGAGAAACCAACGTCAGAGAGAAAAACTTAAAAGGACAGGCGACAGCCAGTCAATCGATTTTGTATGCGCATGTCCAAGCACAAAGGACATAATTGTCAAAATCAAAAAACCATCAGCCGATTTCAGGTGTCCAGATGTCATTTTCAATACCTTAAAATATTTTTCTCCTTATACTTAGTGGTACTGTTGTCAACGAGGCAGAGTCAAGGTCGCCAACAGGTACACCAACATGAAAGGTGCCGACGATTATTTACGCCTCTCCTTTTAGTTTTTCTCTCTCTGTCAACGTGGAAGGCAAAGGAACTTCCTCCAAAATCCCCACTTCAAAAATTACGACTGACTAATCGAAAAACGACTCACATGTCACATGTCACATACTACAATTTTCTAACCGATTTCAAAAATGGAAGCCCAGAATTTTAATGTACTGAAGCCTATTTTAATTAATTACACGAGCCAGCTGAAAGAAAGTAACAATTTGACCCGGCATTTATTGAAAAAAGCATGCTAGGATCGCTTTCCTAGTTCCCGTGCTGTCAAACCCATCGACACGACATTCTAAATTTAGTACGCGTTAATATCACTAAGAAATCTGCATAAAAAAACGGCCAATATCAATTTAAAATTAGAAGAGTAGATCGCTGCAATCCACCTACCCTACGATCGCCATGTCATCCACCGTGCGACAGAGGTCATCACACGAATAAAACATAACCTTAAAAAAATAAAGAAAACATGTATTTCCCCCGACGAGAACTGAACGCGGCTGTCCATACTGCAAACACAAAATCTGACCATTACACCACCTAGACTTGCTGGAATAAACTGACTGGACCGTAGATAAAGTGAAAGTGACATTATGCCACCAATTAGAAGCGGCTAATATAGCATAGTGCCGTCTGATTGTAAAGGATCTTAAAATGCACCTAATTTCACTTGGATCGACACCATTGACAAAACTAAGATATCGATGATCGACACTGTAATCGACACTAACAACTTCTGAACATTATGGCGAACGTAAATTTAAATGAAATCTGGGTATTTCGATGAATGAACAAAATATAGCTCTTTACAAATGCTAGATTAATATTATGAAATACAAGTATTTTTTGTGTTTTATGCTTTGCAATTACTTGCCAAAAGCAAAATTTTACTTGGAGATTTTCCATAATTTGGCAGAAACCGCTGCTTATCGCTTGAAAATTTTTCAAATTTTCCGAACCTTTTCCCATTTTTAAATCTTTTTAAATGAAATTTCAGGCAAATCTACTTACTTGCCGAAAAACTATAAGTGCTGATATGAAAAGCAAAATTTTACCTCGCAACCTGCTATAAAATTTACCAGAAACTGCCTTTAATCACCATAAAATATCCACTTTTGTCGATCCTGGACCATTTTTCGACTGCATATTCAATTTAACCTCGATTTTCTCGTATTTCCCGATATCGTACGGAAAATGTGTAAAGAACTTTTTACACCAGAGATCACGAGGTTTACGAACCTGAAATTGATTTCTTAGTGATAGCTATGCGTTGGATTAAAATAGATTTTTCAACATTAAAATAAAAAAAAAATCAACAATTTGGCGTTTTCAATCAAAGCGATATGATTTTTGGTACGTTCTGCTCAATATACGAAGATCTAGTTGCTACAGAAAATTCGGTTTTCCAGTTATAAAATATTAAAACTCGAAATGGCGAGAAATTTAAATTCAACTACTTCACTCTGTATTAACCCTCTGGTGTCCCGTAATTTTTATTTAAATGTTTAGTCAGCCCAGTCTCTCCGACCAAGTGAGCATAACAAATAGGAAAGGAAACTTTTTCTTGCTTGTTGTGTAAGGCTTTGAAAAAAGAAAATAAAACAACCTCTTTTAATCAAAAAAGTTGGTGAAAAGTTTATTAATATAGATTTGAAGAAAATGTAAAAAAATAATTTTTGACTAAACAAATTAGCATATAAAAAAATAAAAACCTAACACAGTAAATATACGCATACATAACGGTATTAAACATATTTGAAACAAACTAGTCCAAAAACCTCATAGCTACGTGTTTTCATTGCACTTCCCTGCAGTTCCGACAAACACCTATAATATATTCCAAATACATGCATACATTGCATTTGCAACAGGAAAAACGGGTATTTCTATTTTTTGCCAGCCGCAGTAGCTGCATCTGCCTGCAGGTAGTGGTCTTCCTTAAAATTCTCTTTTCTCAGTATCGGTAACTTCCATAAGTCTGAGCTTCAAAATTCTTGGATTATTGGTAAGAGCTGCTGTTCTTTTCATCTGATGATTGATCAATTATTTTGCCAAATCTCTCAGAAAATTTCGCCGACGTAAATAATTTTTATCGAGGTTGTTTGCATTGTATATCACCTTAATATTCAAAATATTGTAGAATATCACCATTGATCATTTTATGTTATTACGGGAGCAATCGTAAGCTGTTATATGTAGTTACTATTATCGGCTTATATTTCTCACCACTGTCTTGGTCAATGTCATCATGATGATACATATTGGATATTCAAATGACATTTTTGATTTGCTTTGGGATATATATTATAGGAACCGATTGTAAGCCAACATGCTTGTGTGGCTGAGACATTTAGTTGAGTTTGAAAACTCGGCCGGCCGTTCCCTTTTATTTTTTCAACTTCCAGTTGGCGTAATCCTTTAATCTTGAAGCAATGTTTCGACAATAAGAATTGATGTGAACCAATTGTCCATTGTCAAGTTAATGTATTAATTAGAAAGATGTATGCACAATCTTAAAACCACGTCATAGGGGCGGTTAGAAAATTTATTTGCCATCAGGCTGACTTTCCCCGTAAACTTCCAAGTTTGAAGTGTAAAATACTTTTGTCTCACAAACTGCAAAGATCTTGAGGCCATATTTATTGGGTGTAGAAAGGAATGTACTGGCGAAAAGAACATTTCCCTCTAAAGGCTGGAAGCATCTCATCAACAGTAACGAACGCCGAGTGATTATAGCCATTTTGACATTTTTTACAAACTGATCAAACAACGTACGAATGGGTGCTTGTTGGCCAATTTCTTTTCGATCTAAGCGTGTGTCTTTATCATCAAATCGAATGCAACGTAAAAGAAATCGAAATCTTTGTAAAGGCATAGTTAGTTAAAAAATTTCGACGCCATAACCATCTCCCCTCCATAGATCTTCTGCGTTTGCGGGTCTGGAGTGGCCTAACCCTGCTAAATACAGGAGGCCTATCAATGCACAGATTTCAATTTTGTCAGTCTGATTTTTTTATGTTCGGCACGCACACAAAAGGAAAATCCTAGACCAGTCAAAGAGCGGTGCAGGGGCGGAGAAGATGGTGGACGTTTCACTTGAACCGCTGTAGGTTGTAGTTTTCGGGAAAGACGTTACTCGAAAGTCCATTCCAGAGCGAGGTAGTCCTCCAGATAAAGGAGTTCCGAAACAGCGACGTCCTAGATGTTCGCAACTGCTTGTGTCTGATGGGTGTTTCTGTTTAGCACAACTATGGGCGAACACCTTCCGTAGTAGTATCGATAGTAAAGAGGTAGGTCGGCCACTTTTTTTCGATGTTCAAGGGTATCAAGGTTTTTAGTCAACTCCACAAGACGAAGTGCTTTCCTCTGTATGGAGTCCAGTATCTTGAGCAAGTGTTTGGGTGCCGAACTCCACACATGGGAACAGTATTTTAGAGATGGTCTTATCTGGGCCTTATAGAGCAGTAGGAGCTGATGAGGTGCTCTATAGAGTGCTCCTAGCTATTGTGCTGCTGCCTTGGCGATTATGGTGACGTGATTACGCCAAGACATGTTGTTTTCTACGTTGATGCCCAGGAAGCTTATGGATGAGGCCAGAGTCAGTTTTTGTCCTGTCATTGATAAGTCAGGTTCTGTGGTGTTTGCTTTTTTTGAGCTGCTTGAGTCTTTCCTGCCTTAAACTGGACATTATTTTCCTCACCCCATTCCACGATGGCGTTCATATCCTCATTGATGGCAACAATGTGATTTTCTCGCTCGCGTTGGGAACGAGCAGCGGTCATTGGAGTCCGCGACATGAATGACGATATAAGAGATCTGCCGTCTGCTTAGCTGTAAATAGAATTGCTGGTTTTGTCTAATAGATCGTAGATATAGAGCAAGAACAGCGTGGAAGATAATATACACCCTTGAGAAACTCCGGCATTAATTTTAAATTCCTCCGAGAGTGCATGTCGGTTCTCGTAAAAAATTATCTTAAAGGGTAACAATGTATTTATTCGTATTTTCGACAAAAATACCTATTATTGTGTCGTCCAGGAAATAATTCCAAATCTCGACGGCGTGTTTCAACATTTTGATTGGCTATGTTGGCCCTGGTAAGCGAACTATTATGTTTTCTTTCCAGATTTGGCCCTGGAGGATGGTTTTCCCAGTGGGTTTTATCATCCTTGCCTAAAATAATAAAAATTTAATTTGAGCTACTAATATATATTTTTTCACGTACCCAACTAGACATGCGCATCAGACCGGTGTAACATAGTTTCTTCTACATCAACAACCTTCTGTTCTGATTCATTGTTGTGACCTAAAACTTCCTCACTGTCCTGTTCAGTTTCATGTAATTCGTTCTCGAAAGCAACAACTTAGTTATCGGTGTCATCTAGTCCTGCATCATTCAAAAGTTATTGCAAATGGACTTGCTCTCTTTCGTAGTCTTCCATGTCTAAGATTTTAATATTTTTTTTATTAAAAAAAATATAAAGAACTCACAGTTATCTAAGAACTTACCTCTCTAAAAAAATTTACCGTCGTTAGTCTGGGTTGGTTTCAGGCGCCCGAAACTACTATAACTTTGAGCACTATCACACAACAATGGCTATGCTATTGATGGAGGTACCCGGAGGCTCGACCGTTTGCTTTACTCCCTCTTGTTTTACAATGCAGAACACACTGCCCCGGTCTCTCAGACACCAGCGCGACTACCCGAAGGTTGAAGACATTTCCAAAATTGCTTCTAATACAGTTTTTGACGTAGACTCTCGCTAAACTATCCACTTTTCTAAAAAAGATTTCTTTTTGAAAAAAAAAATTTTAATCTTCATTTTTTTACCTAGAAATGGATGTTTTACATTTTCCCTGAAAACTTCATTTTCCCAACATTTTCATAGCAGAGAAGTTTTTAAAAAGTTTTAGATGCTGCTGGGTTCACCGATTACTGACACCAGATGTCACTTAACCGATCTTGCACATAGCGAATATGCCAGCTTGGTCATCTAAATTATTTAAAATAGCAAAAGCCAATGATAATATAAATCTATCAACACCTTACCCCGGATGTGCTGAGGATGGCTAAAAACAGGAGCTAAGAAAATGTGCTTTTTGTCATTTAAAACCTGTTGCCATTATTCCACTACCGAAAATGGAAAAATCGTAATCAAACTTACCTTACAAATTATGTAGGATTTATTTATATTTTGGTTCCATCCAAACTGTCTTACATATTATGAGAAGATACACCCTTGCTGTTGAAAGTTGAAAGCAAGATGCATACAACTAATTTTTTCTAAATTATTTCTTACTTCCACTTATGATGCACTTATTTTATGATGCATCTACATGAAAACTAGCTATTGCTCTATTTTTCTAAATGTATATTGTAACATATTATGGACACTTCCATATTTACACTCTTAAATAGCAGGAACCTATATACAGGCACTTTATACATATTATTTCGCAATAACTTTTTATTAGTAGTTCGACTCGCGGTAGTTAGAGTTTATTTTGTCCATTACGAATTTCTAACCAATTACTGTGCTATATTTTATAGAAAATTCATAAATTCATTTTGATGAGGATCTTAAAGAAACCACCCCAAAACAAATATTAAAATAAATAATATAAAATAAATTGCAGTCTAATTGACTAGTGTATAGACGACTAGTGGGAAGATATTGTTGACAATAATTTGTATTAATTATAACTAGAAACTAGGTTTTGAAAATGCATGATAGCTTGAACAATTCGATAATTCTACCCATTTTTCACAATAAATCTATCCTGTTTTAGCCTTTAGCATTGGATGTGATTCTCGAGCTGATGCTCTATACGAATTCATTCTTCTTTTGTGATGCATGGTATAGAATAACATTTGCCAATATCATGTTTTGCAAAAAACTTTTACATTTTGATATTTACATATTAGAAGCTTAACAATTTTGTGTTTCAATAGCCACATTCTCAACAACATCAGACATTGATCATTGAAGAGTTCGAACCTGATGTTTTTCGCCAGCTCATTGAATATATTCATACTGGATGTGTTACTTTGCAACCCAGGACATTGCTTGGTGAGTGTATAGGTGAAATACCATTTATATTTAATAGATTTTTCAAGATTTAGGTTTGTAACATGTAAGGTAAATTAATGAATAATAAGTTATGTTATTTATTTTTCAGGGGTTATGAATGCCGCTGACTACTATGGCCTAGATGAATTACGAAGAGCCTGCGCTGGATTTGTCCAGTGTTGCATAAACGTCGATACGGTATGCGCACTTTTAGCTTCTGCCGAAAGGTACATTCAATACAAGTGTACTAAATCTCTGGTTCAAAAGGTCAGTATTTTTTCGTTAGAATGTTGATGACTACAATAATAATAGATTATTTTGCCTTATCTTAAAAACCTGCCAACAAGGAAAACCTACATAATAGTCTGTCATAGGTAGCAATTTTTATCTAATCATGTCTGCTTAAGGTTTTGGAGTTTGTTGACGAACATGGAAATGAGGTCTTGAACTTAGGTTCGTTTACCTTACTACCTCAGCACGTAGTGCGACTAATCTTGGCCAGAGACGAACTACAAGCGGACGAATTTACCAAATTTCAAGCTGCATTGATGTGGGGTAAGTACATAGGCGAGTTGCCTTTAATGTGAAGGTTAAAAAGTTCTAAAATCAATCGAATAAGCGCAAGTTCCAGTAAAACGACACTCAGTTTTGGTCGGTTCTGGCTTCATCGCCATGTATAGATTATTGTCTAAAACCACAAAGGGTCCCGCACCACTGTTGAAATGTACGCCTATTACACCATTTTGCTTACCTACTGTGTTAGCGGCCTTTTCTTCAATTGCCGTTAATTTTCTGTTAACCGGATCCGAGTACCAGTGACACCCAGTTGACACCCTATGTTATGAAAATATTTTACCTAGACGCCATGAGCAACGGCCATTTTAGTTCACCTAGGCAGTTGCTCATTTCACTTGTTCTGTACCCTATGTAACCTTAGCTATACGGAAATGAGCGTAGGTCATACCACTTTCAGTTTCAAAATACTACATGAGATTTCAATTTTAAGGGAGTATTTTTATATTAATTTAGGGGTTGACCCAAATATGATCAGGTAATTTCTGTTATGTCCTAGTTAGTTAATAGTTCGCCAGACAAATAAAATATGACATAATAAGAAGAAACTAAGTATAGCCTTAATACTTTTTATCTGACTCTCCTCCAAGCTTAAATTAAATCTGGTGAAACGGTAAGATAAATTCTACATGCGTTAATAAGATACAGATTGGCACTAGCACTAAATTTTTATGAGAGGTTCACAAAAATATCACGTATATACATGAGTTATGTTTCGATAAACACAGGTACCCTAATAATTATGAATTACAGCTAAACTAACTCTCTAGGTCTTAACGTTAATCCGTAACCTGCAATCCAAGCCTTAACAGTCTTTAATACACCTTCCTTCACGACCCGAGTTAAAAACAGGTACCGCTTTCTACGACGAAATGACTTTTTCTTGACTACTTATTAGCCCTCCACGGGCCTCTGGTACTTAGAGACACTTTTCGCGAATTGGTCAATACTGTTTAACCACTTCAGCAAGGTTCCAAACGTGAAGATTTTAATTTGACTCACTTTTCAGAGTTTTCATATTTTTTGGGCAGCATAACGTGCTGTTGCGCGTTGAAACTTTCAGACTAATTTTTTCCAAAGATTTTTAGCTTTTTATACCATCTTTCAAGGCTTGTTTTCTCATTGAAAAATCTGGATTCAGCACCTGCCCAGCTATTAAAATGTCTTTACAAAGAACACTTAAAATTCCTAAGTCGCCAAAAATGTATGTGGTAATTAACGTTTTAACATGTTTTGTAAATTCCAACCTCGGTTTTAGTACCTCCGCGTTTCTTAAATTAAGATAATTAAAATTGGTTATTTCAGTTAACATGGGTTTTGCATTTCCGTCTCAGGTGAATATTCTTAATAGAAACGCCCCTGGTCAAGGTTTTCTTTTTAGAGCAAAGTGTTGGGGGACCTGTTTTCGAAGTATACAACAAACTAGTGGATGATAATTCTTGTAGTTAGTTCATCTAATTTCGAGTTATAATGCAGTCGAAAAAAGAATAAGTCAGCTGTGAAGTTAAACAAAATGCAATTTGTTTGGATTATATTCCAAGAGTAAGTTATTTTCTTTTACTAAAGCATATGATAGATACTATTTAGACAAAATAACTTATCTTTAGATCAGTCTCTAGCATTATTTCTTGAAATTTGAATTTGAATTTATTTTTTTTAATAAAATTATTATTTTATATGAATGTTCAATCTTGGCGAACTAGTATAAACTGACGTTATTTTTGAATCAATTTTAAAGCTATAAAATAATTTGTTGAAACAATTTAACCAGAATGAGTTACTAACTCCGGTTCATTACACTGTACCACTGTCCAGGTAAAAAATAAAAATGCTTCTACGTCAATTTTTAAATCAGGGATTTTGTTTTAGTAAATAAAGTATAAAGTTGTATAAAAGTTTGTCAAGAATATCTCATAATGTCGGCCAGCCGGAAATTTCGCGAAGGCGACAGAAAACACGAAGCGAATACGGGAGCAAGGGAGACAACAATTCTAGAAGTTGTTCACGTGGCTTATAAGGAAGGCACACTCGTTATCTTCTGCATAGTGCCCATAGTGGTTTAAGCGTTCAAAATGGTTTCAACATAAATCATAAATTATTTATGGATAAATAATAACCAAATAGTTTAAGTTATGACTGCTTAAATAAACTAGTGTGTATACTTTTAGTTTTAATGTAAATTTAGTAATTTAGATTGTTCAATCGGCAGTGTGTATAGAAATAAATAGTGACTAACTGCTCGTGAGTTCTGTTTCTGAAATATTTTATTCACACGCTACCCGGTAAGAGCGTATTTACGCTATAACAAGGATTGTAATAACAATTTAAAATAACTTTTGCTCCTCAAGTAAAATAGCATTAAACTTACTGTTTACTTAATTATTTTCATTAGACTTACCATTTCGTCGTCTTCAAACTTCTGGGTGTCAGCTTGATCTGGGCAGGCAGTGAGGCAGGTGAACTGTATTCTCATCATTTTTGGGAATAGCAGCGTAATTTGGCTTAGACGGACAAATCGAAAAATGTAAAACGTATTGAAAACTTCTTAATATGAAATAGTAGGCCTAGCTTTATATTATTAATGGTTACATTGTTACGTTTTTACCGGGTTCTGCGTGAATAAAATACTTTAAGACCAAGACTCGGGAGCAATTATTCACTATTTATTTTCATACACCCTGCTTATTGGACAAGGGCACTTTCTTGTCCTTGGGCAGAGAAATCGACCCAGAAAGCGGATGAACCAAATCGAACAACGGCATGGAGATGCAAAAGACAACGGGAAACCACTGCATTAAAGGTCCCTTTGGACATCCCTAGTCCAATCAACCATGGCTGAGAACAAACAAGAAATGGGCCTTAGTCCCCGGCAGACCTTAAATGGTCAAATGCTGCGAAGAATCTCCGGGTCAGGCATAAGAGTATGTACTTGGAATGTAAGGACAATGTATCAGGCGTGTAAAGTTCACGACGCCGTAAGAGAAATGTCAAGACTTAACATAGGAATCATGGGTATTAGCGAAATGAGGTGGCCGGCCAGCGGACACTGTGAGATAGATAACCACCAAGTGTATTACTCCGGAGGAGATGACGGTGAGCACCAGCATGGAGTAGGCGCTATCATTAGGAAAGATATAGCAAGATATAGCCAATTTTGTTCCTATATCAAAAAGATGTATGCTTCTACAAGTAAATGCAAAATCAGTTGCCATTAATATAATTCAGGTATATGCCCCAACGTTGGACAGTACTGATGCAGAAATTGAGAGTTTTTACGATATCCTATCGAGCACCATAAAAGAGCTGCGAAAGAAAGAAGCAATAATTGTCATGGGGGATTTTAATGCGAAAATAGGACGCGGAAGTTCAGATGAATTTATAGGCCCTTATGGACTTGGAGAGAGAAATGACCGAGAAGAGAGATTAAACGTTTTCTGTATGGAAGAACAGCTAGTTATCCTTAACACCTTGTTTAATCTTCCTGCAAGAAGGCTTTACACTTGGAAATCACCAATGGACACAAAAGAACATATAGTTAGAAATCAAATTGATTATATATTGGTCAACAAAATATTTAAAAATAGTTTTACGTCTGTTAAAACTTACCCAGGAGCAGACATAGAGTCAGACCACAGTCCATTGGTAGGTGTCTGTAGAATCAGATGGAAGACAGTATAAAGAAAGGATCGAAAATGTAAGCTGGATCTCCAAAAACTGAAAGATCCTCCAATCAGACAACAGGTGGAGCACGATTTGTCCAAGGCGGTTCGTGAAGCATGAGGCACAAGTACCACAAACGCAATAGAAGAAGAGCTTCATCATATAAAAAGAGCAGTGAGATATACCTAAAAGCAAAAAACACTAAAAGAAAATCATGGATGACAGACGAGATCATTCAGATGAAGGAGGAAAGACGAGTACAAAAACCAGTCAACCAGATCAAATACAGGGAATTACAAAAACAAATTAGAAGGAAAATTAGAGAAGCTAAGGAAATCTGGTTTACCAAAGAATGTCAAGAGATAGAAACTCTCCAACAAAAATACGATTGCTTTAAAGTTCATCGGAAAGTTAAGAAAGCCGCTGGTATTTACAAGCATCGAGCTAAGGGTCTGCTAGTAGACAACAAATAAACGAACTCTATACTTACATGGCAAGAATATATTAAACAACTTTTTGCAGATAACAGACCAGACCTCCCACAACTGCAGACTTGCACAACCGCACCGTCAATCACCATCGAAGAAGTTCAAACTGCCATTACGCAAATGAAAGTAGGAAAAGCCTCTGGGCCTGATGATATTAGGGCTGAATTCTTGAGACTCCTCGACTGGGAAGGCACCAAGTGGCTCACAAAGCTGTTTAATTACATTTATGATAATGGATATCTCCCTTGAGACTGGCTCGTATCAGAATTTATTACGCTTTCCAAAAAATCATAGTCTGATGAGCCATTTTCTAAAGGTGTTTCTAAAGATCATACACAGAAGAGTATACAAACTTTGTGAAGAGCAAATGCCAAATACACAGTTCGGCTTCCGAGATGCTGTTGGAACAAGAGAAGCATTATTTTGCATACAGGTGCTGTTCCAAAGAAGTAGGGATGTTAACTGCGATGTCTATGCCTGTTTTATAGACTATCAAAAGGCATTTGATAGAGTTCAACATGGAAAAATGGTTGAAATACTGAAGAACGTTGGTTTGGACGACAAGGACATTAGAATAATTATCAACCTGTACTGGAACCAATCTGTCTTTGTTCGAGTGGAAGGAGAGAAAACAGAAGCAATAGAGATACTGCGCGGTGTAAGGCAGGGTTGTATACTCTCACCGTTATTATTTAACGTCTACTCCGAACAAATATTCAAAGAGGCCTGTGAGAAAACGGAATGTGGTATACTAATTAACGGGAACCGCATTAATAACATTAGATATGCGGATGATAGTGTGGTGTTCGCGGACAGCCTGGAAGATCTCCAGGAAATCATGACCAAAATAACACAAACAAGTGAACAATATGGCCTTGATCTGAATATTAGTAAAACAAAATTTATGGTGATCAGTAAAAACGCAGTGGCCGCAGGAAGAATAACAATAGGTCTGCAGCAGATTGAAAGAGTTAGTAACTACACCTATTTAGGAACTACCGTTAACGACAAGAGGGACCACTCACAGGAAATTCGATGTCGTATAGAGAAGGCCAGGGCGATATTCTTAAAAATGAGAAATGTTTTTAGAAGCAGGGAGATTACTGCGCTGCTATGTGCTCTCCGTTCTTCTGTACGGGGTGGAGTCGTGGACGCTGACTGAAGCTACAAGCAAAAAACTAGAGTCTTTGGAAATGTGGCTTTGCTACGTATATCATGGACCGATTATGTTACCAACGAGGAGGTGATGAGGAGGGTGAACAAGGAAAAGGAAGTACTTATCACGGTAAAGTCCAGAAAGCTCGAATATCTAGGACATATTATGAGAAACCCGAACAGATTCCGGTTACTTTAACAGATATTACAAGGAAAAATCCTTGGACAGCGCGGACCAGGACGAAGAAAAATTTCATGGCTGAAAAACCTAAGAACATGGTTTGCAATGACCGCCACTGGTCTTTTTCGAGCTGCGGTCAACAAGGTGATAATTGCTGGGTTGATAACCAACATCCGGAACGGATAGGCACTCAAAGAACAAGAAGAAGGTTATTGGACAAATCACACTAATTTACTTAAACACTCTCAACTTGAACTATTTGATTATTATTTACCCATAAATAATGTATGATTTATGTCAAAATTATCTTGAATGCTTGAACCACTATAGGCACTCTGCAGAAGATGAGAAGTACGTCTTCGTTATATGCGAGAGCAACGCCTTCTAGAATTAGCGCTCCTTGTTTTCTGCTGCCTCAGCAAAACTTCCGACTGGCAGACGGTGGGAAATATTCTCGTCAAGCTGATCAAACACCCGAACACCATCACATTTATTTGAACCAAATGCAAATGATGAATGATGGTTACGATAACCAAAATTTTATACTATTTATTTACGAAAAATTTAGTTAAAATCATTTCTCAATTTTCATCTGGACAGTAGCACAGTAAAGCACGACCCTTTGTTGTGCGGGCCCATAGGCTGCAGGCTAGGTAGCCTATGCTTAAATCCGACCCTCCGTCGATGTCGTGGAGTAGCCCAACTTGGGTAATCCCTCCACTTCGTCAACGTCGCAAATTACACGTTCTACATGAGTGTCAGAGTAACATTTGCTTAGTAACCTTAAACGTATCATTGTTACAAGATCGTCTTGTTGCTCGTAAAAATATATTTGTCGCCATATTATACACACTAACCCAAACTATTTCTACTTTTTTAATTCTAATGAATCTTCAAATTTATGAATAATCTCGCTCGGACGTAAAAAGTAAAACAACCACTTATCTTACGGTCAATAATTCAACCATCAACCGAATATCAACTAATTTGGCACAATACGATTTTAAAAAGTATAAATATTTCAATAAAAGAGCAATGAATTGATGTCGCTGTTACGAGTCCATCATTTTATAAATACACTCAGTTCCAAAAAAGTGACGCAGCTAATTTTAGTTGCAATTTTGAAGCATCGTCATTTTTGAAAGAATGGATTGATTTTTTTTTATTTGTTGGTAGGTCCATTTGTCTTTCCATAAAAAATTAATAAGCCTCCTGAATGGTGGTGGAAAAACTCGAACCATGTTTATTTCTTAATTTTTGACTCACCCTGTGTATTAATTAAGTAACGGTATAGAAAGTGCGTACATTCGATATGAATGCTCTCAGCATTTTGCTTTTTATTCCTTGATTTATCTCTAAAATTGTCCGAATTATCGGTTTTTTGCTGAAACCTTGCATATTACCAAATTTCTGAATTTATTTATAGTGAAATAAACTAATACGAATTATAAAAAACATTTTTATTAAAAACAAAATTATAAACTAGGATAACTGCTAAGTACCGAGTATTGCCGCCCCTAGCAACTCGAAGAGCTTCTAATCTACGGTTTCTTATCGTTTCCATTGGTATACCATCCCATTCTTCCACTAATGCATCTGCTATTTCTGCGAGACCTTACGGAGGCCCCTCGCGAGAATGTGCCATTTCCTCTAATTTATTCTACAAAATGTTCTATGGGGTCCATATCGAGGCTTGTCGCAGGCCACTGTAATGTGGTGATACCCTAAGCTTCTAAGAAATATTGGCACTGTATTAGCGGTGTATGTTTGGGCATTATCTGCATGAATATAAAATGATTGCCTACCAGCTCTGCATGAGGTAAGACATACGGCTATAAAATGTCAATATGAAGAGGCGTCTTTCCATTCATTGAAATCCCTCCCCATGCCAACCTATCCAGCGTTAAAATTTTCGTATTTTGTTATTAAATTCTGATTAAACTTTTCACCAGTCCTTCTTCACACTCTTTTTCTTCCATCCATCATTTTAAAGCAAAACATTAACTCGTCCATAAGACAATCGGCCATTCAGCAGTTTTCCATTCTCCATAATTTTCGCCTCAGGTTGTCAAAAATTACGAAAAAAACATGGTTCAAGTTTTTCCACTATCGTCCAAAAGGCTTTAAACAAATTTCAACCTCTTTAATTTGCTTTTTTGAAAGGCAAGGGAATTACCTACCAACAAATAAAAAAATCTAAATCAGTCCATTCGTTCAGAAATGACAAAGCTTCAAAGCCGCAACCAAAATTAGGTGCGTCAGTTTTTTTGGAACTGGGTGTATCTTGTTGTGGGTATGCAATTGTTATTCTTTTCAGGCAAGAAGTATTGCGACAACAATCCGACCACCAGTCTCAAGGACGTAATAGGCAACTTCCTGGAGTATATCCAGTTTCACAAAATCCCCGCCAACGTTCTGATGAAGGAAATCCATCCCCTAGGTTTGGTTCCTTCGAACATCATCATGAACGCTCTAGCTTATCAGGTGCAGTACTCTATTCGGCTAATTTCCTTCAAAGCGTATACAGTATGTCTTTGAAATCTCGAGCCACTTTGACCATGATATGTTTATAGAATTTAAAGGACATACTGTATAATAAAGTGGCTATTAATTTTTTTTTATTACCTTAGACGCTAGAGACTTGAACCGGGAAAAATAATTATAAATAATCTTAAATGATTTGTAGATAAATTAAATACTTACAAAATTCCTCGGGCAATCAAGATGATCAATCCCATAAATTCGACTATCTACATAGAAAGAACGGTGCTTTCGAAATCGGTTTTTAATAGTTTTTATGGCTCTATGGCAGAACCTTAAAATCCCATGAATTCGGCTCTAATTTCTGTGGTTATCCTAATTCTCAAAATATGCTGACAAAGCAGGATGTCGGTCCAAGCTCATGTTTATTCGCAGAAAGTTGGATCTTTTATCTAACTTTTTTTTTATCGAACTTAGAGCTGACGTGTGAAGATATTCCTTATTCATCTTGGCCACTAAAATACTGAACTTGTTGGAATCAATTCTTCAGAATCTTTTGATTGACCGAAATTGGCCCAACTGGCAAATTACGTCTCAGCCTGTGCTCTCTTCTATTTGGTTTCCACTCAAGAATTCGCTTAACTACTCCTATACCTAGCACCCTTTGACAATGTCTGATATATAAACTGTTTCATTCAAGTAGCATCTACTTGTTATAGTATTTCTATCGATAATTTATCTGATTTTGTTGTTTGTTGCTCTTTCGCTTCATGATGTATGCAAGTGCCGACTGCTGATCTTCTTCAAAAGATCTATTTCCTCGAACATTTCCTCTGCAATATATTTGATTGGTCATATCTCCGACCTATATGTTAGAATACTTTTTACTACAGCATTACATATCCTTTTTACTTCGTCGACGATAGTGCTGCTGTATGTCATTTAATATTACTATTGCTATCCATCCTCAAATTTCCGGTTTCGCTATTTGAAAATTGTATCCCAAAATATTTGTGTTTTTTTTCTTGGTTTTTGCTGTCTAACTTTATTTTTATTGCCAACTGTATGTGATACTCTATCGTCTGGAATTGGCCATCTTCAAACTCGAATTGAAGAGAAAGTCGAATAAATTAACAAATCCATTATCCCGTTAGACATATCCAGAAGTACCTTTTGTAAACTTTGTTTCAATGGAACGCTGACATTGTTATTTTTTGAATTGCATTATTTATATTTAAAAAAAGCCTCTTATCGCAAGCTGTCTTCAATTTGTCATTTATAGCAATTTTCAAAACTTAGCTAAACATTACACAAGTTCTACCAAAGAAACGTATGGGCTTTATAGGCTTTAAATATTTTATTTAAGTTTAGGCTAGTGCATGTTCTATTATTCAGCTCAAACATTCTCAGTTCTATTCTTACCGCTTTGACTGTGCATTCTTACAATCGATCCTCCATCACTACGCTTTGCAGGCAGACCCGAACAGCATTGACCCCTGTAAACTCTCCCCCAATCGGGTAAGACGACAGGACCAAGGCCGATCGATGAGCGTGCAAAGCAGTTTGGATCCCTACGGCTCGAATACGACCATCAGCTCTTCTGGATCCTCCGAGCTCGCTTCTTCCGACGGCAAGCATAACTCCAATTAACATAAGGCCACTGGTATGCCCCAACCTACCGCGCCGCCCCCCGGTGCGTCTCCTTCCTCCTATCCCACCTCTAGTGCCCCCATAGTTACATCTAGCGCACCGTCAAGCAACACTCCATCGATAAGTTCGAGCCCGCTGCACCAGGTCCAAGCGCAACCGCCGCCTACGGTAACGGTGTCTGCTGCGTCTCCTGGTGCAGTAAGCAGCACGCAGCATTCGCAATCTTCTTCACCTGCGCATACATTTACTTTTACAATTATTATGAAGAAGGTGACACCGAAAGATCAGTTTGCGGACTTGTAGGGACGGCGAGAAGAGTCGATGGATCGTATGACGGGGTCAACGGAAGTGCTTATTTAAAATGGCTTTCGTAGAACAATTGGTCAAATAATGGGCAGTTCTTTATGGGAGCGAATTTCCATAAAAAAGAGCTCCAAATTTGTTTAATAGCATGTGAGTGTTATGCTGGATTTTAAATGTGTTTATGCTTTAATTCTGACGCAAACCAAATAAAGGTATAGCTACTTGAAATAATGAAGTTTGAAATTATGAGAGCAAAAAATTTAATGTTATAAAACGCAGTTTGGCAATATCTTTGCTGTATTGGGTATACTAAAAAACTTTCATAATCATGAAAATAGTAGAGGACATGATCAAAGTTAAATACGATCATTGAATTTAGGTATGTCTTATCGGTGTCAAGCCATAATTTGCACTAAGAGAAAAATACCATTGGAATATAGTTTTTTATCTTCCATTGCCATTTTTGTTCTCTGATTATGTATCTTTTTTTGGGGTAACTTTCGATTTAACCGCAAATGGAACCTACTTTGTTCTTTTGAATACATATGAATATTTTTTGCACCATCTTATTTTGGGTAAAATTTCCTTTTCACTGACATATGATTTTTATATCCAAAATGGTGGCAAGTTTAGCGATTTTATTACAAATCATAATCAAAAAAATAAAGTCAAAACCGACGAAACGCATAAATCGACACACAATCCGACATCGACGCAAAATCTCGCGGGTTCCGCGATAGAAAGACACTCTCGTTCCGCGGGGAGGTATTTTATCAGCTGGACATGGTTTTGAGAACAATAATAATAGATCATATGTATTTTTACGTGCACTTCAGAAAACTTCATAAAATCTTAATAAAAGCTTGGTTATGTCAAAGTTAAGACATTTGAAAAAATTGGCAAAAAAATAAGTCGAAACATATGCCCTAAATTTCTCTAAAAAAATATTATTTCCATAATATATCTCGATGCTCAAAATTAAAGAATTAAATTTCAGCAATGGAAAATTCAAAATATATAAAGCGAATATGAGAAATTAGTTGTTATCAAAAGATTTCCAAAATAAATCATTGACAAAAATAATCAAGAAAAAAGTTGGTAATGGAGCAAAACAGCGTAATAAAACGAGTAAAAAGAAGGCAAAATGTAGCTATTAGGAAAGTACGAAAAGAGTAAACTATTAATAAAATATTGTCAAATGATATAAATGACAAAGATATGCAAAAGGGAATAAACGGAGTAAATACATACCTACTAATAAAACAAATTAAAATGGAGTCCAAATTAAGAGGATACGAGAATACTGAAACGCTACCAATAGATATAAGTGACAAGAAGATCCGAAAAGAAACTAATAAAAGAAATACAATAATGAACCAAAAATTAAAATTAAATTTTTTAAAGAAAATAAGAGAATAGTAAATCATTATTAACTGCTAATCAAAAGTGGCCAAGCAAGAAAAGCTAATAAAGCAAGAGCAATGGAAAATTCAAAATGTATATAGCAAATATGAGAAGAGTAAATTAATTACTATCAAAACATTCCAAAATAAATCATTGATAAAAATAAGCAAGAAAAAGTAGGTAATAGAGCAAAACAGCGTAATAAAACAAATAAAAAGAGCGCAAAATATAGCTACTAGGAATGTACGAAAAGCGTAAAATATTATTAAAATATTGTCATATGATATAAATGAGAAGGATATGCGAAAAGAAATTAACGAGATAAAAACATACTTGCTACTAAAAAGACGAAAATAAGTAAAAGAAACTTTTTCATCAGTACACAGCAAAGGCCATTTTTATGCAATAGATTGATGTGATTTTTTTTGTTTTTTGCTTAATATTAAATGGACTTGATTTATAAGAAAATCGTTAATATTTTCGCCATTTTGGATAGAAACGTTACACTGTGATATGACGCCAAAAATTAATTTGACCTAGAATAATGGTGGAAAAAAGGTACATGGTTATATTAAAAATAACACAGTGGAAATGGTTAAACGGTAAGAGGTATCAAATGAAATTAATTGGCAACATTGAAATTCATATCTTCAGAAGTAATGGAATGACTGCTTATACCATATAATATTCGTTGCTATCCGTTACTTCTATTCGGTTTTATTTTGCATTTTAGGCGAAAAAATCATTTGTAAAAATAAGTCATACTCAAAATTTCTAAATGTCATACAGGGTGATTAAAGAATCTGAAGAAAAGAATAAAGCACCTGTTATTTGGAAGACACATAAAAATGTCAATCTCACATGTTATCCGATCCCACCCGGCCTGGTTCCCAAAAAAACACGGCAAAGAATTTTGCACTAGCATAACACATCACTGCTTTTTAACTAAGAAGTTTTTGCAAAATTAATCTTCTCTTACAATTACACGATTTTAGGTATATGTATTTTAAAAAATAACATTATTCGAAGTTCCCTTTCAGTGTCATATATATGACGTACAGATTTTATTCAATAGGAGGCTACTAGAAGCAGGATACCTGCAAAAATTTAAATTATTTAAACAACAGCTACGGATATAGCTCCTGTGAATTATGTGACGTATACAATCACGTGGACTGCTTCATTTTAAGTAAACCGCAATATGCGTGCATTATGCATTAGATATCGCATAACAATGGTTCCCTTGCCAAAATGCAAATGTATTGTTTAAAAGAAATTGGAAGATAAGTTTTCCTGTAAGATTCTACTTCAATTATTCTTCCTACAATAACTTAAGCGTTCGATATCTTGAAGATAAAATCTTTTCAGATTCTTATATAGATCGACGATTATATAAATAGGTCTTTTTAATTCAGTTACAAAGTTTTAGTGACTGATGGGATTATTGCTGAACTAAAGCTACAAGCAAATACTTATATCTAAAATTTTAATAGCAATAAAAATAAAATGAGCTATTTTTCACGCTCAAATTCAAATTGTTATTTGCATACTTAATAGGAGATTCTGTGCTGCAAGGGAAGTTTACGTTGTAAATTATTAGAGGATGCCGCATTATGTGCTACTTCCTAATAAATAAATATATTTAGAACTTCATTTTTTTATTGAGAGGTAAACATTTGCAAAGTTTCTTTAGATTGAATATCATTCGCTTTATGTTTTAAATGCTGGAATGAATACATTTGAGTGATTAAGGATAGTAAATGAGCACAAACTTAAACAATTCAATTGAAATTGAATGCTATCAATTTTAGTTTCAAGTAAAAATTTTTCTTTATATATTTTTTATTTCCGTGTTAATATTCTCCAAGTTATGATTATGTGTAATTAAATAGACATTTTCTCTTTAAACACGTAGCTTCACGCCAGCATCTTTGCATAAAGTAAACTAAGAAATGACCAATGACCCATCATACGATTTATCGACTTTTTGAAAGTCAATATGTTCGACCAATGTCTCAAAAATTGTAAATGTATAGTATATTAAATTAGATAAGCAATGTCAATATTTAAAATAATTAAAATTATATTTAATACAGAGGTATGTAGGTACAGAAAATAGAAGAGTTCATCTTAGTTAAACATAGTTTTAAAATTGGCATCCCTCGGAGCAAGAGAACATCGATTGCCTAGACAGAATTGGACAACAAAAGTTCTAAAGCCATACATTTTACCTGAATGCGTTTCATTAGATTAATTTAGCATGCCGAAGTATTGCAAATTATTCGTCTATTTTCAGCATCGTTAATGTTTGAGAATAACTGTCGGTTTGAACCAACGAATTCTTAGACGACAGTTCTGTCATGTTTTCGTTACCATATAGGTTAATATAAAACAGTGTCACATACAAAAGTAACATTAATTATAGTCATACATTATTTAATCTTATTAACTACTAACCTCTAATTTTTTTAATAAACATCTCAATTTATCCTTCACTCACGATTTTTTCATATTTCCAATACTTGTTTGATGGCAGTAATTAAAATTCATTTGTTATATGTTTAGTTATTCATTTATATCTTTATTTGCATATAAAAAAAATACTTAAATCTAAACTGTTCGCGATTATTAAACTAAATCATTTTATTTCTATCAATTTTATTTATTTTTCTTTCATCTTTCTATCTGAATTTTGCTTTTATATCTCATATTTTATCGACAATATTGTTCCACTTTTTATCTTGTTTCTTTATAATTATATTTATCATATTTTTCTATCATTATTCTTTTCATCTTTATTATTCTGTATTTTTTAATATTTTTTCAGTTCGTTATTAGTTTCATACATTAACTATAATAATTTAGTTTTTCCTTTTTTTTGTAATATTGCCATTATTTGTATCATTCCTATAACTTAAATTAACATTAATTTACTACTCTATCGAAATTTATTTAGTCAATTTCTATTTATTCATCATATTGTATTTGAATCTTATTCAATTTTAAATCCAGTTAAAAAAGAAACACCGCTAAGCTTATATCTCAAAATGTAAGACCCATAATATGGCATTATAAAACTCATGTTTAAAACACCATCATCTATTCTTGATGAATCTTTATTAGTCAATATGTTATGGGCTAGATTTGTAACATTTTTTTATCGATGAGATCTACTTGACGGATTTTTACGCCGCAGACTTGTAGATTTTCAACACCCTCTTCATTCAACTTATAATGACCATTATCCTTCGCATCTTCGCCGTCCCTCATTACACTTTGTAGTATACAACTTTTTCCCAATCGGTACAATTTTTAAAGAAGTTATCTAAAAACATGGTGATTCAGCCGACCCTGGCTAGCCGCTCGAGCTTATCGCCTTGATGCGTCATTACAATTTTGTACCGATCGGTGACAAGCAAGAATCCGTAAATCGGTTCTTTCTTTTGGTTTTAAGAAGAAAAATGCGTAGACATGGATTCGTGTCGCATCGCGCGCAGTATTTTGGATTACAACTCGGGATTTAGCCGCTCGTTATAAATTTATCGGAATGTTATCGTTCGGCTTTGTCGAAGCGATGTATACCGGAACGCATTATTTTTAAACAATTCGTGTTGATATGAGCCGACCGGTGAGGGAAAAAATTGGAGTAAACATTGCTTGCAGGAGATGTTAATAAATAATATCAATATCTATTTACAAATTCGCATTTGCAGATGCGAATAACTTTAACTAAAATTGGCCTTCACATTTTGCAGATGTGAAGGGCCCCCAACAGCCTCCACGTCAGTAGGTGTATTATGTTGGAGTGGATAGAGGCACACTATATCCCTACATTTGCCGATGTAAAGGATATATGTATTGACAAAAATAAAACTGTATAGTGCTATGTATTTGCAGATACAAACACAAATAACCAAGAAAAAACAAATAACCACCATACTATTGCAACCCTCTTACATAAAATCATTGCATTGGAGGTAGCGAATTATTACACTCTTGGTTTCTGTTCAAAACAGAAATTACAGTATTTGCAGATACTGTAAATATGCTAAAAAATCGTTGCATTTGCAGATGCAGACGAAAGCATAACCAGGGTTAAGCAGCAAGCAAAAAGGTGAATAGTTCGTTGTATTAGCAGATACAATCGATCGTACCCACTGTCTGCAATTGCAGTTGCAGGTAGTGAACATATTCATGAACCTATTTTTCTGTTCAAAAACAGAAATTGCAGCATTTGCAGATGCTGTAACTAGGCTAATAGATCGTTGCATTTGCAGATGCAATCGATATAATAAGTAGCAAAACCAAGGAAAATCTTTTGCCATTTTTAGATGGTACAATCAGTTATTAAAAGGACTAAAAAAAAAAAAAAAAAAAACAAACAGTATGATAGAGAAGTATCCACCAGCTGCCAACTGTAATGTCCTCAGACCATCAAAATTAAATCTCAAAGAAAGTACTAAATCCTGCCAAGACAACTACGGTATGAATTACAGAAACAGCTATGGTCCGTGGGATTAGTGCCTTAGCTTTCAATAATTTAATTAGCCAACCGTCTGAACTAGAATTATACATTCAAAATTGGCAGAAATTAAAGGTAAACAGTTCAATAATAGAGTGGGTACAGGATTATAAAATGCCTTTCAATAGGACACCACTCCGGTTAGCAAAATAGAAGACTACATAGGACGGCAAAAAAATTTATTTCAAAATACGCATTCTTGGGGAAAACTGATCTTAAAGATGCATATTTCCTTATCCCTATGCACAGTAGTCAAAAAAGTTGTTAAGATTCGTTTTTTGCAACGTATTATACCAATTTAATTGTGTTTCATTTGGTTTATGTACAGCTCCATATCTTTTCACAAAACTGAAACCAGTTGTAAGATATGTAAAATTAAAGGGTATAAAAACCGTACTCTACTTAGTCGATTGGCTAGTTATTGGTAATTCAAAAGAGAGCTTAAAAGTATAAATAAAATTACACAAACATTACAAGATTTAGGTTTTATATAAATTCTGAAAAAAGCGTAGTTATTCCCGCGCAACAATGCTCATTTTTCGGGGTTATACAAGAGAAAAGATACCTACTGGCAGAACAGTCTATCATCTTTTACCCTGAAAAATACCTACTCACATCTCCTTGCAGAGAGAAACAACCATTGTGGAAGAAAATTTCCCTGGCTGTAGGGAAATTAGAAAGTCTCCTGAGAAATTAAACTGATTATTTTTTTATTGCAAACTATAGAACAGTGAAAAAGAAATCGATACGTATTTTTTATTTCCACTAAGATGAATATTACAAGAGCTATACCAGTTTTTAGTTTTGTATATATAGATATACTATGCATGGTGTGACGTAACAATTCATGTGTATTATGACGTCATAAGCACATCTCACGGCGTTGTATCTGCTTCATTTTTTGGCTTATAGAAAAAAGAAAAACACGTGTTCACTTATTTTTCATGGGCTATCAAAATAAGCAATAATAATAATAATAATAAATAAAAAAAAAATATATAAATAAAATAAAAAATTGATGAAACTTCCTTATTGTCAGGAGAGCCTTTCTATAACAAAGCGTGCCTCATGAAGCGATAAAAGTGATTATTTATTCATTGACAGATAGCGCCCTCAAACAATTCGGAAATACTAACAATAAATGTGGGGAATTTGTAGTTTTGTAACCACCAACAAAGATATACCAAAACCGTAAACTTATTGAGCTCCTAAATATTCAATTGTCTTCGGAGTCATCCTACTCTACCATGAACTCACACAAATCTGCACTTTCTCCAATATTGAATATTAAACAAAAGACGAAGCGGTTATAAAAGGGATTTTCAATGGAACATTTAACATAAGACCCCCAAATCCAAAGTACTCAATTACTTACTTGGGATTCCTACCCAGGTATACAGCGCTTAAAGAGCATGTACCTTCACGAATCATTAAATCTACAAATCTGACTTTAAAGCTAGTATCACTCTTAATACTAATAACGGCACACCGGCACACTGACAACCCGGAAGTAAAAATAGACAATATTTTTAAATATGAATACATAATTGAAATCAGATTCCCGGATAAAATAAAAGCAGGTGGCTTAAACAGGCTTCAACCTAATTTGATATTACCTTATTTTATCAATCAACCTGAACTATGTATAGCCACACTATTAGAGACTTACATAGAACGCACAAAAGGAAAAAGGGTGCTACCAGTCAATAAAAGGTGAATAGTTCGTTGTATTAGCAGATACAATCGATCGTACTCTCCACTGTCTGCAATTGCAGTTGCAGCTAGTGAACATACCTATTTTTTCTGTTCAAAAACAGAAATTACGGCATTCGCAGATACTGTAAATATGCTAATAGATCGTTGCATTTGCAGATGCATTCGATACCACAAGTAGCAAAACCAAAGAAAATGTAATACTCACTCACAAAAAGCCTTATCACCCAGCCAGCAGTCAAACCATTAGCAGATGGGTCAAGTTAATACTAAGAGCCAGCAGTATAAACACGGAAATCTTTGGGGCACACAGCACGCGACACGGGGCAACTTCAGCAGCTCAAAGAATTGGAGTTACATTACAAACCATTCAGAAGACAGCTGGCTCGACAGAAAAATCAAAAGTATTCTCAAAATTCTATAACAAACTTGGCGTGGGTAATCCCACTGGATTTGCATCTTGTTTACTGAACCATAATTTCTAAAGGATCATATAAATATGGAGCTACAATTATAACTTACTTACCAACTTGTTATCATATTACATAAGAATATTGGTATAGTATTAAAAATAAGTTAAAGGTTAATATCAGTTAAGCGTTAAACATGATATATGTACCTTCATATGTGTGTTATTAAATCTAATGGTTATAAATTTGAATTTTAGTTTATAAAAAGGCCTTACAAATCCAGGACTACAGAAAATTCGCAATTTTCAGTTAATGTAGATTACATCGCAAATACTTTAAACATCTACAAAGTGTAATGAGGGACGGCGAAGATGCGAAGGATAATTAAAAGATCAATCGACTTACCTGTAAGGAAGATCGACCGGAATTATCCGAGCATCTTCGCCGTCCCTCATTACAAACCCACCCAGTCTTTACCTTCTCCCTTTCACCCCAAATGCAATGTAATCAAAAATCTCACGAACCAAAATTGTAATGACGCATCAAGGCGATAAGCTCGAGCGGCTAGCCAGGGTCGGCTGAATCACCATGTTTTTAGATAACTTCTTTAAAAATTGTACCGATTGGGAAAAAGTTGTATACTACAAAGTGTAATGAGGGACGGCGAAGATGCTCGGATAATTCCGATCGATCTTCCTTACAGGTAAGTCGATTGATCTTTTAATTCTCCATCCATTTTCCAATATATTTTTTAAGAGAATGGAAATAATTTTCTGAGATAAATGAAAGCTTTCGCTGTAACTGTTCTGATTGAAAACCTCAGTATCTAATACTTGTTAATTTTATTTACTGTACCTATATACCTTTTTTCGTCTGCGTGCTGTTATTGTTGACTATCATATAGTAAACAAATTATGAGTGTTTTTCCTCGTTGTTAAAAGCCTTTAAAAGTTCATAAATGTTAAATCCAGTATTACTCAACATAGGTATTTATCACACGTGTTGCAATCATATAGACTGTAAGAAAACGATTGACAAAAATTTGTTGAAATATTTGGCGCCCAGAACCTCTACCATTGTTATAACTACAGGGTATTTTTAAAATAAATCGATGCTAGAAATTATGGAGGACTAGCTTGAATTGAAATTGTTCTCCTGATGGAAATTTTAATACACAGTAAAAACTGGGATTAAAAACTTAATAGTTGCACATGTCAACGAACAGTATTAACTTTTGGGCGCCCAGTAATACCTACCTGAATATAATGTCTTAACCCATTGCCTTATTACCTGCTAGTTTTTTCTGCTATTCGTCTATTTAACACATAATAAATTTGCCAATATTTTTTCATAAAAACCCAAAAACTGGTTTGAAGAATATAAACCTTTACCTACACCCAAAACAACGCCGATACCAACCTAATTGCATTCCCATCAACCGCATACCAGTGGCTAACCTAACTAATCTTAACTGTCCAGTATACTAATAGTAATCAAATTTATTTTTAAGACATTATTATGGTTAGCTTAGTGTTTTCTATGTTAAAGTAAGTCCTGAGTTAAATTAATGTTTCTATATAATCAACACTAAAGCTAAGATTTACGTGTAGGTATTACGTTCTGGTAAGAAAAGTTGCGTTTGGCGCTATCAAGCCGTTTTTTTTTAATTGGGAAGGCTTCCAAACATTAGTCATTATCATTTTATCGTCATTTTATCGTCATTAGGAGTATTGGATTCGTGCCTACCAGGTTGCTTCAAAACTGCCATTTATTTTTTCGACTTACGTAATATGAATCACGGTAAATAATATTTTGGTGGATTTACTGTGAAAGCAAAGGTGTTATATGTCATGAACATGCTCCCCATTTGGCGATTCAGTAACTATTTTTGATGATAATTCATTAGGGGTACTTAAATGGCGTTCAACTGCCTCAAATATATTCTAATAAAATTGAACTAAGATGGCAAGTCAATGACTTACCATAAACAAACACTGGAGGTCTGTACGATCCCTTTGAACTAAGAATAAAGTTCGCCTTAAGTCGTGTTTTCGTCTTGATAATCTCACGTGTCACATTACGTATTCTGTTTATTATTTACTTTTTTGGTTGTATTATTTTACGTTTAAGGTATTTTATTTAGGTTTAGTAAAAATATGTTGCGTTAATCCTAGCATTGTAATCGTAATGACCACTGCAGTATCCTACCGATAAATCTAAAACTCCGAGGCATAGACAATTATAGCAACTTAATAAAAGAAATGATTAACTGGTTAAAAGGTGCGGTCCATGGAAGCGAGGGAAGTACTCCTTCTCCTAGAACCATCAACAGAAAAAGATTCTAGGAAACGGAAGATTTGTGAAATAGTCATATTATTGTATTCGTTTCATAATGAACTGCAACGTCCTAAATGTAAAGGCCAAATCTTGGTAGTACTGCGCCAACCTATAGGCGTGAGCAACCATTCCAAGTCAAAACCGAGCATCAAGAGAAGACAGTAACACATTACTTTATCCTTGTCATACGGATAACAATGCATCCAGCATTTTCTTAGTACGTCTTTTCCTGCCTGCAGAGACCATTGGTGGGTGTATGCCGCGTCGAAGCCCATCCCATTCTGAGCTTCGTTAAGCAAGATCTCCAATTGCTTATCGCGTACGCGTAAGCAACCATTCCCAGTCAAAAACGAGCATTAAGAAAAGACAATAACACATTACTTTATCCTTGTCATGCGGATAATAATGCATCTAGCATTTCCTTTATATGTCGTATATGTGCAGTGCAGTGATCAACGATGTATGACTCGTCGCAAGCCATCCTATCCTGCAAAATCTCCAATTCTTTATCGCGTACGCGTAAGCAACCATTCCCGGTCAAAAACGAGCATCAAGAAAATACAATAACACATTATTTTGTCCCTGTCATACGCCTATCAATGCATCCAGTGTTTTCCTAATACATCTCTCCCTGTCTGCAGTCATCATCGGTGTATGACGCGTCGCAGTCCATCCCACTAAGCAAGATCTCCAATAATTGCTTTTCGGTTTACATATAAAATTTTCGTGGGGTTAAATACTAAAGTAGGAAGGTTAAGCTTCGAGCTCTTTACCGCCAAATAAGCAGTTGTGTGGATTAAATTCACGTAACGCTTGCACTTGTAGTTTGTTGGAAACGGGGGATTTATTTTCTGATTTAAATAAATAGACACCAGGGACTAATTTTTCGAAAAGTTGCGTATCAGCTGTTAGGATTGTACAGTTGTGTAATTGTGTAGTGTGTTTCTTGTTGGGCAAATGGTTCAGTTCTCAGAATTTTGTTGAAAAATCGAACATAATAAATAAAGGTAGCCTGACGTGGATCAAGCCGTTTTTTTTTTAATTTTCCAAATATCCCAGGATATTATCGTTTTATCGTCATTAAGGGTAAAGGGTATTGAATTCCAGTGCAATTAGAGCTTCATTAATATTATTTTTTTCGGTAAACAGATAATATTTTTAACCATCTTGTAGTGGTCCCATTGGTTCATAAGTATCAATAATCTCACCTTCAACAACGTTGTCATCATTATCGTTTTGATTTCCTGTCATTTCAAGTTTACCGTCGCGTGTCGGTGTCACTGTTACTTTTTTTACTAAAATCTGAATATTTATCTTCTGAATATCCTGTGTCGGAATCAGATTCTTCTTCCGATGGCTCAAACGACAGATCTCTGGAATTGTTCAATGAATGGATTTGAAAATAAAATATTTCCAAAATTGTTAAATCTGAACTAAATTGTGAGAGGCGAATACCCCAAGCAGTATAGGCTACTCAAGCGCTAAAATATAGTCAAATTATGTTGTGTCTGTCTTGGTCTGGTGTACACAAGTTTTATTTCAGAGCCACGGTAGACACCCATATCTATGTTAAGAGTACTATGGTGGTCTGATAACTTAGGCACCAAAAGAACCTTAGCGATCAATGTGTTAAGAGATTTGTTCGTGTTATTTTATTAATTTTTTATTTAGTCTAAACTTCAAAAACCTTTCAATTAATTCAATAAATTTTCACGCGAGTCACGGGTATCTTTAAAAGAATTATTCGTACTTATCAGCTTCAAATACAATTTGTCAGTAATTCTTTAAAAAATTCGGCCTCTACAGTTGTTTAACGGTCTAAATAGTCCGATATCGTTCTCTACATTTTAGTAAACGTTTATCTCATATCGCTTCATGAATATTTAGTTAATCATGTCAGGTATTCTTATATCAATAAAATTGTTACTTCTACGCTTTGAAGTCCTTTAATATGCAAATTTATGTCAAGAGATAAGGAGCGCGTAATACTAGAGTTTAAGTTGAAATTTTGTAGTTTTTATATTGTAGTGAATGTTAGCAAAATTCCGGTAGGCTACACGAATACTAAATTTCCCTCATTACTCGTGCAGTTGCATGTGGGAGAGATCAAACTTTATTTATAAATGAACGCATATTAAAGCAATACGAGTTGAAATATCTCATTAAAAGTCTATTATGCATTGAGAATTTAATCATAGCTATTAAGACACGAGAATGTTAATCATGACACGAGCCGGACACTAGTGCCCTGCACGAGCCAAATTTTTCAGGCCCGGCCCGACCCGACTCGGGCACAAAATCAGCCATTATAAATGCATTAGAAAGTTTGTACCTTCTGTACCTTACGTTCTTTTTCACCTGCCGACCCATCCATAGACACTTTTCCCCGTATAACGGCTCGTCAGTCTATAGGGTCGTCAGTCTATAGGGTCAGCAGATGAGAGAACGGTAGATGGCGCGGGCTACAACACACTACTGGTTAGAATTTCAGTCATTATAGACAGGCCCGGCCCCGCCCGATCGAATTCTATTTTTCAAATAACACCTTTAAGCAGGTATATTATAGATAAAAGACACTCACCATAGACCAGTGTTGCTAGATGACGAATAGGGAATTATTGTAGCATCGTATTTTATTGTACGTAATATCGTTAACATTCCTTTTCGGATCGGAATAGATAGCGACAGCGTTCAATATTTTATTCGATTAAATATATTGATATTGATAATAAGTATAGTAGTTTTGCGTCCTATATTAGTTTTTACAAACGTATATTATACGTCATAGGAACTGAAAGTTGGCCTTCCGCATATCAGTAACTTTGGCCGGCCCGGCTCGGTCTGGCACTATTTTAAAATACAAAAGCTTGGCTCGGCCCGGACCGTCCGTCAAGCCAGGCCGGGCTGGGCCGCAGCCCGACCGAAATGGGCTGGCCCCTGCAGGGCACTGGCGCATGCGAGTGTCATAACGAATCGAAATACCTTAACTAAATGTGAGTTGCAGGCACTATTTCTGCTGCGCCCTGTCGTAATAATGAACTCTCAAAATAAATACATTTTCAATGTTTGATATTGATTGCTGCTATATTACATTTTCATTGGTTATACCTGCTTTATCATAATGAATCTCATAAAAATGTAGCCGTAAAAAAATATATGCTTATATGGATGAAAAAATATAGAACTAATTTTGGTGGGGTTTATTTTTTTTTAGTATAAACTGTATTAAACGTAACTAACTCCTATTTTGCTAGTTAATAAGACGTCAACGTTCATTTTTAGAGAACATTTTTAATATTTTTTGCATCCGTAGTAAAACTATCAGTGGAATTGTAATAACGTGCTTACTGTTTGAAATCATTGTGGGCTAAGATGTTATAAAATATATATCTATTTATGTACGAGTTGTTTGTATTTTTTAGCTCCCATTTAATTTAAACATCCCTAGAAAATGTTCTATAACATTGTCCGTGAGACCCAGAAAGAATTATGTTTCTTAAGTGTAGGATAATTAACTGTGCAGCTTAAAGAGACAAATTCCTGTAAATGGGTGTTCGGAAACATAGTTTTCATGTTACGGGTTGTTAAAAAAATAATTCCATTTAATTCCTTTTAATTCCATTTCATTAGCCTTGTTCTCAAAACACTATTGTTACTTTGAAATATTGAACAAGTGCAATTTTAAGATTGATAGTTTGTTCATTTAACCATCAACTAGTATCCTGGTTTTTCTAGTGTGATTTTAGTTCTAATTCTAAATTCGTCTTGATATTCTTCTGGTACGTATTGTGTTGTTTCTTCAATTGATGAAATGATATCAAATTTAGGAACGATTTTAGGTGTAACTGAGTAATTTAAACCCTTAGAAAGAACAAGTTTATCAACATCAGATAATACCCTATTAGACAAATTGATTACAGTTTTACCAATAAAGTCGTTATTTTTTGCATTCGATATTTAATTGTTTAATTTTTCTTGAATGAGATTATTAAATGTATTTATATGAATACATTTTTGTTTATCAAAATTTATTAAATAACTGCAAATGTGATTGAAATCGATAAGTAAAATGTGATTTTGTAAGTTAAATTTTGAAATATTAATTTCTTTTTCAATTTTATAATTATTAAAACTATGAAACTGTAACATTTCTCGTACCAGAGCATTACTTGCTTTTTCTAAGATTTTTATGGTCTTGTGGTTGTGGTATGGAACTTTAAGTCTTAACTATTTGGGAATTAAATTATTGTTCTTGCATTTGTGTAAAAATGTTAAACTATTTTCAAAACGCAATAACTTTTTCTAAATATTTTCTAAATCACTGAAAATAGAACAAATATTAGGTCCATAACTTTGTTGTAGAAATGTTCTATATATTCAAACAAGTTACTAAAAAGATATATTATTTTTAAATGAAAACTTCACTTGGCACGTGCGCACATTTTTTCCTGGTTCGTGAATAAGACTGAACTATCTACGCATGTAACGCTAGAAGCTGCTTACGGATTTAATGCTCAAACCTGTCTACGTTCGGCCATTTAACGCTCATTGGCTTAATTTTTAGATATTTAGCATTTTTCTTGAAAACGGCTAAAAGTGGAGTTTTCCAATTCCGCACTTTTTTAGACAACACTTGGGAGGCAGCCGACGGACTATTGTTTTTGGCCATCCGATTATCTGTTTCCGAGTTATTAAGTCAAATGTGCGATTTTTCAAAATTTTGCTTTGATACACGATAACTAAGTAATTAATTAACTTAAATTAATTTAATTTTGATGACATTTTCTGGGCACATTCTATAAAATTGGCGAGTCAGAGTATTTTTTTGGGCCTGTAGACTTGTAAAAATTGAGTTACTTTGTATCTGGCGCCGAAAGAGTTGAAGGGATCGAAAAAATCGAGCGAAAGTTCGAGAGGGAATTTCTAGGAGAAAAACTTTCTAAATGTTTCTCTGTTTCGAAAATAACGGGAATATGGCTTTTTAATGAAAAATGTAGAAACAGTGAGGGCGGAGGTGGTGCGGTCTCGGACCATAAAGCGCAGCTTATAGAGATCCACTTTGAGGCTGTGTCCGAAGAAGGGATGCCATTATTTAAAAAATCTAGACTAAAAATGCATCAATTCAAGTGCAAGTGCGAGTTGCTGATGCAGAACTGGCATAAGGTATTTAACTGTAATCATGTTGACATAGCATATGTTTATTTTTGAGCTCTCTATAGAATTTGCTAAATGGGAATTTTCCTACTAAATCTGCTGAAAAAAAAAGAAAAAATCCAAAACCTGGAACTGGGAATTAGAGTTTCTTCGAAATTACATAGTAGAATCATTCAAGGGGAGATTAAAAAAGAGTACCTACTTCAAAAGATATTCAGTTCAAGTGCGAGTTGCTGGTACAGGACTGGCATAAGGTATTTAACTGTTGACAGAACATGTTTATTTTTGAGTTCCCTATTGAATTTTTAAATTTGTATTTTCTTGCTGAATCTATAAAAAATATAGAAAGAGTCCAAAACCTGGAACTAGGAATTAAAGTTTCTTCAAAATTGCATAGTAGAATCATTCAAGGGAAGATTAAAAAAGATTACTTCAAAAGATATTCGGGAATTTAGAAACGGGTTCTTAAAAACCCGCTAAAAACAATCTCAATAAAATTGCTGATTCTAGTAATCGTGGCATTTTGTAAATAGTTATATTAAAACATATAGGAAAAGTAATAAATCTGTTTTAAAAAATATTTCTGCTGGTGACTGTGGAGAGGGAGACGTAATTATTAAAAAAAAAATAATAATTTTTCTAGACTAAAAATGGATCAGTTCAAGTGCGAGATGCTGCTGGTACAGAACTAGCAGTTATCTTGCTGACAGCGCATACCTATATTTATTTGTCAGTTTTCTATCGAATTTGTTAAATTTGTATGTTCCTGTTAAATCTGTTAGAAAAACAGAAAAAATCCAAAACCTGAAACTAGGAATGAAAGTTTCTTCAAAGAATAAAACAAAATAGCATAGGGTAGATTAAAAAAGATTATCCTGGAATCTTGTAAATAGTTATGTTAAAATAAATAGGATAAGTAATGAATCAGTTTTACAAAACCTATTTCTTCTAGTGACCGTACCGGGAAGCAAGTTCTAAATAATGTGAACGATTTTTTTATAAATGGCTGTCCTATGTTAATATTGATAAAGAGCTGGCATTAAAATATGTAAACAAACGTGATAATAGTTATTTATACAACAAGTGTGTAAAGTGACCCTTTTTAAATGAATGGGAATATTGTCCAATCCCATGAATAAAAAAAGGGTACTTTACACATGAGTAGCATACGAATTTTTTTCTACTACTGAAAAATATATGAAAAAACAAAAATATTATTAAATTACTTTACGCACTGCCCTAAATGTCAAAAATATGTCAGATTTACTTTACGCACTAGTGCGTAAAATAACTTATTTTACGCACTGCACATGAAAAAGACCAATTTTATGAACCTGCGTAAAGTGAGTACTTTACGCACGGTGGTAGAAAAAAAGCATTTTCTTGTTTCCAACAGATTCTCAAGCAATCCTAAAAAGTATAGAAAATCTGAAATATAAATAATCTACTGGTTTAGATGAAATTCCAATTTATTTGATAAATCATGTTGCAAATGAACTTGCACCGGTGTCGTCACACTTTGTAAATCTCTCCTTCGGAAGTCTTTCCATCCAAGTTAAAACCAGCACAAATAAAACCGATTTACAAAAAAGGAGAAACGAGAGAAGAGAGGAAGGAATGAAATTAATAATTTTAGGCTCGTGGCTCTGTCTAACAACTTTAGCATAATATATGGAAACATAATTATTCTGTGGCACATCAGGCACTCTCAAGTATTCTGAATTCGTTGAATAATAACCTTGACGTCATGTGGCTCAAGTTCACTGCCAAGGGATTAACCAAGTTAATATGCTTTTTCTATCGCCCTCCGAGCGATAAAGCCTACCAAAGCTTTTTTACAACACTCGCTACCACTTTTGATACAATACAGGCCGACCACCCCAATTCAGAAATAATCGTTCTGGAGATTTCAATGCTCATAACACCAACTGGATCAAACATCACAACAAGACCGACAACGAAGGTAGAGAAGCTGAAGCATTTGCCATTAACTGCAGGCTTACTCAACTTGTAGACGAATCAACTTGGATCTCAGAGAGGGGTGAATTTGCCGCCCTCCTGGATTTTTTTCTAGCCACAAATCCTGACCAGTACACAATTACAGTTGGCCCGCCATTAGGTACTTTCGACTACAAACTTATTACAACGGTTTGTGAACTGCCACTCCCACAGTAGGATCCACCATTGCCACGTAAAATCTGGCATTACAATTATGCAAACTGGGAGGATCTAAAAGAGTTCTACTTGGATTTTCCTTGGCTCGATGTCTGTTTTGGCACTGACGACCCGTCAGTATGTTGCGAAGAGATTACGCAAGTAATCACCTCAGGAATGGAAGCATACATCTCAAATTCCATTAAGTTAAAGTCAAAAGGAAAGCCCTGGTGAAGATGTGAAAGAGAAAAGAGACGTCGGTAGGAAACAACAAGCCTACAAGTACTGGCAGTAAAGTCAGACCGTTGAAAGTTGCAGTTATTTTACCGAAGCGAGAAACGAATGCAAACGTGTTATTGACGAAACTAAGGACAAACACCATCAAAGAACCAGGAATATACTTTTGCAATACCCCAGTGGCTCCAGGAATGTCCGATCGGTAGCAAAGGCAGTAAGTAAGTTACAAAAACGTCTCTTCCCCCTTTGACGGACGAACGCGGCGTCACGGCAACTACAGCTAAGGAAAAAGCAAACATGCTGGTCGAAATGTTTTCATCGCACTCTACCTTAAACGTCCCTCATGGCAAGGTTCTCCCCACCATATCCAGCATAAACACTATCATGGCAGAGGTTAAGTTTCACCACCGTTACATTCGTAAAATCCTCTTGAGCTAGATACTCAAAAGGCATCAGGGCCAGATGGAACACCTGCCATCGTGTTAAAGAACTGCGCCAACGAACTAACGCCCAATTTTTTCAGATTTTTTCTCTGTCTTACTGAAAAAGGATCTACCCATCTTTTTGAAAAGTCGCTCGAGTTCAACCTGTTCCAAAAAACGGCAAGAAAACCACGCCCTTAAACTATAGCCCAATTGCTTTGCTTCCAATAATCTCCAAAGTCATGGAACGTGTAGTCAATCAGCAACTACTCAAGTATCTCGAGACTAACAGAATAGTTAGCGATAATTAATACGGCTTCCGCAAACAGAGATCAACAGGAGATATATTGGCCTATGTCACTGATATATGGAGTAGGACAATTAAGAACTACGGAGAATCTCGAGCGATTGCGTTGGAAATTTCGAAGGCATTTGACAGAGTTTGGCATGACAGATTGCTCAACAAACTGCCGTCCTTCGGAATGCTAGCGTCTCCCTGCAGCTGGCTTGCCAGTTTCCTCAAGAATCGATCTCTGACACATCTCAGACATTCACCGTTAATGCGGGAGTGCCTCAGGATGCAATACTTTCACCAACTCTATTCCTCATCTATATTAATGACCTGCCGACGGAAACCAATAATCCTGTTTACAGCTTTGCAGATGACAGTACCCTTGCCTCCCAATTTAGATCAGAAAAACCTTTACCAGCGACTGAGACTTACCATTGCAAACAGGAGCAGAATACAACAATTAATCAAGATCTGGAAAAGGTTCGAACCTGGGGCGACAGGAATTTGGTCCAGATCAATGCACTGAAAATGCAGAATCGACCATTCCTTCATCCTCGTCAATCGGACTACTGGGTGTATCGGTAAACAGCAATATGTCTTGGCATGACCACGTTGCTAACATCGCAAAATCAGCCTCGGAGAAGCTTGGTGCGCTATTTCGCAAGAAAAACTTTATACATGGCAGCAGTTGCTCTTGCTCTCCAAAGCGCAAATAAGATTGTGCTTAGAATATTGCTCATACATCTGAAGTGACGCACCTAAGCACACCCTAAAGCTGCTGGATTCCATTCAGAAGAGAGCTGTGCGTCTCGTCGGCGACCCGGAGTTGACCCGGGATCTAGATAGTCTGGAACACCGCAGACATGCGGCCGAGATATCCCTGTTTAGAGACATTTTCACGGCAGATGTTACCAGGATTTGGCCCGCATCATCCCGCCCCCAGCAACGCCTGTCAGACAGTCTGAGACTGCAAGAGCGCGCACCCGTTCGTTGTTCAACTGGAAACAACTAGAACGTCGCTTTACAAAAACTCCTTTGTCTGGCGCACTGCATTACTGTCGAACTCGCTCCCAGGACATCTGTTTCTCCCTAATTATAACCTACAACTATTCAAGAACCGTGTCAATCAACATCTTCGCGCACACAGCGCTCGTCGAGTGTCATAGGATCTCCCTTTAGTGTGTGTGCCACTGTAAAGATTGTAAGTTGAAGTTAAAGTTCTCTTTATCATTTAATTTTTGTATCGATTATAATAAAGCCCATGCTCTCCAAGAGTATACGAAATCTAAAATTTGTAGAACATATCCAACGACATTTGTTAAGCAATTTAGAACCAAAAATTGCTGACAAATTCACTCTTAATATAAATTAGCAAATTAGTATGTTGACAATTTTTATTTGTATCTCAGTATATCTGAATTAAATAACACACTGAGTTTGCATGCCGGTTTTAATATCGTTTATTCAATATGACGTTAGCAACCGCTGTCGCTAAGGACTTGTTTATCAAATGTTCAGACGAGATATAGAGGCAACAAAATTTAGTCCGATTATTTCAATAAAGACCTAGAAATACCTTAAACAAAATGGCCGGTAAAAAGAAAAAATCGCTGGCCAATAAACTGGCGAAAATGTCCGATGAAGAAAGGGCGAGATACCTACAACATAAGGCAGAAATGGAAGAAGAAGCGAGGAGAAGAAAAGAGCAGTTGATTGCGACGTTCATGAAGGTAATTCAATATTAACTTTTTTCTGTTACATTGATGTTGCCCTTCATTAACACTTTCCCGTTCTTTGCAACCCTAACTGTATCGACTGCCTTTGTAACATCTGCAAAGACCAGATGAAGTAGCTTTCGGGATGACTAAAACAGAGAGACACGACATTTAAAATTAAAATTTCATAATTATTACTTATAGCAAATATAAATTCCTATGTTAATATCTTTCAGAAAAAAATTAAAAAGGAAGAAGCGTTTTCGCGACTGAATTTAGCGAAAATCAACCAAAACTGGCATCAAATTATGAGAAAAATCAAAGTGAAAGAGATGAAGGATGAAGTTGAACATCTAAAACGATGGATCGAACGAGTTGTTGAATATAAAAACCGAAGAATCTCGAAGTTGATGGATGAATTAGATGAGGCTGAAGAACAGTATTTGAACAATTTCAACTCCCATTCCATGCACTTAGACGATGCCATAGGTGGGTAATAATGGCGATAATCCACAACTTTTTTCTTTAAAATTTTTCTTTGCTAATCGTAGAAAACCAAAATCGCTATATCGAAAAACTGCAGTTCCAATACCAAGAAGAACTCGACAGTTTACTGCATCAGGCAAGGCTAGAAGAAAGCTCGAAACTGGATCAAGCAAACGCCGAATTCGTTTATTTAAAGACGGTAACTTACGGACAACAAACTCGGGCTGTTAAGCAGCTAAGGGAGAGCCGGGAATTCTACAGCAAACAGCTTTACGAGGTCGACTATAATGTAAGTATTGTTTTATTAAGTTATGACAATAAAGCCTTCGTAAACCAAATCAAAGCTAACCCATATCAATACAATCACTGTTTCCGGTTAGTTTGGGTTAGGTGTGGCTCTTTGAAAGGTAAGGGCACTACGGACGCATGATAAGTTATTATAAAATACAGCTGTCAGACATTATTTGGATACTAAATCTTTCGCCTCACCTAAAGTCACACCATTCTGCCCCCACCTAGCTTCGTCTACCTAACGACAGCTAAGACAGTCAGGACAACTTTTTAGACAGACAGAAAAGCTGTTTATACAGCTAAGACTGCTTTTAAAGCAACTAGCCTACCTTAGCTGTCTAAAAACTCTCCCCTTGTCTTTAGAGCCCAAAAAAAGCTTTCTCTATTTTTTATTATCCGATTTAGTCTGAATTTGTCAGTATTTAAAAAATGTCGCCTTCTTATGGTATAAATTGGTACAAGTCAAGCCATTGAGTCGAATCGATTCCAAGACACAATTTATTATTGAGTTGATTATATGCCTTCGTAACCAGTGAGCCCTAAAGATCATAGTCTGACACTGTCCAGAGTTTTTCGGAGTGTTCTCGGAAATGTTAATTTCTAAAGGTTGGTTTGAGTTGGGTTGGTTTGCTCATAATGTTTCAATGTTCTACTTGAAGCGCTTCTTGAACAACTCTCTTTTATAATTTTGTCCCCAGTATCCAAAACTATTTGTCAGTTTTATATACTCATCACTTTCCATCTGCATAGATTTTTCAAATTCTATAATATGGTAGGATACTAATTATTATACTACAAATATATGGAATGAAATAATATATCCAACAAACACTCTATAATATTTAAAGCTTTATCTATGCTATAATACACATCTATACTATATTGGAGAGTTGTCCTTGATAATAACAAATGTGGTCGAGGCGTTGCAATGGCGCGATTGGTGCTTCTTAAAAGGGAAGGTTTCCGGTTGGCCAGTCCTCGCAATTAGATTTTCCTTTTTCCGCGAGGCACGTGACTAAATTTGACGAATACTCGCAAGGATTTTCGGAGTCTTCTGAAAATATACGTAACCTTAAAACATGAAATACTGTTTTCAAAAAAGTATTGAGAATTATAACGGGAAACTGAAAAATTATTCCCATTCTGAATTATTATTTAAATTCAAATAAAGCCAGTATTTACGTGAAAACGCTCTATGTGCTGGTATCGGACGAAACTTGAAATTTGAATTTAAATATTAAATACTAGAAAGATGCGACAACGTGTGAAGTCGTTACATCCTTCATCATAGACACAATTTTAAATGTATTCAGATAAAGTGAGGTAGAAACTTCATTTAAGTTAGTGTTGGTATTGTCTTCATTATTATCTGCCTTACAAGATTTTGATGCTTGACCAATGTAAAATTTCCCAAACTAATTTATTGGCGATACATAGGTACTTATTTTATTCAAAATTACCTTACGCAGATTGACTGACCTTGTTCGATTTGCTGAAAGCATTCATCAGTAGACTCCTGGAGAAAGTCGCGAATCTCCCTTCTGGCGGCCGTCTTAAGAAGTTCAGCGGCAAACTTCTTATGGTCAGGACGTCCGTTAGAATCTGTCTGTCAAAACATAACATTTCCAACGTTTATAAAGTATAATGCTATAAGTAAGAAATTAGTTAATGCTTGAAGAAAAAATAGACCATTACCATATCAAGTTTTTCAAAGATGCATTGCAAAATACAAACATCGTCCGATTCAACGACGTTGTTAATACCAACGTTTTCCTCGGTCTGATCTTCGATCGTGGTTGATTCTTCGGTTGTTGTTGAAGTTGATATGCTGTTCTTTCTTTGAACATTTGACATGGGCCAATCGCTGTTGAATCGTTTGCTGTTTCTGGACCTCTTGGCTCTGACAGATTTGGTCGGTTGGACGTTCTTAGCGTTAAGATTATTGTCAAAACCTAAAAAAATGTTTGTTACAAGCAGATAATTAATTGGTGGTTTTACTTTGCCAAAATAGCTCAACAAATAAAACAGATTTCCATAAGTAGTTTGACTAACGAGAGTAGAGTGTAAAACAAATACTCAGCCTTAAGACATTTTCAGCAAACTACACACTGCACCGGAACAGACTCACGAGAAGTTGGAAGGCACAATAGCTGATAATAGTATATTATTTTATATGGAGGAAAAGTGATACTTTTCATGGCGCGCTTGTGTTTAACAGCCGAACGGAGTGAGGCTGGTAATAGAGAGCAAGCCATGAAAAGTAACTTTTCCTCCAAATAAAATATGCTGTTTTTTCTTCAGATGTCGACAAATTAATGCAAAAACATCTCTTTTTAATAGTAATAATAATTATTATTAAAGATGTGGGTTCGCAAGGCAGCTTAGACCGGTGTCGGTGAATAGTCACAGGTTGTTGCTATAGTATTGTAACATAAAGCTGTCAGTGGACACTGTCAACAATAATTATTTTTATAAAATTGCGTCTCCGATTGCGTATTAATTCCGTATTGATAAGCAGTTATTGAGTAAGTTGGATTAAATAATAACCAATTTGTTCCTAAATTGGTGATTTTTAGAAATGCAGTGGACAAATTGAGTGATAAATACAAATTTTAGTTTAATAAGTATCTATGTTGTTATGACAACACTTTTACCTCCGCCGGCGGAAAAGTGAAAAGTAAAGCTCCGGCGGAGGAAAAACGAAACTTCACGGCCGCCTACACAGTCGAGTAATGACGGATTTACTGACGTTTGAAGAAAAAAAATATTACTAAAGTGTTATCAGTATGCTGAAAATTAATTTCGGATAAAACCGAACTGCCAAGACTGTTAACATAAAACAAAAACCCAAAAAGGTATAGAATGGAGCTTGATACAACATTACATATACCCTGAGAGAAATTATTATTGATAGCGAGTATTGATTGTTTGCCATTTAACTGATAAGTATTACTCAATTAATGCTGATACCAGTTTGGGTTAAAAATCAAATGGCAGGACCACACTGGCCCTATATCAAATTTAAAAAGACACACGAGAATTTCCATCCGATGCCCTGAAGCTGCATATCTAAAATAATATAGATATTTTCATAATTTTATCATTTAGTATTATTCAAGTGGTTGGGGAAGATGTCTTGCATTCCTCAAAACTGCCGTGAAAAAGTATGTAGGTACTCAGAACATGCGCTAATTTAACGCATTTATATAAATCGATATAAATGAAAGAGTTACAGAAGGTTTTCTAGAATGCAATATTTCAATTTTTTTCAAAATATCTCTAAAAACCTAAGTATAATCGCAACGCAAACTCTAGTAAATCACTGAGGGAGTTGGCCGAGATCCCAATACATGTACTACCAATTTAGGACCCAGAGAGAGAGTTGGCCGAGATCCCAATACTGCCAATTTAGGACCCACTATATTTATGTATAATTACCTCTTGTGATCGGTACTTCCTCGTCGGACGAAAGGGATGTATCGTCTTCAACGGACATACTGGACGTTAGGTCCCAAATTTTATTTAGGGTCTGATTATCCTTAACACATTCCGTAACAACCTTTTTAAACTGGTCGCTACTTATTCGTGAAATACCACATTCCAGAGCCTGCAATTATTGTTATATTATAGAAAACTAAACTTCACTATTTAAAAATTTAGGTAGAAACGTTAAGGAATCAAGAACTGTAAAATTGAGTTGGGCAATAAAAAGGGAAATATACAATAATAAAAAAAAACATGCGCTACAACCTTGAGGTTATATGCCAGAAGCGATTCGCCCAAACAAAACCTTCTTTAGTAATAAAACATTAAATTTTAAAGAATTATTTTCCAATAAATCGCACACATCATTTTAAAAAACAACTAAATACAAATAAAATTATATTATATTTTTAGAATAATTTAAGAAAGGTTGTTTTAAAAGTCCAGATAAGACAGTATTAAACATCGAAAAATAACTATTTAAAAATGGTGAAATGTGTAGGCACACAGAATGGATACATATCATGAGTATTAGAATTACCAACGCGGTAGCGGGTAGATACTCGCGGTAGCGGGTAGATACTCATCTAGAATCCTAATAGGTGACAGATCTACTTCAGGGATGGGCCCCTGCCCACGCGAGTCGCCTTGGTTTATCTCCTAAGACCATATGGGGCAAAACCATTGTCGCATACCTATACTCCCTTCCAAACCGACTATTCCCCGCCAGCTAGCTTTTTCCACTATGTCAGACCAAGGGTGCACTTTAGGAGGCCTTGAGAACCAACAATAGAAGCATTACCAACCCCTTGCTATTATATGCCCGGACAATAATACGGCCTGTAACTACACAGATCAAAACCAGACATCAGAATAACAAGGCATTTTGAAGGAAGGTAACGGGAACCCACCTTCACAATATAATTTTTCCCAACAGAATCTCATGGAACAATTCATTTCAAAACGAGTCCGGAGGGTAAATAGTTCCTCAGTCGGATCTCCAGGAGGAACTGATATGAATGTGAACATGCTCAAAGGAAAGAAGATAGCGACATGGAATGTAAGAGGTCTCCTACAGACAGGGAAACCACATATAGTAGAGAGAGAAGTACGCTACAATATAGAATTACTGGACCTAGCGGAAACGCACTGGAAAGGATCCGGCAATTTCATCTCAAGATCAGGTAATTCCATATATTTTTCTGGCAATGACAAAAATAGCCAAAATGGAGTGGCGCTAATTGTGCCACAGAGGTGAAGAAAATCAGTACTGGGCTATAACCCCGTGAGCAATAGAATAATAACCTTGAAACTTAAAGCAACACCCTGTAACCTCAACGTAATTCAAGTGTACGCTCCAACATCGGAATCAGAGGAAGAAGATATTCAAAAATTCTATTAGGAATGAGATACCACAATCAAAGACCTACCAGGGAAAGAAATAACAATTATACAGAGGGACATGAACGCTAAAATTGGCGAAACGAAAAATGACACACATTTGAAACAGGTTTTGGGACGTTTCGGAATGGGAATAAAAACGAGAGGGGAGAGAGAATGCTACAATTCTGCATGAAAAATAACCTCGTTATAACCAACACGCTATTCCAACATCATGTTAGACGACTGTTTACTAGGAGATGACCCGGTAATAGGTACAGAAATTAGATTGATTACATAATGATCAACTCACGATGGAAATCATCTGTAAGCGACGCGAGGACCTTTCCCGGGGCAGAGTGCGGAACAGACCACCAATTACTTGCTGCAGATATAAGACTAAAATTGAAAATCATAAACCCCCCACAACTAGTACCCAGATTGGACAGGCAAACAGAAATAAACCCACAATTATCAAATAATAAAACAGACATAATGAACCACGAATGCGAATTGGAATGGTCAACATTTAAGAGCAATATTGAAGAAACAATTAATGAACATCAAAAGACCAACGGAAGAAATAGACCGAACAAACACTGGATAACAGAAGAAACGCTGAAGGTAATCGAAGAAAGGAGAAACATAGCAAACAAGAATAACGACCAAGTGAAGTACGCTCACTTCTATCGAGAAATTCAGAGAAGGTGCCGAATAGATAAAAATGAATACATGAAAAAAGTATGCGGAGAAATTGAGAAGCACAAAAATACTAACCAAACACGTGATCTTTTCCAAAAAGTAAACCTACTGTCGAGAAAATTTAAACCTAAAATAATGGCCATAGAGGATAAAGACGGAACGTTGTTATGGGAGACAGAGCAAATCTTAAATAGATGAGCACAGAGTGGGCACAATACTGCAAAGAACTTTACAGCGATGATCGAGATCTATAAAGACAATACTCGGAACACTACGAGGAAGAGGAGGCAGAACCGAATACACTAAAGGAGGAGGTGATAGAAGCCATACAACATCTGAAGACAAATAAGTCACCAGGAATAGACCACATAAATGCAGAAATACTAAAGATACTGGAAGAACCCGGGATAGAGATACTATTAGACATTTGCAACAAGATCTGGTATACGAGGAAATGGCCAAGTGACTGGACTAAATCCATATTTATCCCTTTACACAAGAAAGGTTCCACCAAAACCTGCGGAAATTATAGGACAGTCTCTTTAATATCACACGCAAGTAAAATTCACCTGAGAATAATCGATCGCCGCTTACAACGTCATCTGGACTCACAAATACAACTTGAACAGACAGGCTTCGTGAAGAGAAGAGGAACACGAGACCAAATCTTCAATATTAGACAACTAATAGAAAAGTCAAGAGAATTCAATTCGCCTATGATATTGTGCTTTATCGATTATAAGAAGGCATTCGATTGCGTAAAATGGAAATGCTTGTGGCGGATACTAAATTAAATGGGAATAGCTAATCACCTAATAAGTCTTATAAAGAACCTATACAAGTCAATCGAAGCCATGGTAAGGATAAATAATCACACATCACAGACATTTAATACACGCAAGGGGGTGCGACAAGGATGCATACTGTCGCCTCGGTTTTTTAACGCATATGGCGAATACATAATAAGACGAGTTCTAGACGACTTTGAGGGAAGAGTGTCAATTGGTGGTAAAAGGCTAACAAATTTACGATACGCAGACGATACAACGTTGCTGGCGAGAGAAGAGGCAGAAATAAAGATAATGTTGGATAGAGTGACGAGAGAAAGTGCGAAGCTGGGCCTGGAAATAAATCTCAGCATGACTAAACTTATTGTAATCGACAGAGGTGCAATCTTCCCACGACCGAACATTCCAAATATAGAAAATGTAGATGAATTTGTATACCTGGGATCTCTAATAAGTAACCAAAGAGGGTGCGAAAAAGAAATAAAAAGGCGAATGGCAATGGCACGAGGAGCCATGAGCAACCTTATAAGAATATGGAAAGATCGTCACATTACAAAAAACACGAAGATCATGTTAGTCAAATCTCTCGTATTCTCAATCTTCCCTTCGGAACGGAATCCTGGACGATGAAAACATTAGACACACGAAGAATAGAGGCGTTTAAAATGTGGTGCTGGCGACGTATGTTGCGGATTTAATGGACAGAGAAACGCACCAATGCATCCTATATTAAAGGAACTGAAGGTCAAAGACAGATTGTCCACAATATGTCGCCGACGAATTCTAAAATACTTTGGACACACTACAAGACGAGAGGGAGACAACCTAGAAAAATTGATAGTACATGGAAAGGTGGAAGGTAAACGGCCGAGAGGCATGTCACCTGTTAGATGGATAGAGCAAGTAAAGAAAATCACAAATACATGACTACAAACCCTACTAACTGAAACAATGGACCGACAAACATGGAGAACTAGAGTAAATGGATGTACTTGATTTCATGAGATCACGATTTCTCAGGCATGAGAATACGACTGAGAAGAAGAATTACCAACAAAATGAATAAGCAGCAAAACCATAAGAAAATACGTGTGCGCTGTGTATGAAAAATAACACATTTTGTGAAATTTTTCGAATGATTTTTGGATAGTTATTGAAAAATTAGTAGAAAATTATTGAAGAAACGCTTAAAAATCAGGAAATGCACATAAAAACCAAGTTAGTTTCTTATTATGGCAATAAAATATTTTTTAAGCAAAATTCTGCCTCTTTAAGAAAACTCCAAAGCTATAATTTATTTTGGGTTTTGATTACAGGATATCTTAAAAATATGAATACTTGACTTGACACTATTTTACTCTTAATTATTTCTTTCTAGGTAATGTATTCGATTGTATTGCTAATTTGCTATTGCTAAATTTTAGAACGATTCTATTGTAAATAATATACTGATTTTTTTAGACTGTTTTATATTTAAAAACGACTTGGGTTAGTTGAAAAAAAAATTGTAATTTATTCGTAATTTTAATTTGGCCATTTTAATTAATTGTTTTAGTGATTCTTTAATGATGTCCAAATAATACGTTTAGAAATCATTACGATCATCTTAGAACAGGTAAATTAAAATTTTGAATAAATTGCAATTAAGAAGTATAGAAAAATTGCTTTAAAATTAAAGTGTAAATAAGCGGCAAGCATAGAAAAATACGCCTTAGTAACATAAAATTTACGCATGAGAAATGTACTAATACAAACAAAAAAAAATCATTAAATTTGAAGAATATTTTTGACTTAGTCTATCATAATTTTGAGAAATATTTAAATAATTAGATATTTATAAAATATTTATGTTTTGTTAAAGATCTGTTATATAAAAACTCGAGATAAATTACTATTAAATTAATTGAAACCGAAAAAAAATAACTCTTTTGACCAAAAAAAATCATTAAATTTGAAGAATTATTTTCACTTAATTTAATAAAATTTCAAATGACCTAAAAACATAAATATTTGAGAAATATTTCAAATTTTAATATAAATCAGGTGTATTAAAATTTGTGGTAAATTACAATCAGAATTATAAAAGAAAAGACGAAAAGTCATTAATTCAATTATGAATGAGAATAGGTTTTTTTTTTAAATTGTTTTCACCTAATTTAACATTCTAAAAATTTATTTACATATATCTATGTTTGGACGTTTTTAGAAAAATTTTAGAAGTCTAATAAATAATTACTGTTAAGGATTTTAGAAGAATATTTTCTAATTAATTGTACACGAAGGGTTAAAAAATATCTAAAAAATACATATTTTTCAAAGAATTTTATTAGTATTGCTATTAATTAGTTTTTAATTAAATTTGAAATTCAAAAAAATATATTAATAAAAATGCTAGATGAAATGCTTCATAATCAATAAATGCATATACAAAAAAAAATACTTGAGCGTAAAGAGTATAAATTAATATACTATAAAAATATAGGAAAATGCTCTTATGGAACATTAAAAAAATCGAGGCTATGTATGGAGATCTTGAAAACGCTAAAAGATACGAAGACAGTTGAAGGGTGGCAACGTTGCGCAATCTAATGCTTAACAGAACGCCGTTTTGAAAATTAGGAGATTCCGAATAATTCCGAAACTATTCGAAGAAAAAACTATTTTTCGATTTTATTTATTTTTAGCTTTACTGTTAAAATAAAATAAATTATGTTTTCCTAAGGTTTGAGCTTTTCAAGATGCCACTATTTGTTTTTAAATCCGACGTTTCTTATTTTCCGTAGAGGCGACACGTTGATTTTTTTAAATACGAACCTGACCTATTTTCACGTCATTTTGAGGCAATTTTAACCTTGAAGCCGAAACACATTTTGTTAAAATTATATATCAATGTTTTTCCACTTAAAGTCATCTTCAATAATTTTATAAAATTCTTATTATAAACATTGAATCTAATAAACAAATTGGTGCATGCAAGTGTATACATAAATTAATTTCTTTTTATCTCCAATAAAAACTAAAATATTAAAAAGTAAAATACCAGAAGGAAAAAATTTAGAAAATAAAATGTATTATGGCATCCAAAAAAAAATAAATAAATGTTCAAATAACTTGCCAGCGAGGTTTCGGGACTTAACACAATTTTATTTTTTTCTTATAGGGTACTTTAAAATAAGTTTATAAAAGTCTTGAAAACAATTTAGAGAAAAAAATTTGCTTCTATTTTAGTTTTTATTGGAATTAAGAAGATATTAGTTTATGGGTTTCTATTATGCTGTAAATTAAGCAGACATTTTTATTTAATTAAATACAAGTTGTGTTTAACAGGACTGTATTATGAAATCTAAAATCCATAAAATCACTAAAGATGACTTTAAGTGACAAACCGTAATATACAATTTTAACAAAACGTGTTTCGCATTTAGGATTAAAAATGCCTCAAAATAAGATAAAAAGGTTCGTATTTAAAAGAAGTCAACATGACGTCAGTACGAAACGTCCGATTTGAAACAAGTTACACCAACTTAAAAAGCTCAAAAAAGTGTCTTAAGAAAGTGCCATTTATTTAAAAAAAAAAACCTACAAATTCGAAAATAAATTCTGAACAATGTTTAAATGCTTGAAGAAGAGAATGGCAAAACTACTCGTGCATATTTAAAGAGATTTTGAGAATGCCTGGTAATGGCAAAACCGCATTAAAAAATAAATTTTTCAAATTTCAACTATATAATATGCTTTAGTTCTGTCCCATACCTTGCTATGTGCCACATAACTTAAGACAAAAAGCACAAAAATACCCCTCATTTTTCAGTTATCACATCAAAAGTAGGTCACACACTGCCAATATTTCAATATTAACTCGATTTTCGCTGTATCAATTTTTTTTATAGTGGTCGGCACCGTAACGACTTTTCAATTAGTTAATTGGACAAATAATAGGATCTATGCCAAATTAGATCACGGAGTGCGATTTGTTTTGTGTTGTGATACCTATTTGTCAGATTCGGTACCAATTGTTTTCTGAAAATTAACATTTCCTGTTTTAAGGACGTTCGAACGCAGATTTTCCGATTCTAATTAATACATATTTGAAAGTACTTAACTTATAACGTCATAGAAGTATTCATGTTTTGGAGGCTTATTCTGTAGACCAGCTTCTTCTCGAAGCATTTTTATGCCTGAACAAATTTATCCGAATTAGCAGGAAAGTAATCTACATACTCTGGATTATTTAAGAATTTTCCATCTATATTAATACACATAGGGAATATCTCTCTCAATACGAAAAGGTTAACACAAATTTCATTCTTGTTCATAGATATATTTAATGAGAGATGTGTACCAGTGGTCTATTTTATATTTGAGCAAAGTGTTCAGGACTGATCTTCGGTTGCTACAGTCAAATGCTTTTTCAAAGCCGACAAAGATAAAAATCAAAGATTTATTATATCCGATAACTTTTTCAATCATCGTTCACAAGGCTGATAGAAATCCAATTTTTGTGTTAACTTTTAGCGATTATTTTCATGCATACTTTGTATAGCTGCGAAAGCAGACTAATAGTTCTATAGCTACCCAACCCCATTTTGTGATTCGTTATTATTGCTGATTTGGTCAATCGGCGCGGCGTTACTTCGTTTAAGTGGCACGCGATGAA
>MU183584.1:160206-188427 GCA_016904865.1 Pissodes strobi
TTGGACATGCATTTACGAAACTTTTTCTACAAATATAACATAGAAATATATTTTGAAGTTTTATTCAAACGCTTGAACGTGCTTAATATGTATACTGGCAGCAGCGGTACAAATCAACTAACGGTATTGGTTACATAACTTAAAAAAGATTCCCATTGAATATAATACCTATTACGAAAAATTATTTATAATAATTTATCATATTTTGCTTCTTCATTTTCAAAAACTGTAAGATAATTGGACAATTTTCAGTTGAAAAGGGAAATATCGGATAGACCATTTACACGTTCATGCCGACTACAAGTCGTGGATAGCTTTGATATTGGAGATACAGTTCCTATATTGGTATATGTTAGCCCATGTACCATCGGTGGTACACTCTTCTATAAAGAATGTCAATATGATGTAATAAAAATCCATCTATAAAAATTGAATTAAAGGTTTAGTATTAAAAAAACACTAACCTATCTACATAAAAAACTACACTAAAGCCATTTGAAACACAAAGGAAATAAGAGGGCGTAATTATGTATTTTATAAAAACAAGGTAGATAAAGAGTAGTCTTCCCAGGACAATTCATTCAAAAAGTGCAGTGGCTTTCTTCGTAGATTCCCCTTATTATTAAATTTTTTGGTAGCACGAAACACACCCTTTCCTACAATCCCTTGCTTTCCCCTCATGCTCATGCCTTCTCATCTTATGAGTGGCATTGCTTCCATTTGACCGCGGTCGCTTTTTGGTAGTCTAGGGTCGAATTGTATCTTCTTTATCAGCGTCTGTCTTGAACTCGATCATAGCTTCTTTGATTTGTTCTTCACTTTCTAACTATCCAGCAATGATTTTTTGACGAATTCAAAGCATATCTCTTACTTTTTCTTATTATTGCCAAAATTATTATATGGAACCCATACGTTTATGACAAATGGCCAAGAATTATTTCAGAAAAACCTCTTTCTAAGGGAGATGTAGAACGAAGAAATTTGTTCGGGAGGGTCGATGTCTTTCTTGGTCTTATTAATTGCGATAACTGCCATAGGGTCCACTACATTTTTCCCTTTTCCTTTTACACCTGTCGCTCTGAATTCTGTGTTATTATATGGTACACTAGTTATTATTGAAATTGGCCTCCTGCCTACCCATTTTGTTATCCGTATTCCTTCACTATTTTTTTTCACCATAAAGTTCTCCTTTTTTGGTTCTTTCCATGGTACATCAACTGGATTTCCTTTTCTATTACTTCTTAGATGATCGCAAAGTTAAGTTTCCAATGTCAAAAAGTTCTTCTCCGTCCAATTAGAGACTTGAATAAAATTTATTTACAATTAATGTTCATCCTTCATTTAGAAGTCCATTTAGTAATGACATTCAAACATCGTAGGTGTGGCCATGGAGGAGAGAACCAAGAGTAATTTGTCCAGAATATATCTAGAGATTAGAGGTGCAACCATTTGTGGTTAAATAAATCATGTAAATTTTTACGCCATGTTTTCGGCTTTTTGTTGGAAAATATTGACGAAAAACACCTCTACCTCTTCAACAGTTTCCCCTATCACTAGGCATTCGCTAAGTGAAAGGATGCGCTGAAATTGTTTGCAAATAAGGCTTGATATTATGATATGTTTCCTTTGGGTAATCTATCAATTCCTGCTAACGGTTCTCCATCGTCTGCCAGGCGTAGAAACTTTAGAAAACATTTAAAACTGTTTCGCTTAAATATTTTAGATGAAACACCTACAATTTGCATCCTTAGCGATAGATGGCGCTACTTATACCTTGAATAACACCATAGCCTATATTCCACGATTAGTCCATAACTATACATACCTCTTCCCCTATATGTATATTTGAAAAGTATGTACCGAAGTGACTGCTGACTGCAGAAGCAAGAATTCACCTTAAACTAGTTTGGTTTAAATTGTACCCTGAAAATAATCAGACCATTTTGATTTATCGATTTTAGAATCGCGCCAAACATCGAGAGCTCCGCAAGACCCGAGGCGAGACCGAGGCCGCCCTTTGGCGGCAAATCCTGCAGGTGGTGCGTCTGTACGTTCAAAGGACGGACGTGCGGCGAAGCCATTTGCAGGAATTACGAAGGATGGACGCGGAAAGCGCCGAAGAAATCCGTAGGAACGAGGAGAGAATAACGAAAGAGGAGGTAAGTGCTTTAATGTCGGGAATAAACTTCTCGACTTTGCGGTCTGTGTTTTAAAGCTCCCGAAGTTATTTAAATTAAATTATTCTACAGGCGCTTTCAGGAACTTTTTATTCCTACATTTCCACAAAAATAGGTCATGTGAATCTGTCGCCTTCAAATTATTCATTTTTATTGATATTTTGTGATATTTAATAAGTGTCATAATTTATAAAGTTTTGCCTTAAAATTTGTGCAATTACTCCCAATTATATTTAACTTTGATATCTACTGGAGCGCGGCCTAAAAGACTCGAGTAGCTTTGCCGAACGATATAACGAAGTTTTTCCATGCATTTTCCTGTTAATCTCGAAACCAGTTAACGAAAAAAAAATGCTTAGAATGGTTTAAAGTTGAAAAATTATTAATAAATATACGAATGTTTCCGAAATCAGAGTCATAGATTGATTGGAGTTTGACATTTTAAAATACCTAAATTACTTAATACATTTTAGGAGACCTTGAACTCGATCAAAGATGATCGAATTAAGAGAGACGATGAGTCAGATAAACGCTGCTTCCATCTGCGTCTAACTCATTATATCCTATGGGAAATTCTAGAGCGACATGACAATTTATCGATAAGTCTGATATGTATATGTGGCTGAATTATTATCAGAAACATTGTACAAAAATATGATGCAAAAAAATTTCAACTTTTTGATGGGGGCGGGAATACGAATTGTTCAAGAGTTGATGTGAAAAAGTAGAATTTATGTTTACGCATTGAAGATTAAAAATCGAAAACGTATTTTTTAGAAACATTTTCAAACGAGAAAAATATATTCAAATTCAAATTCTTTATTCACAATAAGGCATACATACAAGTACTTTTGCACGTCCAATAAGAAAATTTAAAATTTAATAATAGCTATGTCAGTATAACAATAGAGTTAAGAGCAGTGATGATACACTACAATACACAACAGGAAATAAAATAAAATAAAAAAAGAAAAAAATACCATAAATAAAATGTAGATAGACACACTAATAATTAAAATGTTACAGACAATATTTGAATCAGTGCAAAAAGGAGAAAGCCAGAGTAGCTATAAATTTGGGGGAGCTTTCTCGAGATGTACTACATGTTCATGACACTCAATAAAAATTCTTGTTCATCATAAAAAGCATTTCCCTTCAAGAACATTCTCACTTTACTCTCAAATCTTTGTTGATCAAGCGATTTAACTGCATCGGGCAAGGCATTGAAGAATTTAATTCCATAGTGCTTAGACCCATCCCTGGCTTGTGCAGTCCTGCTGTGATTAATTGTTAGGAGATTTCTGCCCCTGGTCTTATAGGAATGAAAATCAAGATTTTGGGTGTATTCCTCCCAGTGTCTCCTTACATGAACCAGGCAGAAGTGAAGTGTGGAAGTGTCATTATACCTAACGATGTGAAAGCCTGCCTACAGCACTGCCCGTATCTCAGTCGTGCAATAACCCTTATGCATCTCCTCTGAACTGCGAAGACCCTTTTAGCATGTGTGGAGTGGCCTCAGCAAAGGAGAGCATATGTCAGATGGCTGGAGACATATGCAGAGTATGCATTTAGCAGGACTTTCCCCGATACACACCGCTGCAGATTCCTAAGGATATATGTCCCCTTGTTGACCTTTTTTATGACACTGTCACAGTGTTCTGCCCATGTCAATTTAGGATCCAAAGTAACACCAAGAAATCTCACAGACAGGGGCTCGAAGTCAGAATCAAAAGGCCTGTGGCAGAATGTAAGTGTTTGTGTCTTTGTTTCATTTATACAGAGTCTATTGGCCAGGAACCATTCATGTACACGAGCCTGTAGATCCACCATCCAATCATTCAGTGCTTCCAGGTCTTCATCGGAGCCAACAGCAGTAGTGTCATCAGCAAACAGAATTAGTTCCGCAATAGAGACTGCCACGCAATGGTCGATGTCATTTATAAACAGTAGAAAAAGAACTGGCCCAAGGACCGAGCCCTGAGGAACACCATGGGTGACTATAGAATCTAAGAAGATATATCCCCAATGAATGGCACATACTGCTGCCTCTGAGCAAGGTAAGATTCTATGAGTCTTATGCTGCTATCGGCAAAACCATATGATTTAAGTTTAAGAAGTAGAAGGTCATATGACACGCAGTCAAATGCCTTAGTGAGGTCAAAGAATAAGGCCCGGGCATACTTTTTTCCTTCAAAACATTCCTGAATGAAAGATAACAAATGAGTGATTGCTGCGGTGGTTGATTTATTGGATCGAAAACCAAATTGTCTGGGATTAAAAAGATTATTTGTTTCTAGGTAAGAGCAGATTTGTTTCTTTAGAACTGCCTCAAAAATTCTACCAAACAACGGAAGGATGGAAATTGGTCTGTAGTTAGAAGTTATTTCGATATCCCCCTTTTTGTACACGGAAATTATCTTTGCAATTTTAAGCATGTTAGGGAAAGAGCTGGATGCTAAGCACGTGTTTATCAGTTTAGTCAAGGGGTAAATAAGTATTTCATTGATGCTTTTAATGATTTTAGTTGTCATTTCAAAATGATCACGGCTCGAACTGTTTTTAATGCTACTAATTATTTCCCGCATTTCCACAAAAGATACCTCTCTGAATGTAAATGGTTCATTAACATTTGGAGCCATATTATCAACATAGCCAAGAGGATCGACATTGCTATTTGGTAGGGAATTTATTATGTTTACTGCAACATTCGAAAAGTAATTATTAAAAGATTCGGCAGTAATGTTTTTGGCTATAGGGGTTGTTGTAATAGGATTGTTATTTCTTATAATCTCCCAGATGGCCTTACCCTTATTACTACCACTAGCAATATGCAAATCATAAGCCAATTTTTTACTATCCTCTATTTTTTTCCTGTACCCTTTCTTGAAGGGTTTTAGTAAATCGCTTGGGACAAAGTTTGGTTGGTTGTTTTTTAAAGAGACTAAGAACTTTAATAGTTCTCTTTCTTGTCTAAGTTCGTCATTAAACCAACAATTTTTTTTAGGTTGATAGAAGCTATTCCCTTTAATATCCCTTGTCTTTTTGGGAAATGATGCATCACATGCAGTTAAAATGTGACTAATGAAAGTATCAAACTTTTCACTAAGTGTGATTGTTTCAATGTTTAAAAAGGACCAGTCGGTATCGGAAAGAGTAGCAATGAGCTGAGAAAGGCCAATATTAGTTATCGAGCGGTATGGAACCTTATGAGTAGCTTCTGAACTAAGATTCGAGATACACACTGATATGGCCTTGTGATCTGAAAGACCAGGCTCAACTACCTTGGCAGTACAGTTACTTGCTAGGTTAGTGAATATATTGTCGAGGCAGGACTGGTTTCTAGTATTCTCAGAGATGAGTGGGAACATTCCATAAGATTCGAACAAGTCCGTAAGAGTATGTGCCTCCGACGATCCCGTTTGGAAGTGGACGTTAAAATCACCAGTCAGGATAATACTCTTATTAATATCCAGGGAATCCAAAAGACCTGTCAACTTCTCTAAAAATGTGGGGAAATCCCCAACTGGGGAGAGATATATTGTCCCAACCGTTATATTATTTATAAAACAACCGGAAAATTCAAAATCACGTTCGCGAGACATATTAATTCCATAGGTTATGGGGATTGCATTTTGTATCCCTTCTGGCAAGAACAACGACACCCCCATGTTTCCGTTCAGTCCTGCAGAAGCCTGAGATGGGTACCAAACCATCGAGACAAACAAGAGGCAACTCCTAATTCTTTAGCCAATGTTCATTTAGACAAAGAATGCTGTAATGTTTGTCAGTTAAATATGAATCTAATAGGTTAATTTTATTTCTAAGACATTGAACATTATAGTGTAGTACATTTAGAGAATTCCTCACCCTTACAAACTTTGTAGAGTCCGTTGGGGACTGGTTTTTCCCTCCTAGTTCATTGTTCATTTGCTTAGTGATAGTTGCCTCTTCGTTGCTTGTGTTTAGTGGCCCCTCATATCGAAAGAACTGAAATTTCTTTACTTGTATTCCCTCTGGCCAATTCTCCGGACTTAGCATAGCTTCCTGCAGTGCTGGGTCCATGTCAATTCTAAAGCTAGTGTATTCTTCAGACTTCACTTTCTGCTGCTCCACTTTGAAAGTATAGCTACTACCGAACACTGTTTGGAGGTATTCTCGGAGGACCCCTTCTGTCCTATCGGGGGATAATTTAGTGACGAAAATTGAGAGTTTAGGTTCAATTTTTGTAGCAGAAATTAGGTTGCTGACCTTATTTTGCACTGAGAATGGTTTCTTGGTGGCGGCATTGCTATTATTCTTCGTTGTCATTGCAGATCCGTGCAGAGTTCCGTGCTTGAGTTCATTGGTCTTCTGTCCGGTGGGCTGGAGGCTGTTGGATGTGGCCTTCAGATTATTATTATTATTATTATTATTATTATTATTATTATTATTATTATTATTATTATTATTATTATTATTATTATTATTATTATTATTATTATTATAAAAAGTCGAACGAAAGAATTTGGATTTGTCGTCCAGTTTCCAAAGCATTTGTAATTTCACTGACTTTCTATCTCATATAATGATAGAAATCTCAATAGGGAGTTCCGGTACCACGTGCATATGCAAGAGAACCACCAGAAAAATATTAGTGAGCATATCTTTTTATTTTTATCTGCGGCAAAATTGTGATATTTTTATATCACACACTATGTGTCTAAAATTTTAGATACTGACACTAAAAAAATGCCTTTTGTGCTTCCTTTAGTCCAAGTAGGGTCTAAAAAGGTTCATTTAATCCCAAGGGACTAAAGTACAAAATTAATGAAAAAAAAAGGTTTGCTTAACACTTATTTATATTCATATGAATGTTTGTATAATTTACAATATTCAATAGTCAATTTGTTTCATCGCTGGTATGCTATATAACGCTGCTTGATGTAGAACTACAGGCGACATGCGATAGCTCCAGAAACATGCTCAAAATCTTGCCTGGAATTGTTACCTAAAGGTCTAGCAATTTGGAATGCTTTCACGTTACCTCGACCAAAAAATTTGTCGGAAATATTTTTTATTATTATTTGTGGTTTTCAACGTACCAACTTCCCCATATGCACCAGAGTCAGCTAATAAAAAGGAACATGTACAACGAAAGCAATATCCAGTGTATAATGATGAATTGGGTAGAAACTGCTACTTCTTGGGGTAGTTTTCAAAATATATTTTTAGCGACTGGCTGCGTAGTACATTGATTATTTTGACAACGAACGAAACGTCTCGAATGAAGGGACACTCTTCTAAAAGCTATATGCTTCTAACAGATTTCAGTAAAATTGACAATATTTTTACCTGAATTTTTAACAAGAAAATTTCTATGGATCTTGTTTTGGTATTTTTTAATATTAATCAAACTGAGTGATCCAAATCCCTTACATCGTCCACCGTCAACTGAACTAACTTCTTACATCTACAGGCTCCTACGATACCAAAAATAAAAGCTACCTTTGGTATTAAAAACTGGTTGTCTGGAGCATCCATTTATTATTTTCAGCAGGGCAATTAACCTGCTAAATTTCCTCATATAGATATAATTTTTAACATTGAGCATAGTTTTCAATGTCGAATAATGTGCCCAAGGCGTCGAAGAAAAAAAATCCTGCATTGCTGCAGGGTAAACACATTGTTCGTAAAATTCAGTATTTTATTTAATCTTTTAAGATAAAATTAATAACCAAATTTCCGTTCATGAAATCTGACCCGCGCCCTAATAATAACACTTTAATTCTTTGAAACCGTTAACACCGTCACGTAGCGCAGCGTAATCACTACGAGTCTCGTAGATTGGGTCGAGCTGATGTCTGCCTTTAATACAGCTGTTTTTTATAAATAAGAAAAAATTTTTACTTTAGTTTTCCTTCCAAATATTCTGTTACTCAGTCAAGTAAGCACCCTCTTTCTTGTTAATACAATGACTTTCTTGGGTCATCGTTTATGCTCTAGAATTATTTTATATAACATTGATTATATCTTTTGGCCTCATCTAGCTTAGTGTCAGCCAGTCTGTTTTCCAGACTTACTTTGTAATGTTAGTTACTTCATTTGTATTCAGAATAACTGTCTGTATTAATTTAACATTTAGTTTCAAGATTTAAATTTACCGCTAAATTTTTTTGCGGTTCACTTCCTGCGGCTTCAGAGTCTGCTTGGCATGACTGTCAACTTCAACGACACATTTTGTCGTTCCACGAAAAGCGTGGTTTGGGCATTGTCCTTTTAATTATGTTACTTTTTAAAATGTGACTTTTGACTTTTTAATTGTGATGTGACCGTTGTTTGTTGGTGTTGTTTGTTTACTCTTCGTCGATATGCTCTTCCGGTCCAATGACAACTAAGTGTAAGAACCTCTACCATTTTCCTTTGTCTCTTTAAAAAAAAAAAAATCACACAAAAAATTACAAAAAAAAACATTCTTAAATTACACACCTATTTAATGCCTTTCAAGTTTTAAACACTCTCAGAATCTTGATATAACATTGTCATTTTTATCATTTTCTTCTTAAAGATCTCACAGCAGCCACTTTCTTCTGCTAATGGGTGGTTCTTCTACTTAGTTTTCAGTTTTCTGGTAACACTGATGATGGCTTAGGCCGAAAGCGCTCTGTTATGCTTTTATAGGAAGTCCTTTTGGATTAAATTTTGCATGGAATACAAAGTCTTTCATTTAGTATGATTCATACATGCACACAGCCACTACTCTTCACTTAAAATTTCGTAATGCAACATTGAAAAAAAAATGCAAAAAGTAAAAAAAATGGTACTTTTGGCAGTCTTTTGTTTATAACGCGAAAACCATCAACTTTTCGGAACAAAAGACATCTATTCAAAATGAAGCACGTAAGTTTCTATGAATTATATGCTTTAGATTTTTTGTAGGAGGAATCGTTTGTTTTCAAGTGCTTCACTTCAAAACTCTAATTTATTACTAAAAGATCATTTAGTAAATTCATCCCTAGTTTTAAATTACTAAACACAATACAGACTACCATCTCCAGTCCTAAAAAAAGGATCTCCAAAATCACATTGTATGTATACGTTTTTCAATTTTATTAATTTCCTTATTCGGGGTTCCTAAATAATTTTACTATTGCAACGGTTTAAAACCTCAAATGGCACGACGCGACGGCCAGATCAGATTACAAATGGAATGTCGTAGTCACTTTCGATGGCTATCCCGACGAAGCTCGTGAAAGCACCAAGCTGATAGAGCGATTGCGAAGGGCGCAAAGAAAACATTCTGCGGCAATATTATTTACTGAATCGATGTTGCCCACTGTCTCGCAGGAGAGTTTTCTTGCAAATTCCACAAAGAAGAGCCGGTTAATATTTATGCTTATGAAGAAGTTGAATCAAAGAATATTATAATTTTCTTTGGTTGAATGAAGTAAACATTGAGTCACAGCAAGCAGTGAAGGTTGCTGATATCCTAATAATCACAATAGCACTTGAATGAATACGTGAGTGGTGGGGGAAGATATCGATCTTTTTTGTGATTTTGATTGGCCTATGCAGTCCTGATATAAGAAATGTCTCTTTCAGAAAACCAGGAAAAGGAAAGGTGTCTCAAACCATCCTAACCGATCAGACAAAACCCTATCAGACCATATATTGTTCCTGCACGCGATGTGTGGTTGTGACACCACTTCCACTCTATTTAATCAAGAGAAAACAAAAATTTTCAAAGTCCTGCAAAAGAATAATGACTTGGTACCAGTTATTAACGCTTTCAAAGAGCCTAGAACTCACCAGGACGTATTGTCCAAGCAGGCAACATGTTTTCATGGCTTTGTATGGCAAAGGCTGGACGACTAATTTGAGATACAGGAATACTTCCCACTGAAGCTGCTGCACGAGAACATTCACTGACAGGTTTACTTTCAGGTGCCGCAGTGAAAAACCATATTCAATGAACAACAAAGAGACCCGAACGAGTGGGGGTGGAAAAACCTAAGAGGGGTTTTGCGCCCGTTGCAACCACGTCCAAACCAGCACCGGACTCAATACTTCAGCGCATTTCTTGCAAATGCAAGAAAGGCGGCCAGCGAAATTGTGGATGCAGGAAGACATCAGGACTTTATTGCTCTCCAAAATGCACAATATGCAACATGTTGTGTGAAAACGTCATTGAGTCCCCGGATGACAGCGTTAAGATAGGCAAAGAAGTGGTCGAAGAAAGAGACAAAGAGGTGTCTGAAGAAGAACGCTAACACTATGTGGAAGGTGTGTCTAATAGCAAAATCACAAGTTAATGTTTTTTCATGATTTCTCTTATTTTCCAGCTGTATCTCCGATGCTATTTATAGAAGAACCCGCGATCCTCTACCAGGACGTTCCGTCATCGTGAAGTCTCACCCAGGATCTTCTAAGAGAAAACGGCTCAAATAATATGACAATATAGTAATAAAGTAATGAAGATAATTTTATTTGATAATAAAATAGAGTTTTTCAGATAAAAAGTGGATTTTTGTGAAGATAGATAAAACACGCCACTTACCAACTAGCGCTTGAGCCCGACCAGAATGAAACTTGAAGGAAATTTTACGTACTTTAATTTCAAATAGAGGTGATTTTCCCAAATATTTTATGCTTTTCGAGTTATAAGCAAAAGATTGCCCAAACTACCATTTTATACCTTTTTCCATTTTTTTCAATGTTCCATCAGCACCCCAAAAAACATAAAAAATGGATGAAATCAAAACTACCCCAAAACTTTCCTACCAAAAATACTATTTTACTGCAGTATAAGTCGAGATAGTCAGGAATAGGCTTTGCATTGTGGGAGACCCGTCATAATATTAAACTGGTCCTTGCATTAAATTGTAATATTATCAGATGTTTATGAATGTATGCCTACATATTGCCTTAGGCCTAGATCTAGATATATAAATTACTATTAGACTTCTATCCAGAATGAAAACTCTTTGCATATCATAATAAAAGGCCTGACGAATGTATGCTTCAACTTTTGCCGAAAGATTATATCAACATTCGTTGCTGTATATATTTCACAAAAAAAAAATCAGATGCTTGTCTAGTAAATCTAACTAAAATATATTAATTGAAATTCCTTTCCTTGGTTTCGCAAAAAATTTGTACATGATAACAATGTAATGAAAGCTTATACTTCCTACCACACTACAGTTTGATTAGCTTTAAATTGAGCTTATCTTTTTCTGCAGTATGAGAACTTTACTTTCAGAACTTTAAAGTGTCTGTTTGTAAAAAAAAAACAAATATCTTCAATTTGATTTTAAAATATTAATTATAATAAGTGTAGCGTTTTGAAAATGAGAAAATATTGATTGAAGCAAATTTATAATAACTAGATAATTCTTTCAAAAAACACCAAAAAAATATATAGATGAATAAAAACTATATCATTTACTGCTTTAAGTTTAAAATATATGTAATTAAAAACGTGAACCTATAGATATAACAGCAGGAATATAATATATTATAATTCCTATTAAATTCTAAATTATCTCGCTCTCGCTCGCACTGTAACGTCTCAACGCACCCACCCACCTCCGAGTAATATGCAGGAAAACGATCGCAGATGAATTCAGTCAGGAAAGCATAAAACAGCGGAGATAATTTACTGCAGGAAATATCGAACATCTGTACAAGAGAACGGAAGATACAGTGTTGCCAGCAGTTAAAAGAGTATTTCTGTAAAATCTATTTTAGATTGCATTATTATATTGACTTTGTCATATATTTTTTCAAAGTCTGTGAAACATACGAAAGCATGGCAGTTAAATTAATTAGACCGAACAAAGCCCTCTAGCATATTAGGTATTGGTTTGACATAATTTCTAAAAAAATGCATGACCCTTCTAATTATAACACGTGTCACTGCTATGGCTCTTGCCTGATCAATGAATTTATCTAATTCCGACATTTCTTCTTATTTGGATATATGGTTTATGTAATTACGCCATTTCTCTGCGTTTACTTGTGTCAAGGTTTCATGAAAATGTATTTGAACATCTTTCATTTTGCAACGTATCCTTTTAAAAGCCCATATCAACTCTATATGGTTCAACTCGCAGTGGTAGGGAGGAAGTCAAGTCAAGAACACAGCAAGAAATGTAACCGTAAAATTACAACTTCAATAATAAAATGAGACCGAAAAATGCTGGGACTAACCCAAATTAACCCAACTACTCACACTAGTCATGCACGTACTATACCCATTTACAGAAACAGACAATAATATTAGTGATGTTTAACTGTGCTGATCTTATGTCAGGGGGCTCAATAACACTCGTGTTTTTTTTCTTTTTGGCATGCAACCATGGGTCGAGATGCGAGCTACTTGCTCTAAAAGGATCTGGAATGTGGGGGGTCTCAACGGGACCAGCCCAATATTTTTTGCGACAAGGGTAGCTCAACGGGCTCACAGGAAATGGAGTCATACTTTTCTGCCACAAGTGGAGCTCAACGGACCCAGCCCTTTAATTCATATATCTTTTTTTTCCTTTTTTCTCTTTTTACCTGATATGTATCGTTATCCCCAATCGGAATAATTGAAATATTATCCAGACACAAAATACAACACACGTCAACAATAGGTAACAATATTGCCTGAATTCGTGCGAACGGGCCGTCGTCTACTACTACCCTTTTCTATTCGGATTCGGTCCTGCATTTTATACCAGTAGTGAAAACTATGCTGTGGTTACGCTTATCTTATATTTACAAAAGTATAGATTATTATTATAAAAATGTATTATTCCTTCAAGGCTGGTCATTTAATTTTAATCCATTTTACTTGGTTGCAATTTTAACCTGTTATAATATTTCTAATGGACTGCTTTTGGTGTTTCTTTTAATTTACACTAAAATAGTGTGTCTCTTCGTGTATTTTATATATTTTTTATTCTTGCATTTTTCTTATTTATTTCAATTTGACTTGTGTCAAATATTGAATATTTTGTGGTACCAGACTATTGTCGCACCAATAAATTATGATTATGATGATTATCTTGGCATAAATAAATTATGATTATTATGATTATCTTGGCATAAATAAATTATGATTATTATGATTATCTTAGATATACGGCATTACCAAGAGCTGCGCTCCTTCTTTTTTATACTGTCATTATTATGACTATTGTCGCACCAATAAACTATGATTATGATGAGAGAGAGAGAGAGAGAGAGAGAACACCAATTCTACATTTTCAATCGGATTAATACGATTGGTATATTGTACTGGTAATCCCTCCTTTAATGTATAAAAGTTTGGTAATTCCAGATCGATCGTTCGTTTTTCCAGTAATAAAATATTACGTGATGACGTGACGTATCAAAACTCTAAATCGCGTATTTTAAATTCAACGAGCTCACTCAGCCTCACCCTCTATAAAAGCAAGTATTATTTCCAAAGTGTCTTCTTGTACAACTTTTTACGTAGATTCTCGTCAAATAATAGATTTTTCTATAAAAAATCATTCTTCCAGAAAAAAACAATGACATGCAAATCGATGTTGTATATAGATAAGCTTTTCTTCTCTAAATTCCTTACCGAACGTCGATGTCGTCTAGGTTTTTTTGATCCTCGCGACTTTTCCTGCCCTATAGAACCAAAGTGACCCCTTTTTCAATAATATACACGGTCAAAAAAAAACTCTTCGGAAGATCGTCAAAAGGAATGGGTCAAGAAAATGTCATCAATATTAATTAATTTTTTCGGCAGTTATCGTGTATCAAAGCAAGATTTTGAAAAATCGCACCTGCGACGTAATAATCCAAACTAACCCAAACAAATGGCCGCCGGTTGTCCACAAGTGTTACCTAAAGACGTGCCAAATTCCAAATTTCCACTCATAGCCGTTTTTGATAAAAAAAAACTGATTAACGTAAGCCTAGCCGAGCTAGACTCATTACGTGACTACTCGGTCTCACATTTCCTACCCAGGAAAAAATGTGCTGAACGCACCTAAAGATGTTTTCACTTCAAAAATGAAAAGCCTTGAGCCTTGTATACTTTAATTTGAATCACCCTATAATTACTTCTTATATACCACCTCGAAAAACGACTAAAAGTAATTCTCCCGAAATCCATTTTTTTCTCGCGTTCACTGTTTATACTCCAGATGCGTGTTTATCCAATAATTCTTAAAAATAAATCAATTATAATTGCTTAGATGGCCCATTACAGTTGTCATCGCACATACATTTGTAATTAAACTAGTGACTTGCAGTTGCAATGATAGTTTTACGGCCTTTTATATTGGGGCAACGGCCATATGATAACTAAGTCATTACTTGTGGAATCTATAAAATTATGAATCAAGAGAATTGTTTATTTGTTCCTTTCGTGTCGAAAAACTACTTAACAAAATTATTACACCCGGATATTTTTTTTCATTGCAAACATACTGATATTTACGAGTATTTCATCGCTAATATTGAAAGAATTGCTTTAATACACATTATCCCAATAAAATAAAAATGTTTTTATTACGCATGCATCATAATCAACGATTATCGCACGCGGCAGCGTGCATAAAATGATGTTTATGATGCGCCTACTTTTTTAAAGGTTGCTATAGAAACATTTGACCATCTCAAATGTGACAGATTAATATATTCGTCAATATATCCCTTAGGTTTAATATTTAAAACATTTTTGAGATTATGATGCATTCGTAATAAAAAATAGCGTATGATATACGTGTATAAGAGGCCTTTAAAGCCCTTGCGACTTACAAAACACTCCGCTTCGCGTCGTGTTTTGAAATATGTCGCGCGTGCTTTAAAGGCCCTCTTATACACTTATATCATAATATACTATTTCGATGATAATAAAACATTTTTTTTGGTTGCGGCTTAGTTCGATCCTGACCAGTAGCTAAGAATAGGAATGGCTAACTGTAGCCCAAATGTTAACAATGTTGTCATTCCTATCGCATGCGCAGTAGGATGCCTTAGAATTACCCATGTCTTTACGGTCCAATAAATTGCTGTCAACAGGCCCTTTAGTGAAGTGGTCAGATCCTGTGCTTGTGATACGGCGGTCCGGGTTCGATTCCCGTCAGGGCAACACGTATTTTTATTTTTTTTAAAGGTTATGTGTAAAAAGTTTTTTCTTCATTTTGGACATCCCTTGCGTTAGATTTAGTAAGTTTTTGTTGGTTGCGCCCCAGTAGTGAGCGAAGCGAGCGGAGGGCAATAGCGAAGCGAGAAATGGACAAAGCAATTTTGCAACATTGTTAACATTTGCGCTACAGTAGTTAGCCGTCCCTATTAAGAATCCAACCGACCATTACAGTGTTGTTAGTTTACTTTAGCAGCTTGTCAGAGAGCTTTTTCCTGTGATTTTTAGTATAACTAGATTTGTTGTATTATGTTTTACTTATGTTAGATTTTGATTCGTACATAGTTTATCTATATATTTGCAATTATTGCTTTTACTGCCAATTATTTTATTTTCAGGAACTCATCAAAACCTTAAAAGCGAACTACGAAGACTTACTGAAACTAAAAACTGACAAAGTCAAGTCACTTGAAGCGGAAGAGCGTCTGCTCAATATCAAATTTCTAAAAATTCGAAAAGATCTGAAAATTCACCTCGCTTTAGATAACAAACAATTGCGGATTTTGATAGCCGATTCCAACGAAGCGCTGGATGAACTTAGTAAGCTCTTGACCAGAGGCAAACATCTGCTAGCTCTGTCTGACACATGTCAAAAGTTAGAGACGGAAAGAGAGCGAGTATCGAAATGGCTCCCTATTTTCGATTTAGGCGACGTAAGCGAGAGTAGTGCGTCAGACAAAGACGAAGCTGTTCCTGAAGGAACGATGAAAAGCGCAGGACTGACTGACGATGAGAAGTTACTTCAGCAAGCTCTAATCAAAGATTTCAGTTTACGTAAGTGAATACTCTTTCCAAAATTAAATTTTGGTACAAAGGGTCAATAGGTTAAAATATTAGCCCAATTTACCTTAGGCCAAAAGTTGATTGTTGCCGAAATGCAGGGTGTCAAAGTTATTTAGTTAGTAGGCTGATTTGCACGTTTGCAGTTTGGTTGACTTTTGTTCAAAAAAGATGTACCCTAGTCCTGTACAAAGCAGCCGTTTCTGCGATAATCGAAATTTCACTTCACATTTTATTCAGGTTTAGGATTGGTCCAAGAAAAGAGCATGTTTAAGAATCAACAGGCAAATAGCAACAAAATTTACATAACAACGAGCTACAAATGATGAAAATGAACTGGCAAAAAAGAGTAGAAATAACACACATAAGTCAATAACAAACCATAACAGCAAATTTATATTATAAATTATTCCATAAAACCCAATAAATGGTAAAAACGACCTACAGTTTCATGTACAGAAATATTAATGCTACTACTTACTACCCTTTCCATGATCTTTACATTTAAAATGTTTACTGAATTTTGTATTCGCGTCCACAATAATTCTTCGGTATTTACAGGTCAAGAGTATACCATATATTTAACAGTTTCTCATAAAAAATAATCCATAGGCATTGATTCCGGTAAACGGGGTGGCCGATCGAGTTTGAAAATGCCCATTTCATTTATTTCTAAGATTTGATCTGATGCACTGTTGTGCATAAACTACATGTTATCTACTAGCCAGTGGACGATGATTCAATAAAATTAGCAAATTTACTAGATGTTCTAGGTAATTTAAACGAGCTGCGTAGATGATAGGACCAACACTAAATCAGTCAATTATTGTTGCCCATACATTAATTTAAAATTCATGTTGATAATTAACAGCCTCGATTGTATGCGGGTAAAAACATGTTCATTATAAAAATTTCTCATGCCATTCTTGTAAACAAACAACGATAAACAGAATTTTTTTTTATGGCAATTTTCATCATGTGGTCTTGGTTCATTAATGAAGCCTAGTCTCAATTCCCGATCAAGAGGTAAAAGCTCTTGTACTATCTGGAGGAAGAATGGATGCAACAGATGTTAATCTAAGTCTTAATTACTGTATCTTTGCAACTTTCAAGCTGCAAGTGCTCAAATTCGGATCTTCTTAAATTCGTTCTAAAATTTATTCCGCAACCTCCGGTGTCTTACTCGTACGATTTTTTTGACAAAAGATGTCAAGAAATACCAAATTTTCACAAAAATTTTAATACACATAGGTACAAACAGTAATGAAGCTTTAGATGGAAGCGAAGTGCTGCTTGTGACGCCTTCTGCAATGTGTAACCGGATCTCGATTTTGTACAAATCATGCTATTATTAATATAGAAATATCTAATAAGTTTGACACCATGTTTTTAGTGCATAGCCGATATAATATACTTAGAAAATAGCAATAAGCTGATAAAGTATAAATTTGACTTATCAATAGATGCTTACACAACAATATAATACACTTACCTCCTTTTTCTAGCGGAACTAAAGAAGGTTTCGACATCAGCAGAAGAATCTTATACTGGAGTACCAAGGCCACGGCCAAAGACATCAGTAGCTTCTAAATTTTCTGAATCAGTCACAGTCATTACAGATACAGATATCGCTGAACTGTTGCCAACTCCAAAATCAGAATTCGTTCCCATCGAAGAAGTGAAAATCGAAGCCAAGAAGCCAGAAGATCGAGAAGAAAGTGTGAACGGCAAAACGAGTTTCTTGGATGCATGTTTCGAAAGCCTAGAGAAAATGGAGAATTTTTGGGCTATTTTCAACAAGAGTAAGATTGACGTTATGGAACTTAAGCAAGAAAAAACAGCGCTTGAAAAAGAAAACAAGCAGATGAGAGGTTTGATTCGTGCCGTCCTGGAGGCGGCTGCCTTGACCAAAACTATTCCCGACAGTAAAGTTTCTACTAGAGTACAGTCTAAGAGGCGAAGTGCCTATTCGGCACCTTTACATAGGATTGTGTTTAACTAAAATGTGCGTACATCAGAGACAAGAGAAAGACACGCAACTCAATGTTAATACATCATCCAAGGGAGAGAAGGCTGTCATGCCTTCAGTATCTCTCTCCTAGGGAAATGAACGCAGATGGCGCACGAGAAGGGTGGTGTCGTTTGCCCGCCAAATTCAGATTAACCATCTCTTTTTTTCCTTTATTTCATCAAAATTTCAAAGGGTCAAATAACAAAATACTCGTATATAATTCAAATTGTCATTTATTTGGTTTTGATGTATATTTTTCTTACAGACAATACGAATCAATATCACTAAAAGAAGTAACAGCATAAAACAGAATGGCGAAACAGACTATGATTCTTCCTTCCCATTTATTAATTAAATTGCACAAATGAAACCAAAAATAATCGAAAGTGGCATGAGTTCAACTTAATGGCAAATGCAAATAATACCTGTAAGGACAAATTGCTTTCCATCGAGCAACCAGACTGAACGTGCTTGCAACAAATTCTCATTATAATATATAATATACACTCTAATCACTAATAAAAATCAATATTTGGAAGCTATAAGACTCGCACAATAAAGCACAAAGAAAAACGTAGACTGCAAAACCAAACAAAGCGTCCATTATAAAAATGCCAAGTTGTCATCGGCGCGCGTCACTGCCACCGTTCCGGTGCAGCGTTGTCAAAATATTTTTTTTATTCATGATATATCTTGTGGGCAGTGAGGATTGTTGATCGTGGAAATAGGTAGTCATGGAGATTCGAAATCGCGGCAATTGCTAATGGATAGAACTACTATTCATGAAAATTCGTAACAATTTAATTTTTACCAAAGAAATATTCAAATATTCGTCAGTAAAAAAGTACATCAAAATGTATGTAGAGAAATTGTACGCAAATTGGCAACCAGAAGGAAAGCGATTACTGCTCCACCTACGTTCATTTCCCTAGATAAGTGACAAGGACATAAGTATAGGAACTTGCGTGAAACAAAAACCGATAAAGAACAGTGGACAAATTTGCTGGACCAGTAACCTATTTCTCCTCTTGTATCTGGCTACGTACCTATTATTTAAAGAATGGATAAAGTTTGCAAAGCTGTTAATAAGTTGACACAAAGGCAAATACATTTTTTGGGACTGAAGCGAGCCTTACTACTAGTGACCTGCTTTTAATTGGTTCTAACTCCTACTTGTAACAGAGACTAACCAAAACTAACCTATTACATATAAATAAATAATTCCAAAGTGAAATGATCAAATATCATGTCCCGAATGTGGTTTGGTCGAAAAAATGCATCATTAATATCTTGTTGTTAAAAAATGTTCTAAAAACTGAAGTTACTCAACAAGCTTTTCAAAATATCGACCATTATTATTAAGCCTTATTGTTTCAAAATTTTCTTATGATTCTACACTATCCTGTAAATCGATATTATTGTCAGGCATTATTGTCCTAAAGTTGCGTTTTATCACCTTCGTACTCAAATGTTAGGTGCGGGCAAGTCCAAAAATCTGGCTTGCCATTCTGCGGCATCTATTATGAAAGAAGCCTTGTGTAGGGTACCGATTGACATAAGAAGAGTAGAAGCCATTTTTCTTATTGAAAAACGAGATCAGCTCCAAAATGTTCAAACCAGTTTCTACAATATTTTCAACCAAATTTCAAGAGTCAGCATCCTGCAAGTGCATTTAATCTTGGGTTAAAAATCGTAATTTTGCCTGCAATAGAATATAATATGCATCAGCAAGGGCAGGTCTTAAATTTCAGCTATCTTAGAAACGAACAGGAAAGAAAATTCTCTGAAGTCTATAACAAACATTGCCTAACGGAGAGAAAATATCTAGATCTTGGATTTTGTATTCTATTTCAACAAACAAGGTATTCTGTTTCTGTTGCAAAATATTTAGAACCGCAGTGGACACAGCTTTTAGCGATAAAGGTGAGTGGAAACACTTAAGCGAGATATTAAATAGTCATGAAATATTTCATGAAGTGGAAAGAGCTTGCCAAATCTCTGAAGACACAAGCAACTGTGACAAACACGAACAGCACCTTTATGAAACTGAAAAAAAAACAGTACTGGGCATCTGTATTACAGAGAATACGTTATACAGTTTCTTTTTAAACAAAGTCTTGCACTTAGATGATTATCAAGTACACTATACGATCACAATAACGGCAACTTTCTGCAATTGCATGCATTGAGATGATTTCTAAATTTGGCAACTTAATGGCCGAGCACCTCAGACGCATCCAGAGCAATACAAACTTGAAGCGATTCCCCCATTATTAGGGGCCACTTATTAAAAACGAGATAATTTCATTAATTTCAGCAGATATCAATAAAGTTATTTTATCTAACATACAAACGAATACGTACTTTTCAATTATACTAGATGTTACCCCTGATATTGAACACAAAGAACAATAATTATTAATCATAATTCGACTGTGGATGTTATGAATGACTTGAAGGAGATAAAAATAAGAGAACATTTTCTATGATTCCGCCAGATTATTGATGTAACTGGTGAAGGAATGTCAAATTTCGTGACAAAATAATTAGAAGAATTAATTTTAGCTATTTACCAATTGCTATGACAATGCAGCCAATATGAAAAGCAAGAATAAAGGAGTACAGTGGTAAATTTTAAATACAAATCATCGAACTTTCTATGTGACTCCTTTTGGTGAAGAATGCTGCTGGATCAACGTTTGAAACAACATTTTTTTTTTATTAGTCCAAGAACTATATGTTCTTCTCTTCTCTCGCTAACCGTTACGATATCTTCAAAACACACTAAAAGCTCTATCGAGCACCAGGTGGTCAAGTAGAATAGATGCCCTAAAACCACTCAGGCACAATCTTGAATACGTGTGCAACGCTTTGGAAAATCTGAGAGATGATACAAGTAAAGATATATCTGTCAGGAATCCAGCAAAAACATTTCAGAAAAAATTACAAGTTACAAATTTATAAGCTCACTCTGCTCACTGGTTATATGGCATGAGATAATTGAAAGGGTCACGTAGTAAGTAAGATTTTACAAGACACAGAACAAAATTTACCCAAAGCCAAAGAATATTTAAACGATCTCCTAGAATTTTTACGAAGTAAGAAATGTGACTTGTATTTTCACATCGCAACAAAGTCCCATAAAATGATATACAGACGGGGCAAAAACTATAGGAGTCCGGAGCCGGAGTATTTGGGCCAGGAACCAAATTCTCCGAAGCAATGGGAAAACACCCGGACATATTCCAAGTGGAAATTAACGTCATAGAAAGATGTGCGCAGTTCAACCTCGACAGAAACTATAGGAAGAAAGAGATTGTCACCTTCTCAGACAGTCAAGCAACCATCAAAGCTCTGAGCTCAACAGCAGTCAGTTCCAGAGTGATATGGAAATGCCGAGATAGGCTAAATGAACTAGGTAAGAATAACAAATTATCCCTTCAATGGATATCAGGACACTCTGGGATACAAGGCAACGAAAAAGCAGACCAATTGGCAAAAGTAGGAGCACAAAGTCCGCTTTTAGGACCGGAACCTATCTGTGGCATTGGGACGCACATCTGCAAGGAAGAATTCAGAAAAGAAGAGCTAACCAAATTAATCCATCGATGGGAATGCCTTCCGGGGTTGAGGCAGTCAAGGCTATTTCTAGAGTCACCTCACCTAGGAAGATCAAAACACCTTATAATACTGAGTAAGAACAATCTCCGCATCCTCACCGGCTTTCTTACGGGCCACTGCTTCTGTGAGATGGGGAGGAAACCCCGGAACACCTTCTCAGGGAGTGCGAGGCGGTTGCGAACAGGCGAATGGCCTGTTTGGGTGCTGCATCGTCGAACAGTAGGAACTTCCATCCATAGAACCATCCAGACTACTTGCTTTTATCAAAGCACTGTAGCTGCATGAGGTACTCTGATTGAGAATTTGTACAGGTCGCAGTGTACACACCCCAACATCTTCATTCATTCAAGAGATGTGATGCAAAGTTCAGCGAATACCTATTTAGTCGCAACAAAAAAAAATGCAAATAGTATTGAAAGGGAAACAGAATATCCTGTAACTCGAATTAGAAGAAAATGTAAACCTTTTCACTTCGAAGTTAAAGATGAAAATGTGGTCGAAATAACAGAAATTTTTAGAATTAATTCTATTTGCTAGATGATTCCATTAATTCGCTCAAAAAAAGATTCGATTTGATGAACAATGTTAATAAGAGCTGTGCGTCTCGTCGGCGACCCGGAGTTGACCCGGAATCTGAATAGTCTGGAACACCGCAGACATGTGGCCGAGATGTGTCTGTTTTACAGATACTTTCACGGCAGATGTTCCCAGGATTTGGCCCGCCTCATCCCGCCCCTGGCAACTCCTGTTAGACAGTCACGACAGACGGCAAAAGCGCACCGGTTCGTCGTACAACTGGAAACACCTAGAACATCGCTTTACAAGAACTCCTTAGTCTGGCGCACTGCATCACTGTGGAACTCACTCCCAGGACATCTGTTTCCCATTAATTACAACCTACAACTGTTCAAGAACCGTGTCAATCAACATCTTCACACACATACCGCTCATCGAGTCCCTTTAGTGTGTGTGCCACTGCCAGAAAAAAAACCATTTTCATTTTTAAACTACCTATTCGACTTAGAGGCCAGAGACAAACCACAAATTTGTCTCTGTTACAGCTTTATCCGGATAAGTTGTTGATGAAATGCTGCCAAGATCTACAGCTACCGCTTGCAGATGACTGAAGAAATGAAAAATACATAAAGGGTGTCGACTTAATCAATGAAATAAAGGTAATATGAACATTCATGAAATCAGAAACTAGCGATGAAAAATCGCTTAAATGCTTAACAGCAGACAGCTTAGATTTAATTTTTTTCTAATTTGACAATACCAATTTGGATATTCTAACATTACCAGTATTGGATGCAGAAGGAGAGCAGTAAGCTTAAATTAATAAAGAAGAATCTAAGTCCACGATGTGAAATTAGAGACTGAACAGTTTATCGGCAATTTCAATTAAGCATGAAATTCTTGAAAGCATTGTTGAAGAATTTTTCGGAAGCAAAAGCCACACAATGTATCCACCTCTAAATAGATTTTAATTGTTTGTAATTATTTTATAGTTTCTGTTCGGCTGGTTCCTCTAGATTTGAAGTATTTTTATATAAAATATTTAAATACTTTTAATACTCGTTGCTTTTACGTTGCGTTGTTTAACTACTGGTTTGACTGATTTTCTTAGTAAGTATATTTCTTATTACTTGATGATTATTATAACATGTATTTGTTTTTGATTAATATTATAATAATATTATATTAGGTTAAAACGAAAATGTATGTTTTTTTTAAGAAACTTATCTTAAAGAAAAAACCATTAAACATATTATGTACATTTATCGTAAATTGTTATTATTTGAGAGCAAAAAGAACGTAGCATGGTTAGGGGGGGCGGTATAGTCACTGTTGGCCCAGGGCGTCACCTACCCTATATATATTTCTGATTTTTTTTCCTTCTGTTATGGCCTCTACCATAGGTATTTAGCCAGACTGAGTTATGTAACTATTCGGACTGCGAATTAAATCGCGTCGGAGTATGACCAGGTATAATCACTGTCCTTATTAACTGTGCTATACTTGTTAGAAAAAATAAATGTTAGTATGACAGATAGCACAAGAAGGGATGTCACTCTTCCCGCTCCCGAGCAGTGGAGGAGCTAAAGACATTGAAATACTTCTTCGGATCAAGAGGATCGGTTCTAAAAGTAGGGATACCATGAACCATATTAAGGCTAAAGTTTTACGTTATTTAATCTTAAAAAATTTATTATTGGTCTAACATTGGTAATTTTTGGTCTATACAACAACGAATTAAGTGAAATTGGGGTGGGAACGTTATCTCTGACCAGCATGTCATATAGGCTAGGTTGTCTATTCTTGCATTCTAACATTTCATGTACTAAATTACCATCCTCACTACATTCACAGTCCGGAGAATCAGTGATTCCTAGCCCGTGAAGATGCCGAGGATAGAGACAATGACCCGTTCTCATTCTAATTATAGTCGTTATATGGCGACGATCCACATACTCTCCTACGTCCTCGTACCAAGTCTTCCCGGGGAATTTATTTTCAAGATTGGTATATCTTTGGCCCTTATTTGCAGTTGTATTGAGCAAAGTCTGGCTCAACTTTTCTATATCAATAAATTTTATTATTGATATGAATTAATTTTTATCTAATGCAATATAATCTTAGGCGCGTGTGTGTGTATATGTCGCATATTTGTTGCTCCGTATAAAAAGTGTAAATACTCAACTGTATTAAGAAGTAAAATTAAATAAACTATACAGTGTCAATGTTTGAAGTTTTGTGCTTCGCATAATATAAAAATTGCTTTGTTTTGTGCAGTGAAAATACGTAATAAAACGATATTTTAATCTGGTAAAAGCCATGACAAATTATAAACACTGTGAAAAAACCATAACAAAAAACTCGCCGGGTATTCGTTGCCACGATAAATGTGCTGCTTCTTATCACGTGAATAGTGCATGCTCGGATGTGTCGAAGACCCAGCTTACTGCGTTTGAAGCACTACCGGGAGCCCGATGGATGTGCAAATCTTGTCGCGAACAGCGCGACCGGACTAAATCCAAGTCGGATTTTGACGGAATATCGGCCCAACCAAGCGAGATGATGGAGTTTATGAAGAATATGAAATATGATATGCAGCGTGAAATGCAGGACCTTAAAGAATCAGTAAATTTTTGCTCCGATAAAATAACTGATTTTCAGAGCCAGCTGGTTAGGCTTAATGAGTACTTTAAAATAACTGAACTATTAAAAACCGAAAATAACAAACTGAAGCAAGAAGTGGGAGCCTTGTCAAGAAAAGTGGGTGCCTTAGAAAACACCCTAAGATCCAATAGTGTTGAAATCCAGGATGTACCCGAAAAGTCCAACGAAAACCTGATTTCAATAACAAAAACTGTTGGAAATTTCCTTAAATTTAACATCGAAGAGACCATGATTCATGCTGTTTTTAGGGTACAAACCCAAGTGGAAAATAAACCAAAAAATATCGTCTTAAAATTTGTGGCGAAACTCCAAAGAGACCGATTCTTAGAGGCTGCAAAAGCTCTTAGAAGCCAGAAAGAGCACCAGAAGGGTTTTAAACTCACTGGTGTTGCCGATCGTTTCTATATCAACGAGCACCTGTTACCCCAGATAAAGTTACTCTTGAAGCGGACTCGAGAGGTTGCCAAGGAAAAATCCTACAAATTTGCCTGGGTTCAAAACGGTAATGTACTGATACGCAAAGCCGAGAAATCGAGAATCATTCATATTCAGAATACAGAAGATCTGGGTAAGCTTTAAATAGGCTTCCAGGTAAGATTAGCTATTAAATATTTTTGTTTTTAAAAATGGCTCTACATATTATATATCAAAATGTCCAGGGTTTGAGGACTAAATTGAATACGGTCAAAAATAACTTATCAAACAATAATCCGGATATATTATGTCTATCTGAAACATGGTTAAACTCAAACATCTTGGACCATGAAGCTGTTGATCTGCAGGAATTCTCGATTTTTCGCAGAGATCGTGAAAGCACCGCCAGCAAAAAACTTGATGGGGGTGGGGTGCTGATAGCCGTCAAAAATAAGTATAATGCATCTTTAATTTCTGAGTTCCAGAGTGACGCGGAGGATATATGGGTATCTATTAAACTCAATGACAATAGCTTATTAATAGTGTGCTGTGTTTATCTTCCTCCGGGCGATAAAGGAGCGTATGCAATGTTTTCTTCAAAATTGGCGGACATAAAGTTTAATGAACACGCGACAGTGGTTATATGCGGGGATTTTAATTTTTCCACTACAAAGTGGATTCAAGTGTCAAATAATGCATTTTTAGACCCTTATAATGTTGATGGTCTGTATTCTTCCCTGTTACTCAACTTGTCACATCATAACTTTATGCAATTTAACTCCGTATTTAATTGTGATAATAAACTTTTAGATTTGGTTTTCTCAAACAGAGCGGGTATCTCTGACCTCACCCATTGCAGCGATCCAGTTGTCCCAGAAAAGAGTATTCATCCCTGCCTGGAATTTTTATGTGAGGTAACATATAATAAAGGGTTGTCATTCAACAAAGACACATATTTTAATTTCCGGAGGGGAAACTACTCTAAAATAAATAACGACCTATCAAAAATAAACTGGGCAAGTGAGTTCAGAGGTAGATCGCTGAATGGCTGTGTCGAGATATTTTATTTAAAAATCAATGAAGCTATTCAAAACAATGTCCCAAAATATACAAAAAATAAACATTTTCCCACTTTTTATAGATCTAATACTATAAGGCTTATAAAAGAAAAAACAAAGATTCATAAAAAGTGGCGTTTATATAAAAATCTTAATGACACAAACAGTTAAGAACGCAGTCCAAAAAATTGATTGAGTTAGATTTTAGGTCATATAATAGATCTGTAGAAAAAGATTTAATTACTAATCCTAATCGCTTCTGGAGTTATGCCTCAATTAAAAAACAGAATGTTAGTAAAATACCCGTTCCTATATCTAAAGGTGGCTCAAAAAAAGACGTAACCAATTATAGGCCTATTAGCAAACTATCGTCAGTCGCCAAGTTATTCGAGAAGCTAATATACGAGTACCTATTTAATTTGGTGAAAAATATCATTACTTTTGAACAACATGGTTTTTTTGGAGGCCGCTCAATTGACACAAACTTATTTACTTTCACAGATTACATACATGGGCATATGGACGATCAGACTCAGGTTGACGCCATCTACACCGACTTCAGCAAGGCTTTTGACAAAATAAGTCATAATATCTTACTTGGAAGAATGGCGGAGGTCGGTGTTGGTGGTGTTTTCTTGAGGTGGATTGCATCCTATATTAAAGATTGGAGGGTTCATGTATCGCTCCAGGGATTTCATTCTGAATGTTTTGTCCCCTCGTCTGGCGTTCCACAGGGATCTCATTTGGGACCTTTATTGTTTGTCATATATATTAACAAAATTCAAACTTGTTTTCAGTATTGTCAGTTCGCAAAATTCGCGGACGATCTAAAGCTTTATGGAGTGGTCGAGGGTATTGAAGACTGCCAAAAAATTCAAAGCGATCTTGATCGCCTGATATCATTTTGTGATGAGAGTAGCCTTTTTCTGAATATTAAAAAATGTCAAACGATTACTTTTACTAGAAACAAGCGTATAATAAATTTCGAATATAAAATAAATAACACTACTCTCCCAAAGGTGGATCACTTGAGGGATCTGGGCATTACAATTGATTCTAAATTGACTTTCGGCACTCATATCGATTTGGTTGCCTCGAGCGCTTCAAGACTCTTGGGATATGTCTTCAGAAAGTGTACTGAATTTTCATGCTTATATAATGCTTTTGTACTCGGCAATCTCTCTTTTGGTAGTGTAGTCTGGAACCCACAATATGAGGTCTATATTGAACGTATAGAACATATCCAAAATAAATTTCTAAAATTTATCTCTTTTAAAAACAACTATGCGATTCAGAGTAATAACCTCGAACTGGCTCGGAAGCATTTCAATATTTTATCTCTAGCGAACAGAAGGAAATTAACAGATGTAATGTTTTTTTATAAAATAATTAATTCTTATTACGACGCGCCCCAAATTCTTTCTTTAATAAATTTAAATGTTCCACAAGTTAACCTCAGATCGAACGAAGCATTTTTTGTACCCTTCAGAAGAACAAATTGTTCACAGAACTCTCCATTGTGCAGAATAGCAAAAATTGCGAATAGCCTTTACAATTCAGGATTTCTTCCCCATGTCGCCTTTTAAGCACAAAATAAGATTGACTCTGTTAAGGAACTAGGTATTATTGTTGAGCTCTATAAGTAGATATACTTGCCTCTAGGTTTTAGTGTTTTTTTTTTGTATAAGATGTTCTATATTGATTGAAATTAGGAATTTGTTATGTAATGTATCGATTAATTTTGTGGATACTTTTCTGGGTGTAAACCTGTTGTATTCCTTATGGCCACCAAATAAATAAATAAATAAATAAATAAATAAATAAATAAATAAA
>MU183585.1:0-16524 GCA_016904865.1 Pissodes strobi
TTTTAAAAAAAGACACTAAAAATGATAGATATCCTCACTCTATTATATTCATTTATAGAAAAATTGCTATTTTTAGTTGCCCTAAAGTGTTATATATCCGCAATTATTAGTGATATGAGGCAATTATAATATCATAAAAACTGTTTAATAGAAATTGCTTTATAATCTTCTTTATACATATAACAAATAATTTAATTTTCATTCGTACGCATTTCTATTTATAATTGTAATTTTTTGTTTCATTTTCAATTTATGCAATAATTTTTCATAAAATCGCTTGATATTTTTAATAGGCTCCTCTTTTTTAAACTAGTTTGATCACTTTTGGCGAGTAAAAGTTGTTATTTTGTCATTAATCAGGAGTCTTGAGTCTTTAGGTTTTTCATGTGGCAACACTGGTTCTGTGTTGGAGCGGGAGCGGCCATTTTCCCATTTTAATTTAAAGAAAGCGTCAGTCAAAGTCAACTGTTGCCCATTCTCGATAAAATTTGATTTCGGCTTGTGAATTTGTGAAATATAATAAATCTCTGATAGTTTGTATTACCTTGTGGTTGGTATCGTTACGTTTATCGTGCTGAAAGTATCGAAACGTTTACTTCGGTTGCACAATAACAACTGCACAGAAGACTTGGAAAATCCATTAAAGAAGCTGAGGTTGCCATCCATGCGTGGCTAAGGAGGGCCTCAGATCGCAGAACCAATAATTAAAATCACATTAAACATGTTACATTTAGTTAGATAATTGCATATTTTTCTAAAAATGAGCTTTTTAATTTATGGAAAAATGGTTTTAAAATGAGTTCGTCTTTAAGATGTCATACAAATAGATCTTTTAGGATGCCATATAAATCCGTCTTTAAGACGTGTAACATTCGATGTCCTAAAAACGACGCAAGGCGTAAACAGGATATCTGTACGATGTCTCGAATATCTGAACATGGCATCTTTAGGACATCTTTGTGCTGTTAGGGAAAATGTCACTTGTTTATAATAGTTATATTTGCGCCCAAAAACCGACGAAATATCAAACCTCAAAATCTTCTAAAATAACTTTTATTTAACTAACATATACATTTTAAAACAATTAAAATATAACCTTTAATTCCAACAATTTGCTTACATTTTTATTGAAAAGTTAACAATTTCTTCAGAAAATATTTTAGTCATTATTTTCTTCCTACGTATGCCAGTAGGACTACATCGAACATACTGTAGCAGTTAGTAAGTAGTTGCAATGTACTATGTGTGTATAAATATATAGCGTTTTTTCTTCAGTTACAATCAATAGATAATGTAGCCAGAAAACAGACTATAACATTGGAATATTATCTTGCGATTTTTATTTATGCAAATATATACATGATATTTACAATGAGCTCAATACTGTTCTTTACGATTAAAGTGAATTACGTAAAAAGATGCCACATGGAAAACTACTGTAGATCTAATATTGTCGAAGAGTTCTGCAAGTTTCAATATTAGCTATAATATGTTAATTTATTGCACTACTTTAAAAAAAAATCTTTTATGTAAAACTATACCTTTTTACATAATTAGATGGCTTTTGTATATTATAGCTAGGGTGTCCAACGTATATGAGAAAACCGTGTTCAATTTTTGAACTTTAAGCATTTTGTAACAATAATTTTATCTCTTTGGACAACATTCTACTTGGTTATGTATGGAAATAGTAGTAAGTATATAATAGTGGCATGTAAGCTTTTACAAGCGATTCAAACTTATTAGGACACCCCGTACCATCCGATTAATAACTAGAAAAAAACCCTTCGAGGGCCCTTTTGTGCGACAAGGGCAAACATCTTAACCCTAATTATACGGCAAAAAATAAAATGGAATATATTGTTTTCAAATATCATTTTTGGACCTATTTAAAAAGGAATCGGCTATAAATAAAGTTATTTATACACGTGGTAAAGGCGCGGTTTTACAGCGGTTTGGTTTCGATCATGTCCACATTTATTTTGTAGTAGACGTACGGGTAATACTCTGATTGGCCAAAACCCAGACCGGGAATGTCAACGTTCTGAAACAACACAAAAACATTCCTTAAATGATTGACGATTACATGATTAATCACACAATAATAACCAAAACATGATCACATCACATCCGCTACTTACATCAACATTGGAACCTTGATGTCCTACACTGCCGTCAAGGTGTCCATAAAGTTGGTTCAAAACGTCTCGGAGACGCTTCATCGTTTTCTTGTGGGGGTGAATGAGGATAGCTTGGAAATTGACAGGCAAACCATATCTAAAAAGCAGAAAAACTATCTTAGAAAGGACAGAGTGCCCATTCATTGCGAATTTCCCCAGGGTCGTCCCGACTCGAATGTGGAAGTGACAGTGTTGCCAAATTCCCTAAACCAAATACAAATAATTTATTGGTGCTAATATACAAATGTATTTACCCAAGTCAGTAGATCAAAAATAATCTTATAGTCTAAACCCTAAAACATTAAGACAATCTGAAAACAAATTACAAGTAACAGTATCCATGTCAACTCACTGAAATGGGATAAAATGAGACTAGTAGACAAATTTTTTATGGTTAAACAGAGAAATAAAAAAACAAAAAAGAAACATTAATTTACATCTAAAAGGCATACTGCAGAAATTCTTCATGACTGTAGAGGGCTCCTCTGGTAAGAAAATCCTGTCGCCCTTTATCTATATATGTTAAATGAGAGACCTCTTAAGTTATCAGGAAGCTTATTGTAAAATCTTCTACACCTTTCGAGTGGCTGGGAGCTGCTGGGAACTAAATGGAATCCCTGTCTAGTATTATATGTGTGCACCTGTTCATGTGTCTGATATGAAGCCATATTCTTCTTGACGTAAAGAAGACTCTCATAGATAAACAATGTTGGTAGAGTCATTATTTGGAGGTTAACAAAAGATTGCCTACAGTCCTCTCTATATAAAAGACCGGCAAGCACGCGAATTGCACGACGCTGCAGACCAAAAACTCTGTTGGCACCTGGTCTGTGAGCCCACACAATGATGGCATAAGATATATGGGAATGACAAAGAGAAAAGTATGCCTGTCTCAGAGCTGATATTGAGACACAGTCAGCCAACCCACGGAGAAGAAAAACATTTGATGCCAACCTTCCATTGAGGTGAACGTCCAAAAACTTGACACTCAACCCTGCCCCATAATCGTAGACACTTCTAGTCGCGAAGACCATCGACTGTGTCTTGAACTGATTCAGAAACAGTTTGTTTGCTGTAAACCATTGTTTGGCCCTCGACAACGCCTCATCTGCACTCTCCATTGCATTAGCCTGCTCGTGGTTTCGACATGAAATAGTGGTGTCATCAGCAAAGAGGGTAAAATGGGCCTGGGGGTTTATCCCAGGTAGATCATTTACATGAATTAGGAAAAGCAATGGCCCTAATACTGACCCCTGAGGTACTCCGATCTGCACACTTTTCTTTGCTGATGTCACCCCCATTCATCCGCACCACACCACTTGCTGTCGTCCGGAGAGGTAGCTCTGAAAAGGAGCAATGCTCTCATCAGCAACACCATATCTTTTAAGTTTTTGCAAGAGTAATCAAGTAATCAATTCAAGCTCTTTTCCTGCTCCGTATTTTTGTTTTGTTGTTTAGGTGTATTTTTTAAGGTTATGGTCCGATCCGAGTTGACAGGTCTGTGTTGATTTGAACCACAGAAACCAGAGTTAGATTGGATATTTGAACTACGTGGCTGGGTTGTTGAGCTACGGGTTTTTTAGGTTTCCGGATTCGACCACGAAAACTTCACCTACGTCATTTCCGGCGGACTGTTGCAGTGTTGCCGGTTTTTGTTGTACGTTTTTGAGAGTTAGAGTGGAAAGTTTATGTTGTTTATGTCTGGATTACACATTTTACCTTCCAGGAAAAGCGGCTTCTCTTGAATCAATTACTTGTTCTCATCTAGAAGTTGATTTTTCTCCATAAGCTCCTTTATTAGATGCTTCAGAACATTGATTTCTTCGTGATTCGGTTGTGAGGTTATGTCACTAGTGCAACAGATTAATCTGGTTTCATCAACAATTTTGAGTTTTTCCTTCCAATCTCGCATGGCACACCTTTCCGCAGCTTATACACACCAAACTACTAAATTTTTTTGTTTTACAGCATTCAAAATGAACTTTTTCCTCAGAGATACTAATTCCACCATCTTTCTTAGACGGCGCCATGTTGCCAACTGACCCAAACTAACCAAAAAATATATTAAAAGTCTGAATGTAGGTATGTATACAAGCTTTTAAATCTGTTTATGTTTAAAATGTAAGAAGTTTTCAATGAAAAAATCGTGTATCAAGTATTAATTTTGATTTTTAATTTAAAAATATTTCTATTATTATTTTCATGTCCTTTGATTTACATGTTCATTCTGCATTCTCCGGTGTTATTGGTTCATTTGCTTCAAAACATGTTTCAAAAATTAAATTTTGGCAATGACAAAGAAGAGAGAGAAATTGACAATACCATTAACTTACCTCAAAACGGACTCGACGAATACCCTGAGCGCTTTGACGTGTATCCAAGCGCAGAAGCACTCACTGAAATTGACTTTTAACCATCTGACCAATGGACCCTGAAATAAATAGCGTGCGTCATGTTTTTCCAAAGTTACACCTGCGATTTAATAATGTATAATTATATTTTGAAGAAAAATCTTCAAGCCATAACCAACTCAATTTATCCAGCTGGAAATGGCTACGTTGATATTTCCTCTAAAAAGAAAATCCCTTACAAACTGCTTCTTTTTGTCCGTGGCCAGTTTGGTGATTTCGTTTTTGCCCGCGGCCAATTGTTCTTCGTCGTAGGTGAAATCCCTGACGATGAACCTCTTGTCTCTGGCGTGGTGCTTGAATTCGTCCATTACCTGCGAGTGGAAAGAAAAAAATTAACGTTTCCAATCAGACCTGCTAGATGTTTTCCTCGTTTTCACCTTTTTAAACAGCGTTACCGTGAAGAGTCCATATTCGTTGTCCTGAGCGATTACCTGAGACGACCTTGGCACGATCATGTCGGTAATTTTTTCGTAGGTGGCATTCCATTCATTGAATTGAGCCCTGCAAAGAAACACGAGTCTTCAAACTTCACCATTACGATTCTGCGAAGATTTGAAAGCTACACGGACTAAGATTTGTATACTAAAAAAGTGGGTTTAATAATAACCATTTTCGGAACCTTACACGCTGGAACGAAAGAGATTCTTGCGGAGACACACCGCGGCGGTGAGGGTAGAACTTGAAGAGCTTTTGTGAGATTACTAACATTTTCCTACCCTGACGGGCGAATATTCCCTAATTAAAGATGAAATGATCGTTCTAGAGGCATGGCCCTAATTTCAACTTTAGCTGAGTAGCCTCCGTAATCCAGGACCTCAGTACCTGCCAGTGGTGCCTGGCTAACTAACACCACTCTTCGGTAGTGTAGTGGTTATTACATCCGCCTGACACGCGGGAGACTCGGGTTCGATTCCCGACCGGAGAGCTAACTCTTCAGCGTTAAATGTGCTATTACGAGTATGTTGTCGCGCGGGAGACAGTAATTTAATTACTTATTATACTAATAAAGGTTATACAGCATAATTCGGTTTAGGAATTTAGATCGAGTTTCTCTGCCGTACTCTTTCCCCTTGTGAATTCCAGGCTGAGTCCGGCACGTTTTTCTCTAATAATTTGGCACGTTTTCTTTAATAAATTAGGCGTATTAGGAATCTGTGCTTAATTTAAATGACGCACCTCTCCCTCAAATTTCCCATAATTTTGTTACCGTCGAGCGCATTAGGAGTAAGTAAAATTGTACAAGATATAATAATAATACAACGTAGGTAATGGTCTTCCTTTTATTCTATTTTGACGATCATTGGCAAAATAAAGACAAAGCACACCTTTACCTATCTCATTCAACTATGTTGAATTCACCAGGGTAGGTTATGCTACAGCTTTGTTTTTTTTTTGCTTCAAATATATCAACCTTGAGCTGAGGTTCCAGATTGATTCTATTACTGATGTTGTTGAGATATGTTTCCGCTAAAGTCTAGAATGATGGGCAAGCATGACCGGCAGGTACAGATGAATTGGTTTGGTGAGGAACTCAGGTGGATGCACACTCTACTCCATTAATCGGAGATACCCAGTTTTAGCTTCAACTGAATTGGTGAATGGTTATAGGAATAGATATCGGGCGGATCCTTGAGACAAAGAGATTGTCTTATGACTCTTTTTATAAAAAAAACCCTCCCAATCCTCAGGTGTCAATGTGGCGGATTATCAGGCAGAGTTCTTCACAGCCGGCCTCCCCTGGATGCACTCTTGGTGCACAGGATTTCAACTCTTTTTTCGTTGGCATTGCGGATGAGGTTGTGGCAGGTCACCCTCCCACTGATAAGTCTTTCATGCAGTTTCTGCCAAGCAATCCAACTACTTTTAATGAGGCGAAACAAAAGTTGTCCAACTTAAATAACAGCAAGAGCAGGGATTGCTAGGACTCTACACCAAAATTGTCAAAACTTTAACGCATCTAATAACATCCCCTTAACCAGGCTTATAAATCTGTGCATAGTTAATAACATTTTTCCAACTGTACTCAACAATGCTAAGGTCATACCGATCTTTAAACACAAGGGATCAACAGATGAGCTATCTAATTACCGCCTAATTTCTCTTCTTCCAATTTTCTCAATGACTGCTTTCTTTGAGGGAAACAATCTATTTGGCCTTAGATAGTCTTTTCGAGATTGTTGCTGGAGCTATGGAGGGGGTCAGGATTCCTATGCCTCCTTCTATGACCTCACAAAAGCTTTCGATTGTGTCCCTCATAATATATTGCCTGAGACGTTGTCTGTCTACAATTTTGATGAAGGGAGTATAAGGATGATTGAGTCCTACCTACAGGGCCGTACCCAATATGTGTCTCTGAATAGGGGCTGTTCTGGGAGGGAGTCTGGGAGGCATGGAGTGCCACAGGACTCGCTTCTGGGCCCTTTGATTGATCTTCTTGGTATAAATATCAATGATCTTGGTAACTTTAAAAAAGATCCTAAACTCACATTATTCGCTGATGATACTACAAACATCATCACCTACCATCCCACTGATCCTCTGATTGCTTGATTTGAGAGTGCACAGAGTGATATTAATGATTGGTTCCTGGCTAACAAGCTTAGCCTTAACATCTCAATTAAAGTCTTCTGTGTGTGCATCTGTATAATCTTGTAATGCTTAGCAGAATTAATCTTCAGAATTCTCAAGAGTGACACTGGTGATAAATATTCAACTTTGGCTAGAACCCTCTCAATGCAGCTATACACCGAATCTATCTCCGGGACACATGTATATCCCGGAGTCCGGGAGTTGAAAATGTCATAGTTATAGACTGGATTGCTATAGCATATTCTTTACATAAGTAAGAGAATTTCGATTTTGTGGTACGCAACTGTCACTCCAAAGGATTAAACTTTTTAAAGTTTTGTTGTCTTCAAAAACCACTTCCATAATTTCAACTAAAGCACTAGCTAAGTCATTGCCAGCTCTACCCATTAATGTTTCATGCCACTCAGCACAGTAGACTTGTTTTGTACTTGACAATATTGTCGTTAAATTATATGCATTAAATTTGATTTTATAATAGTATGCTTCACATGGTCCCGAACGCATTCCTAAGTAATAACGGGAAAACCCTCGTAGATATGCCGGCGGACCTGGCTTCGCCGTCCTTTCGATCGGGAAATTTTAATAAAACCGCGCTGCGAAACGATTCGACTGTCAACAAATTGAATTTGGCGGGTGACGATTAAGTCGATGGTAGAAGGCTTTGTATCCGGCTCCATAGCAGACAGTTTTGGGATTGGCTGATGGGAGTGAGCGCCGCACGCATTTATTTTCATTATCTATGAATAATTAGGAATTCTATTAATTGAAGTGGCTTAATGACAATGCGCTTTTGGCTACTCTGAGTAGTTTTTTTTGGTGGATGCCTATTCATCAAAATCCCAGATTTTCATCGTTTAATTCTCTTAGATGAATTATTGAGAGGAACATGTGATTAGTCGTGACGGGTATTCATTGGTTGAACGAATTTTTCCGAGGTGGGAATCTTCGTGCGGGTAGCTGCTCTTCGGTTTTCAGTCGCTTGGGCCACTCTTACCGCGAACCGAGTCAAGCAGTCATTTTTAGACGCCGCGCCGGTTGGAATCAATTTTGCTTTTTCACCTGTTAATGGGATTTTTATGACCGGGCCATTTTAACAGTTTCAATCGTTAGTTGTGCCTTATCTTTTCGTAAGTGTTGGTGTCTAAAACTGCCCTTTGTGGAATTTGAGTGCTGTTTTGCAAGGTGAGTTGAGTTTTTTTGTGCATCTTTTTAGGTCTATTGCTACCGTCAAGTTGTTCTTTGTTATCTACGAGCATCGTTAGTGACAGAGTGTTCCTTGGCTACGCCTGTCTAGCGTACCATCGGTATAGAGCCTTGCAGTCCTTCGCCTGTCAAGGAAGTTTACTTCCTACAGTGAGCAGTTCTTTCGGGAAGCTGCCTGACGAGTTACTCATCGGCCAAGTGAGCAATTTCCATTTTATTTATTTTTTTCATTCATCAATGTTGTGGCAAATTTGCATAATTACCTACGATCTCTAATTATAATTTTTTTTTGGCTTTGTTTTCAAACAAAGAATAACTTTTTAACCTCTTTCTCCTTAATTAAGGCAACATTTCGTCATTCAAATTTTCTTTTGAATGAACTTTGAATTTTTGGGCAATCTTGCCAAGCCTAAAATACTTGATTTTATTTAATTAAATTATCAAATTTTCTCTCAAACGAACTTTGAATTTTTGGGCAATTTTGACGAGCCTAAAATGCTGGCTTTTATTTAATCAAATTCTAAAATTCAGATAGATCCGCTGATCTAGAGTAAATCAGATTTTGGATCGAATATATATATTTTTTGAACTGTTAATTGACTGACGCAATGACGTTGTAGGTCGAACTAGTTTATTATTGTTCTCAATTTTCACGATTTCTGGCTTACGTTGGATAACCGTAGATCAGCCTAGTAGACTTGCGTTATTTTTAATTATTTTTTTTTATTGCGCCCTTTGATAGTTTCTTTACTCGAACAGATTGTTTAATATCTGTGCCCTACCGTTAACTTGACCGTGGAGTAAATTGCCATATGTTAAGGTCTGCGATTAATTGGTGGCTATAATAACGCCAAGTCTAACTAGTTTATTTATATATTGTTCTACGGAAGTTGTCAACATAACTTAATTGAACCGAATAACCATAGTTAGTTAGTTATACGGCATATGTGACGGGTCATGATTTGAGCCATTGTCATTAATTACAATCGATTATTTCGGAATTTGTTTAGATTAAGCGTGTGTATTATTTCACCGAGTAAAGCCTACCTTCTCTTTTTCGTTTAAGAATACAGTGTAAGCATAAGAATTGATTTACTAAAAATTTCTCCAATTTAATTTTTTTTCCTCCTGACCAGCTGATATTTCATTATCAGGTAATAAAACCAATCCTTGTTAGAATTTAAGCGAATCTCTAACATGACAGGCCGCTTCCGTAGGTATCTCTTTTTTTTATCATTAGCGCTCAACAATCGTTCTTGATTATTTTTGATTACTTTTTGAATATTTGTTTACTTCTCTTTATTGTATGTATAAAAATCGTTGTTTTGGAAAGAAATTACGAGGGGGAGGAGTTGATGAACACCCTAAAAACAGCAGAAAGCTGTCTCAAGGTTAAAGTAACCAAGAAAATAGTAACAACTTATATGTCTATAATTGAATGTGATCCAGCAACATTCCAAAGAATTATGATGAAATCAGAAGGGAAGCTTTTCATTGGTTATAGAGCTTGCAGAGCCTTTGAATATATTGGCGTTCTCGGTTGCTATAACTGCTGACTGTTTATAGATCACCAAATGGTAACTTCGAAACTTTCTTGGACATACTCTCATGTGCCCTAGGTAAACTTGATCCCAATATCAGAAGCATTGTGACAGGAGACTTTAATGTTCACTTTTCCACCAATAATAAAAAGGTTACAGACCTTTGCAATATGTTCTTGTCATTTGGTCTGTCACAGACAGTCAGTTTTACTACCCGGCAAGGAGTCTGTCTGGACAATGTGTTTACCAACTTTGTTGCAGGTTTTCAGGTACGGCACTGTGACTTTGCATCATTTGCAGACCATGATGGTATAGTGATTCAATTTAAGACGAAGCCCATGTACATTAAGTCAAGAATAGTGTACAGACCCATAACCGACTCCGGTCTTTTGCAGCTTTATAACATGATTGAGTCTTGTGATTGGGAATTTGTGTCAGATCAATCCATTGGTCCTGAGAGGAGGTTCGAAATTTTCATGGAGACTATTCAAGAGTCGGTGGACAGGGTGTTTCCATCGAAGACGAGGCTTGGTTCATATGGAGGGCCACGCAGAACAACTATCAATTGGTTCAATGATAATCTTCGTAACATGCGTGATAGGTTGGAAACTCTTGTGGCCATCAATAAAGCCAACCCACACCTTATCACAAGGGACATGATCAGAGATTATAGGAGATGTTACCGCCATGAAATTTCCCAATCCAAAAAAAAAGCCGACGACACTTTTATTAATCAATCATCCAATCCACAGGGAGCAATGTGGCAGATCATCAATGATAAAAAGCCCAATTCATCTTCTGAAACCTCCAATGCTCTGACGGCAGACTCTCTAAATGATTTCTTTGTTGGTACTGCCGAGGAGGTGATCTCAACCCTCCCTGGCAGATCGGAGTGTTTCTCTGAATTTTTATTGCAGCCTTCCACAAGAGACCTGACCTTTACATTCAATACTGTAAGAAATATAATTGATCAAACAAAAAACTCAAAAAGTAAAGATAGCTTTGACATAAATGTTAAAATTGTTAAGTCATTGAAGAATGTAATCATTTACCCTCTAACCAAGATCATGAATTCGTGTGTTACAGCTAACATATTTCCATCCATTTTAAAGACTGCGAAGGTCATCCCCATTTATAAGGGTGAGGGCTCTAGGAACGAACCAACATACTATAGACCCATGTCCATATTGCCTATATTCTCCAGATTGTTTGAAAAAGTACTTAATCAACAAATCAAAGAATACTTTGAGTCCAACAATTTGTTTTTTCAAAACCAGTTTGGCTTTCGTATTGGTAGGTCTACTACTCTGGCTACAGACACTTTCACCACTCATGTCCTAGAGGGGTTTGAGACAGGTTGTGATACTTTTGCTTCATTTTTTGACCTAACAAAAACGTTTGATTGTGTCTCCCATTCTATTCTATTACAAAAGCTTAAGGTTTACAATTTCCACCCTGATAGCATTAGACTGCTTGAGACATATCTCGATGGTAGAGCCCAATATGTATTTTTCAATGGTCACCAATCAAAAACAAAACAGGTAAAACATGGTGTTCCTCAGGGTTCAGTTCTGGGACCTACCCTTTTTCTTGTTTATGTGAATGGTCTTGTCAATGCTGTTCCAGATGTACGGTTGCTTCTCTTTGCTGATGACACAACTATCTACTTCACATATATGCGCACCCTACAGATTGATGGTATTGTCTCTGACATATATAATAGAGTGGAATCTTGGTTTGTGGCTAACTGCTAAGACTCAGACCATGAACTTTTCCTTGTCACACAGAGCCCCTAAGCCTGTAGAGCCTCTTGTCACTTTTCTCGGGGTCTGTCTTGATCCAGGTTTGGTCTGGGCTGAGCATGTAAACAAGTTGTGTGGTAAGCTTTCTGGTGTTATTTTCCTGATCAGAAATCTCTCGGGATGTGTTTCTGCAAATACATTGCTTCAGTCATATCATGGTTGCTTTGCTTCTCGACTTTCTTATGCACTTTTGGTGTGGGGGCACTCTTCACATGCTGACTTGGTGTTTGGATTGCAGCGTAAATGTGTGAGAATAAATGCAGGGCTCCAGTATCGGGAATGTTGCAGACAGAGCTTTGTGCAGTTGCACATCATGACTGTACCCTGATAAATTATAGGTGTAATAGCATGTAATCGGGGATTTTTAATATATATTCGATTTTTAACCTGGTATTGTCATTAGTGTTAAATCTTAAGTGTAATCGTGTTTAAGAGATGTTTTTTCTTTGTATACATTTTCGATTTTTAACCTATAGCATTAGTATTGTCAATTAAAAAAATAAACCAAACTTGTAAATGTTATGAATTTATAATATTGTCTTTCTACTGACATTGTTGTACACCCAGCTGGGTTTAAATTTGTTTATTGTAAACATTTCTTTTATGGACAAATAAATATTATCTATCTTTAGTCATTTTTGATTAATTTTTGAATATTTGTTCTCATCGACTTTAGTTGTTTTCTTTGGTTAATTCGAATGCTTGCTTTATACCAACTTTGATTTTGACTAATTTTCGGGTAATTATTTTTTTTAGTAATACTGGTAAATTGCCGGTATATATATTTAATCTAATTTTCTGACTTATTTTTGTTGTTTTATCGATCGATTTTCCGGATAGAAATAAATAACGAATTTTTGGTATTCATTTATTTCGTCGCGAAGCTTCAGCTAAAACGAGTTCCATATTTCAAATTTGGGGTAATTCTCGCTTGTGCTGTTTACAAGCCCGTGGCGCCTTAAATAAATCAACCCGCACCCTACTCTCCGGCATTTGAGCTAGGGCCTAATTTATACGCTCGGAGACAGCTCGTTTTAGCCTACATTGACATACTTTATTTCATTCAATATCTAATTTTAAATTCTCAAAATACATTTTTTTCTTTCGATTAGAGATTATTCACTCCCAGTTCCTTCTAAGTTGGAGTGAAGGTTTGCGCCCATTAGAAGGACAAAAAGAGCGTAATAGGCAGTACAATTTGAAGATCAAACACCAATAATGTTTTTTTTTGCGTTCTCTATCTTTTTCAATTTCATTTCTCGTTGCAGTTTTTTCTTTTACATGTTTCTCCTATTCTTTAGCCTTTTCTTAACTTAGAGTGTTCTTAGTTTTCCTTAATTTTACCTCTTCACAGACGTCAGACCTGCTTTTTTTTGGACGATGAAAATACAAATTGTAATCTGTAGAAACTATATTTCTGTAAAAAATTTCTTTTACAACATTCTTATGAGCAGCGATACAACTTTCAACGTAGAGACTGTAATATAACAAAGTTGTATGTAGTGTTTATTAAACATCTGTTTCGTTTCTGCTGTTACAAAGTTATGTGTGTCACATACCACTTTGTAATTCCAACGTAATCTCCATACAGCTATGTATTTCTGGTGATGTAAATTTAAGGATGTGAGATAGAACGTTAAAACTCTGTAGGGTTAAACTCGAATCCACATGCAACTATTTGACACTGAAAACTCAAAATCAAGAAAAATGCGACATACAACAATGTAACTCTAGGGTGACGGAGTGTCAGAAGCATAAAATACTATGGCGCACAGCAATCTTACTGTTAAGTAGAAAAATTTAAAAATCCACGAACAAATTAAAAAACAATATATATTTTAGTGAACCGCATTGATGGATAAGTGCCTTTAGTTAGTAATAGACTTGGACTTCTTTATATAAATAATAGCGACAACCAAATTGTATCGAATCTCTAGAATATATAAATAATCAGAAGCACCTACAAGATACCTTACTTACTTGGGAACGATGACCAGTAACGTCTGCAGGTATTCCGAATCCAAGATGAAATGTTCCTTTTTTACAAGGTCTGCCAGATTCCTCGTTAACAAACTTCCGCTGAAAGAGAGTACATATTTATTTACGAATGAGTTTAAAACATGTCCCAATGCAACAGGTCTTATTAAACCTTTAGAAAATATCTGATCCAAACACAAACTCTCTTACGTCTGCTTCTTTTCCAAGCTCTGCAGGCTTCCCTTCAGATTGTTGTAGGCCGTCGACTTGGTCTTCAAGTCCCCGTCAATCTGACCGACCTGTTTGCTGATAATGTCAGCGATGTTCCTCAACGATTGCTTGATCGGGTATTTGGCGATGTCCCACTGGAACCTGGTCAGGTAGCTCGGAAGATCGGCTACAAAGAAAATTGGAGGAATCAATACGGGGGCGAGGGTTGTTTTTTTATCGGGTCATCCTTAGCGGAAAAGCGTATATTATTGGAAAGCTTCGTAATGAATGTGGGGATTCTTTTATAAACCATATTACTAACCCATATATACATGTAAATGTAAAAACGATATTAAAATAATTGCATCTCTTATTGAAATAAGAGAAGCAAACACAAAATAAAATGATTGGATGTTGATAATTACTGCGGACACGCGTGGGCTTTAACCGTTTCTAATTGTTCTATTTCAACCTGGAATTCAAGGTCGAGGGGTGGTGGGTGGTCGCGAACCGTCCAAAACACCCTACTAGCTTTTAATACTTAATGCATGTTGGATAAATGCGGATCACTAAAAACAACATAATTGCGCATACAGTCACATATCTCCACGATTATGATGTTTTAAAGAGGAATTGCACTTATGTAACATACACTAAGTACTAAAAGCTAGTAGGTTGTTTTGCGGGAGAAATTACATAAGAGTTTTTTTTTATAAAAGTACAGGGAAAGTCAAAAAATCGCCTTGTCTAGTCCTCGTTGGATAACACTGTACAAACAAGATAATGTATCAATAATATCTCGAGAAAAGCATTGATATTGTTCATAATTTCAAGCTAAGGCGTTGAGTTAAGATAAAGTATCCATCTTACAAGAAAAGCGTGGAGAAGCACGGATATTCACAATTTTCAGATAAAAGATGAAATGATGCGCACTTTTGAAAAAGTCTTCATAATTCCCAGCAAGCAGTCAAATTAAGATAAATTAAGTCCAACTAAAAGTAAAAATTGTATAAAATTTTGAAAAAGTATCCATAATTTTTAGCAAGAAGTCAACATTACGTATAGTCAAGATAAAATATCGATATTTCGAGACATTCATCGAAATTATTCATAATTTTCGAGATAAAGCCGAAATTATGAATAATTTTGAAATAGTACCCATTAAATAGTGTCAAGGTAAAATATCTATATTTCGAGAAATGCATTGAAATTATTCATAATTTTCAGGTAAAAAATGAAAGTATAAATATGAAAAAGTGTTCTTAATTTCCAGCAAGAAGACAACATAATATAAAGCCAAAATTAAATATCCATATATGGAGAAATGCATCGAAATTATCCATAATTTTCAAGGCAAAAACGAAATTATGGATCAATAACAATAATTTCCAACAAAAATTCAAGATTATGTAGAGTTAAGATAAAATATCCGTCGAAAAGCATCTTAAGATAAAATATCCATATTTCGAGAAATGTATTGAAATTATTCATAAATTTTAAGGTAAAGATGAAATTATAGATAATTTTGAAAAAGTATCCATATAGTAAAGTTAAGATAAAAGATACATATTTCGAAAAATTTATAGAAATTATGCGTTATTTTCAAGATAAGGAAGGATTTATGAACAATTTTGAAAACGTGTCCAAAATTTCCAACAAGGAGTCAAGATTATATAGTCAAGATAAAATATCCATATTTCGAGAAATCTGCTGAAATTATTTATGATTTTCAAAGTAAAGGCGAAATTATAGATAATTTTGAAAAAGTATCCATATAGTAGAGTTAAGATAAAATATCCATATTTCGAAAAATGCATAGAAATTATGCATCATTTTCAAGATAAGAAAGAATTTATGAACAATTTTGAAAAAGTATCCAAAATTTCCAGCAAGAAGTCAAGACTATATAGATCAAATTAAAACATCCATGTTTCGAAAAATACATCAAAATTATTAATAATTTTCAAGGTAAAGATGAAACTATAGATAATTTTGAAAAAGTATCCATATAGTAGAGTTAAGATAAAATATACATACTTCCAAAAATTTATAGAAATTATGCATAATTTTCAAGATAAGGAAGAATTTATGAACAATTTTGAAAGTGTCCAAAATTTTCAACAAGGAGTCAAGATTTATTAGAGTCAAGATAAAATATCCATATTTCGAGAAATCTACTGAAATTATTTATGATTTTTAAGATAAAGGCAAAATTGTAGATACTTTTGAAAAAGTATCCACATAGTAGAGTTAAGATAAAATATCCATATTTCGAGAAATGCATAGAAATTATGCATCATTTTCAAGATGAGGAAGAATTTATGAACAATTTTGAAAGAGTATCCAAAATTTCCAGCAAGAAGTCAAGATTATATAGAGTCAAGTTAAAATATCCATGTTTCGAAAAATACATCGAAATTATTAATAATTTTCAAGGTAAAGATGAAATTATAGATAATTTGAAAAAGTATCCATATAGTAAAGTTAAGTTAAAATATACATATTTCCAAAAATGTATAGAAATTATGCATAATTTTCAAGATAAGGTAGAATTTATGAACAAGTTTAAAAAAGTGTCCAAAATTTCCAACAAGGAGTCAAGATAAAATAT
>MU183585.1:21524-42360 GCA_016904865.1 Pissodes strobi
GAGATATTCAATTTTATTTTATTTCAATGTCAGCCCCCAAAGTGTTTGGGATTGGCTCAAATTTGGCGTCATTCTTTAGTGCTTCGTTAGTGTTTTTTAGTGCTTCAAGAAGTGTCATTAGTGCTTTTTTGGTTTACGAGATATTCAAGATTATAAATTCAATGTCAGCCTCCAAAGTGTTTAGGATCGTGTCAAATTTGGCGTCATTCTTTAGTGCTTCGTTAGTGTTTTTTAGTGCTTCAAGGAGTTTCATTAGTGCTTTTTTGGTTTACCAGATATTCAAGATTTTAAATTCAATGTCAGCCCCCAAAGTGTTTAGGATCGTGTCAAATTTAGTGTCATTCTTTAGTGCTTCAATAAGTTTCGTTAGTGCTTTTTTTGTTTACGAGATATTCAAGATTTAAATACACAATAAATATTTGCATGTAGAACCTGCACCAATAATAGGTATTCGTCATTGTGTAGGAATTTAAGATTTTGAATATCTCGAATACAAAAGAAGCACTAACAAAATTCTTTGAAGCACTAAAAAGCACTAACGAAGCATTAAAGAATGACACTAAATTTGTCCCGATCCTAAACACTGGGAGCTGACCTTGAATATAAAATCTTGAAAATCTCGTAAACTATAGAAGCACTAACGAAATTCTTTGAAGCACTAAAAAGTACTAACGAGGCACTTAAGAATTACACTAAATTTGACCCGATTCTAAACATTTTGAGGGCTGACCTTGAATATAAAATCTTGAGTATCTCGTATATTATAAAAGCAATAACGAAACTTTTGAAGCACTAAAAAGCACTAACGAGGCAGTTAAGAATTACACTAAATTTGACTCGATCCTAAACACTTTGAGGGCTGACCTTAAATATAAAATCTTGAATATCTCGGAAACTATAGAAGCACTAACGAAATTCTTTGAAGCACTAAAAAGCACTAACAAGGCACTTAAGAATTACACTAAATTTGACCCGATTCTAAACACTTTGAGGGCTGACCTTGAATATAAAATCTTGAGTATCTCGTAAACTATAAAAGCACTAACGAAACTCTTTGAAGCACTAAAAAGCACTAACGAGACACTTAAGAATGACACTAAATTTGACCCGATCCTAAACACTTTGGGGGCTGACCTTGAATATAAAATCTTGAATATCTCGTAAACTATAAAAGCACTAACGAAACTTTTTGAAGCACTAAAGAGCACTAAAAAATGACACTAAAATTGACCTGATCCTTAACACTTTGGGGGCTGACCCTGAATTTGAAATATTGAATATCTCGTAAATCAAAAAAGCACTAACAAAACTTCTTGAAGCACTAAAAAGCACTAAAGAATGACGCTAAATTTGACCCAATTCTAAACTCTTTGGGGGCTGACCTTGAAATAAAATAAAATTGAATATCTCGAAAACGAAAGAAGCACTAACGAAACTTTTTGACGCACTAAAAAGCACTAACGAAGCACTAACCATCCTGAAATTTTCAAGGAAAAAAAACATACTTTGGGGGCTAACTTCACGGACCTCATATAAGGCTTTATTTAGCTTGGGATTATTTTGAAAGAAGTTACACACTCTTAAAGATTAGCGCGGGAGACCGATTCAGGAATCACAATGAATGATTCAGAGATATTACAAAAACAGACCTCCATGATTAAAGCTGTTTAACCAAATTGACTTCAGGACCCTACGAGAAGTTCTGAGGCATATCTTTTTGTCATAAGGGCATGCTTAGGATTCACTTTATTAACCTAACATTAGCATTCTTTTGGTGTTACATAAAGAAAGATCATTTTAGACGTCTCAATGATGATCAAACACCTGCTTGCCCAAACCAAATTGACTTCAGGACCCTACGAGAAGAACTGAACCAGGTCTTTTGTCAATTAAGCTAACATTAGCATTCTTTCGTTGTTACATCAAGAAAGATCATTTTAGACGTTTCGATGATCTTGCCTAAACCAAATTGACTTCAGAACCCTACGAGAAGATCTGAGCCAGGTCTTTTGTTATAAGGGCAAGCTTAGGATTCACAGAATTAAGCTAACATATCATTATTTCGGTGTTACATCAAGAAATATCATTTTAGACGTCTCAATGATGATCAAACACCTGCTTGCCTAAACCAAATTGACTTCAAGACCCTACGAGAAGATCTGAGCCAGATCCTTTGTCATAAAGGCAAGCTTAGGATACACTTGGTTAAGCTAACATTAACATTATTTCGGTGTGACATCGGGAAAGATCATTTTAGACGCTTCGATGATGATCAAACACTTGCTTGCCTAAACCAAATTGACTTCAGGACCCTACGAGAAGATCTGAGATAGATTTTTTGTCATATGGGCAAGTTTATAATTCACAGGATTAAGCTAACATTAGCATTATTTCGGTGTTCCATCAAGAAAGATCATCTTAGACGCTTCGATGATCTTGCCTAAACCAAACTGACTTCAGATCCCTACGAGATGATCTGAGCCAGGTCTTTTGTCATAAAGGCAAGCTTAGGATTCACTTGGTTAAGCTAACATTAGCATTCTTTCGTTGTTACATCAAAAAAGATCATTTTAGACGTTTCGATAATGATCGAAGGCTTGATTGCCTAAACCAAATTGACTTCAGGACCCTACGAGAAGCTCTGAGCTAGGGGCTCTGTCTGAACCAACCTTTGTAACTGCCAATAGGCAGAAGGTATCAGATCTAATGATCAGTAATAATCTCTTATCCACAAGAATCTCAGCTTGGATAGTGTCATCAGAGCCTTCGTGCTCTGATCATTGACATATTCTCTTCAATCTGAAAACAGGTGAAAGACCCATCTTTGAATACAGAGACCCTAAGTGCACTGATTGGGCTGGTTTTAGTCTTGCCCTTCAGAAGCAGATGCGGATCTCTATTGCTAAGATATCAAATCGTGAGGAGAAGATTGAGCTGGCCTCGGAGCAACTGAGTTTAGCCATAAATACGGCTTATCATGAAAACTGTCCACTCAAGACTAAACACAGGACCACAAAGGAACCACTTTGTGGAACAACTCTCTTGACAAACTAAGGATGGAGGTTACGAACCTCTTTAATAGAGCTAAAGAGACCGGCATATGGGATCAATACAGAACTGCTCTAACGAACTACAACAAAGCCATCGGAGAGGCAAAAAAGGAATTCATGGGAAACCTTCTGCCAGAGCATAACAGATGTACCTGGCAGTGCTAGGATCGATAAAATCCTCTCTAGAAAACCCGTTCAGGAGTTAGGGCACAGAAACGTTAGAGCTTCTGGTTAACTCATTTCCCGGGATGTCGGATTTTGCATAATGATGAGCATGAGTCTTTTTGTCGGGAACATAACACAAGCGTTAAGCAGGACGCCCACTGAATCGGCACAGACCGGCCAGCACGGCCGGCATAAGTTGCTATGTACGTTATTAAACGAGGCAGCGCCCATTTAATCGGAACAGCGCGGAACGGCATCTCGTTTAATAACGAATGCCGGCAGTGCTGGCCGTGCCGAGCCGGTCTGTGCCGATTCTGTGGGCGTCCTGCTTTAGGCAGCAAAACTATGACGGTGGGTGTGTTCTTAGACATTGAAGGAGCATTCAACAATGCATTACCAAACTTCTTATACACAGCATTAGCTGATAGAGGGGATAAACCACAAATAAGGAACTGGATTGGAAGTATGTTAAATTGCAGAGTAGGCATAACAACCCTATAGGGGGAGAGCTACAGATTCCGGGCTGTTAGGGGATGTCTGCAGGGCGGGGTTTTGTAGCCCCTTCTGTGGCCTCTTCTGATGGATGGTCTGTTGGCGGTACACTCGCTGTGGGATGTGGAGATATAGGCAAACGCGGATAATCTAGTAATACTGATTAGAAGCAACTCGCAAAGAATTATCTCAGAGGATCTGCAAGAGGTGCTAATCGTGGTCTATGACTGGTGTGAAACTCACACAAAACAGTTATAGTATCGTTCACAAGGAAGAAAAGGTTGGAAGACCTAAGACCACCTTCACTCAAAGGAGAAACTATCCCATTTGCGAATACAGTGAATTATCTGGGAATTACCTTAGATAAAACACTTAACTGAAATGCGCATCTGGATAAAATTGCCGCAAAAGCGAAACTGTCACTATGGACCTGCAGACGCATTTGTGGCAAAACATGGGGCATACATCCCAAACAAATACACTGGCTCTATATTGCGGTCATAAGACCAATGATAACATATGGAGCAGTAGCTTGGTACTCTAAGAGCTTACAGAGCTCCGCGAGAATCAAATTATCCACCTTACAAAGACACAGGGAAATTGCTTAATCGAATGCCTTTCGAGCTGACAACGAAAAGAAAAAGGCAAATCGCAGAAGATCTGTTTCCGAAAGGGGGAGACCTCGATGATACAGAACAGAATATTGAGCACCCAAACCCTTTTACAAAAGAAGAGCCACAAGAAGCAGCATCATGCATGAAGTCTGGGAAAGCACCGAGTGTGGATGAGATTCCACCAGAGGTAATCAAAGAGGCCGTAAACTCGGTACCTGATTGGATATTTCCTTCTGAGTGGAACGAGGCTAAGCTGATATTATTACTTAAAGGATGAAAGCCGCCAGAATTATCATCGGCCTACAGACCTCTGTGCTTATTAAACACCTTAAGCAAGCTGTTTGAATCACTGATTAGGAGACGCCTAAATGGAGAAATTGAGCAAGGGGAAGGACTGGCGCAGCAGCAGTATGGATTCAGAAAGGGTAGATCAACGATCCATGCAGTAGAGGCTGAAAGGAAAAGGAAGGTGGAGACAACAGATAAGTGGCTAGTAATGATAACAGTGGATGTCAAAAATGCATTTAACACTGCGGCGTGGGGTGAAATAATACAGCAACTGAAAAGAAGACGGATCTCCCAATACCTGGTTAATCTAATAAGAAGCTATTTCAGTGATAGTAAGATATGAATTAGAAAGGGAGTGGAACTAGAGATATCCGCAGGCTTTAGTCCTAGGACCAACCCTGTGGAATATTTTCTACGATGGCGTCTTTCGGCTTAGGCTGCCTGAAGGAGTTAACCTTGTTGGTTATGATGATGACTTGGCGATTTTGGCCTTCGCAAAAGACCGGGACGAACTGACCTTCCATGTCAATGAAGCTCTAAGAAGAGTGAACAACTGGATGATAAACAGTCTCCTAAAACTGGCGCCAGAGAAGACAGAGGCAGTAGTTTTAACACTACTGCCCAGAAAGAAGGACAATGTATTCTTTATTTTGGAGGGAGCAACTATCATACCAGCTAGTGGGAATCATGTTGGATGAAAATGGGACTTTTGGCGAACACATGAGGATGATAGCAGCCAAGGTGGAAGAGCGGGCGACGTCTCTCGCTAGAATGAGAGTTGACCCAAGTTCTGACGGGACACGGGAGATTCGAAATCTACACAAAAAGAATGGGCATAACAGAGCATGACAACTGCATGTACTGCCGGGAAACGGACACAGCGGAACACACTTTCTTCCAGTGTATAAAGTGGGAAAGGGAAAGAATTGAATTATTTAGAGAGATAGGTGTGCAACTCACAGCAGAAAACTTAGTGCCTCAAATTTTCCTCAGTAAAAGAACCTGGGATCCTGTAGAGCAATTTGCAAGAAATATTCTAATGAGAAAGGAGGAAGATCAGAAAGGGACCAGGAACTGGAAGATAAAATATGACAGCCCTGCACATTGAAGTATGTCGTTTTCGACGGTTCCGGGGTGCTTGAGTGCGAAGAGGTGTTTTAGTGGGTAGGCTGCTAGAGTCAAAGAGTCCCACACATAGAGCATGAGCTTTCACCTCAGGAAAAAAAACCTTACAAAGATAAGCGTGTCTGGCAATTAGTATCTTCTAAATCTGCCACCTCTCTAAATACTACTGGAGGAGGCTAGATGGGCGACGTATAGATTGACACAGGCGGTGATCAACAATCCGCAGACGATCATCATGGTGCCCAACAGGCTGAAAAATGCCAATGAGCAGGACAGTGTGTTGAGTCTACCATCAGATGTTATGCCTATCAAAACTACCTATTACCATGCCTATGACGTCCTCCTACCAGAGAGGAACGAATGGGCACGAGACTGGGAACATCTGAGATTAAGAGAGACCAATGAGGTGTACAGGAGCCGCTGCATAGAATAAAAATGGTAAGATTGAGCTTAAGTGTTCCCTAGGCAAACATGCAACCATTTTTCAGGCTGAAGTTAAGGCCATTGATATGACACTGCACAGTGGCTCATCGATAGAAACTGGAAAGGCAAGTCAATCAACATTTTCACGGAAAGTCAAGCAACCTTAAAAGCTCTTTAGTCTAGCCGTTGTTCATCCAAGACAGTATGGAACGGCCAGGAACTACTCACCAAACTAGAAAATAAACTTACACTAATCTGGATACCTGGACATACAGGATATGAAGGCAACGAAAAAGCTGATGCTCTTGCGAAGGACCAGAACCAGTACTGGGAATAGTAGCCTATAACACAGCTAAAGAAGCCCTCTCCAGGTGGACACAAAAGCAATTTGTAGACAAATGGAGAGAGTTACCAGGCCTAACTCATTCAAAGGTAGCGGTGAATCTGCCATCAGGAGTGAGAACTGGACTTCTTTCAACTTGGCCGACAGCAGGTACAGGCAGTAGTTGGCATGTACACTGGTCATTGTCGGCTAAGAAGCCACATGAACAAGAACGGGCTCTCCGAAGAAACGAAATGCCGCTTGTGCTTGGAGGACGAAGAAACAATGGAGCATGCTGTATGCCACTGTCCAGCAATGGAAAGAACCAGACAAACACTCATTGGAAACTCTCAAATTGAAAACTATCCACCCCAGAAAGCTGTCCGATTTCATGAACCGGATCAAGCCTCTGGCATAGTGGAAACCACAGATGTGAGCCACAATAGACCAAGGGTCGCAGTGGAGGGTCCTATCAAGTGTACGAATACGACTAGATTTTTTGTCATCAGGGCAAGCTTAGGATTGACAGGATTAAGCTAACATTAGCATTATTTCGGTGTTACATCAAGAAAGATCATTTTAGACGTTTCGATGATAATCAAACACTTGCTTGCCTAAACCAAATTGACTGCCTGAGACAGGTTTTTACATCAAACAAGTTTTGATAATGATCAAAGACTTTTCTCCAGGTATTATACTGGAGCTCTTAATGTGTGCAAGCTGAAAGTAAGCTCATTTTGATCGGATCATGAAGTTCAGTGGGAGACATCTTGATAAGGATTGAAAACACTAGATATTGAAACTGTGTACGAACTATATCCAGTATATCTTATGGAAGTTTCAAATCCTCATACAAAACAGGGCAAACATAATTAATGTACCTTGAAAACAGTTCTTATATGATAATACTTCCAGATATAACAAGATATAAATAAACAGTTGTGAAGAGCTTTGCGATATTTACCAGCAGTGTATTTATTTCGAATCGAAATCGATAAAATCGCATCGCAAAACATAGAGAAATGTTCGAAAATTAATGAAAACATAATCGAGTGCTAAAAATATTGCTCGTTAGTAAGGCACGCTAAGTCAAAAATCTATTTTAGTGCGGGAAACGAGCATTTTATCCTTATTTATTCAGTTGGTTTTGTCAAAGTTTAATTCACCGCTCGGCCAGAATTATTGTATTGAAAAATATGCTTCCCAACTTTAGAAGCTTTAATTTAAAATAAGTCTTATTAATTAATACGTGTTCATTTACAAAGATCGTGTGCCCCGTTCTCCGATACTGCGTGAAAGAAGCCCTACAGGGTGCGTTCAACGCTGAATCGCCCGCGCGGTCCTCGACACGGCCACCGACTGACCTGGCCCAACCAGCGGGTGGCTGTGGACGGGGCTCGCCTCCTCCTCATCCTCTTCGAGGCAACCCGGCTCTTCCGATCCTCTCTCCTGGTCCTCCAACGACGATTTCCGTTCGCGCCCATCATCCAAGGTACCACCACCGCAGAAAATTGGACGTCGATCGCCCTTCCAAAATGAGGTCGACCCACGATCGCCCTTGGAATTTTCGCCTAATTTCAAAGTTTCTTCGCATAGCTCGTCACTGCTGGTTCCGTCGTGACTACTCGGACTGTGGCGACCCTTTGCGTTTTTGCGGTCGGGTGGGCGATCGCTCGCCCCCAACAGACCGAGGCAACAGTCGCAGGCACCTCCACAGCCCAGAGCGCGCAAGTGACGTCGTGTGGCACTGCGTTGACTCCGTTTGCCCAATGGAAAACGCCTTCGGGCGTGGCGTTTTGGAGGCGGCAGGTCGCCTGAGACCCCCAAATTTGATTTTCTTTATTATAATTGCTGCTAATTAAATTTGTCACCCTCCAAACGAGGCAATATACAAATAATCTCGCACAGTTTCGAAAACGTGAATTTTCGAAAGTACAAATTTTCAAACAGCATTTTTTCGAAAAGCTTAAACATTAGAAGAGCTTTTAAAAAAAATCTGCAGACCGCCATTTTGAATGTGTTTCAGAAATTCATGTTCATTTTGAATTTAATTTGAAAAAGTAAGAAAATTTAGTTTTGATTAAAATTGAAAATTGATTGAAAATTTGTTAGTATTTTCTCTTGCCTGGTGTTTTCATTTTTAAAATTTATTTTCAAATTATTTTCTTTTCGAGAAATTGCTTTGCAGGAATTAAGAAATCTCCGGTGATTTTCAAAATTAATTTCCGAAATAGGTTTATGAATTTTAAATTTTAGTTCACCGGCACTTTAAAAATTTGAAATTTATTTTTGAAAAAAAAAAACATTTCATAAAATAAATTTTTAAAATTCACTTTTTCAGGGAAAATAATTAAGAATTGTGAATTTTACAACTATTTATCATCCAAACAATTTTTTTCTCCAACCTGTATTTTCGAACATTCCCTTTTCAAAAAAGTGCATAGCGAAAAGGTGGTTTCGAAACGTCATCCAAAAAATTGTATTTCTAAATGTTCTTTTTAATTCATGAAATCAATACATCCAAATACAATACTGTATCTACATACAAATATTAAGTACAAAATCAAGTAATACAATTTTCTGTGTCTCGTGTATATGTTGAATTCGAAAATAAATATCAAGAACATGCCCCAGGCACCATAGCGACGAGGTTGTTTAATTTTCTAAACTTTAAAACCTCATTCTCTAAAAATAAAACGTTTATTATTTCTAATTCCTAAACATATCGCTTGCCTTTTAAAGTTTTATGTTGTTTTCCCCCAAAAACAAAACGAATCGAATCAAACGTAATAGGCCATTACAAAACCATGGATTATGTAACTTAGATATCTTTTTAAAAGGAGCCAAGCATAAAAATATAGCAAAGGTGCTATTTTCTACAAAAGGTAGAAATTTCACCTTTCTCCATAGCTTATTTTAAAAGTCTCCTAACTTAACATAACCCTCGTTAAATAATCCACAGTTTAAACCATCATCAAAAACCAAAAAGAAAAACTGACACAAACAAAAAAGCATCCACTGGCCGAATCGATTAACCCATGCCTATCACCAAATGTTAATAACAAAATAACAGACCAAGAGCTGGTACTTTTCGTTTCGATTAGCACATTTAACTAAATTAATCGTAAGTTTGAATTCAAATATTAAAATAATTAACGAAAGTCGCTTTAGATTAATCTTCTAGGAGTTAAAATTGCTAATCAAAACCGAAACTAATGCTCCCAACACAATGAAATGAAACACTTCTTACTGTTGTTAGCCGTCAAGTTTTCTTGAAGCTTATCCCTCTGATCTTCGAGTACCTCGCCGAGGTACGAAGCCACTTTGCGGGTGACCTGTTCCACAAAGGCATCCAGTTTTCCAAGGTCATCGGACAAGCCCACAAGTTGGTCCAGAGTGCCGACCTATGATATTTAAATAGCAAATTGTCTTCTCTTTTAAAAATATTAAGACCATTTTAAAATTTTGGTCCAAAGCAACAAATTTATAAACCTATCCTTCAACATTAGGGTAATCTCTATTCATTATCTTCCCCAAGTTGGGGTTTAGGACCTTCGGCAAAAGGTACTACAACACATGGTTAGCAAAAATCAAGTGAAAAAATTCTGTTTCGATGCTTGCTGCAGTAATTATTCTCATATATTTGTTATTTTTTGTATATTAGGTATTTAAATCAGTTGAAAACCAATTAAAGAGATTTTTTTTCTAAATCTAAATCAAATTTATATATACCAATAAACCCTCCTTATACATACACTAATCGAAAACTCCCAAAACGGGAGAAAAGATATTGATCACTTCACTCATACATTTCATATTCCAACTTTTACATATTTTTTAGACTAACACCTACCTTAAGATCTGGTATGTGAAACTTGTAATTAGTGCATAAAGAGTTCTGCTTGGAGGTTGTGTTGTTCATAGTTTCCCATGTTTGTTGGCAGGTTTTGTCACCCGGAGCCGATATTAGCCAATATTCTGCCATGTTTTCCTCGTCGTCAGGCAGTGACGCTAGACTGACTGTGTCTTTTCTAAAAAAAAGCAAGATAAATTTAAGAGTACCTAGCAGAAAATATACACCTAAGCAGTTCAATATATGGCACGTAAAAGAAAAAATACGGTGAAAATCTAACAATACATCTGAAAGCGGAAGTCTTACGCAAGGCCCTTAATAACACCCATATTACTGTTGATAAGCAAGCTTGCGAGAGTTTAAATAAACAAATTATAGTCACATTCACAGTCACATGACTCCAAATTAAAACTTTAATATGAAACATTCACTATAAGCCACATGGTTTTCTAGAACATGTCGTCTTCTAATGCCCCAATATCCTCTATATTATTCTTTTTATACCCACCAAAGGGGGGAAACCCTTCATTAACCCAGAAACTACAAATCTATAATATGAAAGTACGATTTATCAAGCCGATACAAACACCGAACGCCAAAATAGCTGGATATAATTAGAGAAACGTTGATATTTACTTAATTTTACGCCCTTTTGAAATAATTTAACACCCTATCTGGGTCAGAATAGGGGTGACAAGACACTGGCACTCCAAAATCGATATTTTATTGAACGAAGACACGTACCTGTATTACGTTAATTATACACAAACTGAACTATTTTTAACTAAAGGAATTATTGATAGGGGCTGAGGGTCGCTTATTACCTTTTTCGGGAGGTATTTTACGAGAAAAAACCCAAAAATATCGCCACCGAAACCACTCCCGCAAGGACAGCTGATCGTTATTTTCACGTGACTGTCAGCATCAAGGCGCTATCTGCTTTCTGATTGGTCGATCACTAAACTGTCCCGATCCTAAATGACAGGTGGCGCCGCTCGTCTACCGTTAGACTTACAGATATCGTGAATCACGAAAAGCCGACGTTGCCATATTTTCTGAGGGCCTATGATATATTTAGTGGACAATTTGCTACGGCTAGTAGTTGAAATTAACAGCTACTTTACATTTAGTTGAAATTGACGTTTTCGCTTACTTGTGGTTTTTGTCTTTTTTCTTTTCTTCTTGCTTGTGTTCTTTCTTTTCCGACTTCGAATGTTTGTCCTTTATATTTTTTTGGTCACAAGATACCGAAGGACATTCGTCTTCGGACGTGTCGATCATTTCATAAAAACACCTCTGACAGCAAATAAACGTACGTAAAAGTTCGACCATCTATGACACTGACAATCTTAAAAAAGACATTTGAGCGTTTGGGTATTGACATGATTAAATGTCAAGTTTGATTTTGTACTAATGGCCCAACAATATTTGGCAATGGCAGCAAAGCGGTTGATCCTTGGTGATTTAAGATTGTGTAGCTTTTTAAATAGTCTTCATTCGTTGGTTTGTTTTTACGTGCGTGCCTCAAGGTAAAAAGAAACGAAGCGACTAAAAAGGGGAAGTTGATTTTAGCGAAGCATCCCTTATGGTCAATGTTGTAAATTGCGTCATTTTTGAAAGTCGAAAGTCTGATTTAGAATCTAATTATACCCCCACAAAATGCCTATATTATGACCCTAACTTAAAACACTTTAAGGAAAATATGAATTTTAACTTTTCGCAATTTGGCAACATTGTATATTTTAAATCAATTCAAATGCTTGCATTTAGCTATTTGCGGTGCACTGAGTTGTCTGGAATAAGGAGAGCTAGGCCCTCCTCAGTCTGGAAGTGCTTTGGTGGGTGAATGGTTAGATGCTGGACCTCTGATGTGTTTAATTCCTGTCAGTCTTTAAAAAATTCTTTTAAGATTAACTTTGTAAAAGTAGTTTTTCTTCATTTTCGGCGTGCCTGGGGTTAGTTTTGGTTAGTTCCTGTTCTTTGACTTTTGAGCCCCCGTAGCGAGGGAAGCGAGCGGAGGATCATTCGTGAAGGGAAATAACACATTCGGCTGAATAGGTGCCGCGCTAGGTCTAGCTCCAGGTATCACTTTTAGCCTTGGAGCTAATGAGTCCAATGTATTATTTCACTTCACGCATGACCATCCGCTCGCTTCGCTCGCTACGGACGCTACGGGGGGCTCAATGAACAGGAACTAACCAAAACTAACCCAAGGCATGCCCAAAATGAAGAAAAAATACTTTTTACAAACATAACGTTAAATTTTTTTAAAAAATCGATAGGAATTGAACCCCGGGCCGCCGTATCACAGGCAGAGCATCTAACCACTGAACCACCAGAACTCTTCCAGACAATTCATTGCACCGCAAAGACATCGGTAAACTGAAGGGTCATTAGGTGTCGTGCTAGGTCTAACTCTAAACTCACTTTTAGACGTTTTGCGCCAACAACTTATCAGAGGAGGCATAGATATAAGTGTTTTGTTGTTTCTCGGGAGCAATTGAAACTCTTCTAGTTTAATATTTTATTAAACTCTATTACTAAAGTATAAAACATAAAAGACAAATCCATCCTTAACTTCCTCATCAAACCCGAACACCAGCCACATCTCCATCAGTATTGCCAACCCCCCAGTACCCACTGTTATAACTTGAACTTACTATTAAATGTCACCAACTGTCTAACATATGACAGTACTCAACTACTTTCATCATATATTTAATAATAGCCGCGTTCGTTTTTGTCGTCTTTTTCCTCGATTTGCTCTGAAAATTTGACAGTCACGAGTTCTGTGTATTTAAAAGGAAAATTCAAGTCACGTGCCTGTCAAAATGTTAGAGCAAATCGAGGAAAAAGATGATAAAAACGAACGCGGCTAATATATGACTGTCATAGATCTGGGGAAAAACGAATCATATCTGGGAATTGCGAAAATATTGTCAAATTTGAGGCAGTTCGTGAGTGTGATACTCTGTTGAAAAAAATACTAGACGGTTTGCTACTAATTTTATTGTCGACGCGAATCGGTGATCAGTATTTTACTATGACAGCAAAACGGTTGATCCTCTGCGATTTGATACTCTCGAGTATTCGGAGGCAGGCGAATTTGGGAAACAATCGCCATATTTCGGTGCCAAATTTAATTTTCACGCGATAAAAGTAGTTGTGTGTGCTTATTCTCGGTATAAATATCGTAAGGATAAAAAATAATCTTAAATTATATTTCAATATATTCAATAGGGATAATTTGGGCTTTACGTATCCAAAAATACGATAATTTGATAGCCGCATACATCGAGCTTAAGTCAAATAAAATTAGCAGCTGAGCAGTTGCTCTCGTCTCCTTGCAAGGCGCCCTCCTAGATGGATTGGCCCTCTCGGTTGAACAAAATTTGAAAATTTGGTAAAAATTACCGATTTTCTAGGGATCAAGGTAGAAACACGAACTTCAGTTCAGTAGTTATAGTTGTGGGTATGTGTCGTCTGGTAGTAGTTGTATATTGTATATACGGCTTTCTGAGTTATGTATTTTAGGTGTTGGTACGAGCTAACACAAAGCAGTGCTTGGCAACACTGCACTGAGTTCTTCTTTTCTTCTTTCATGGCTCTGCTTCGAATTGGCAATTAGTCAGCACGTTCTGGGATAATTGTGACTTTGTCTAGCAGATAAATAACTAACCCAAACTGAAACTAACTCAAAAAGCGCAATAATTACACAAATCCTTCATATATTTTTTTATTAAAAACTGTTTATATACAATATACAAAGCCGTATAACTAAAAACAATATATTATAATTTCATAAATAGGTACTTTACAGTAAGGAATTTAGTATAATATATTTGTATATTTCTACAATCTACGTTTCCTCGTCAGGATGGTGACACGACAAAAAGTGTTACGGGCATATGTCTATTTATAGATAAATTTATAAAATTACAAAATTGTACAAAACTCTTATCTAGCTAGAAGATTTGTACACGATATATATATTTATTAATTCGCTTAGGTCAGTCAGGAAAACAGGATTTATTTTTATTTATTTATACATTCATCAGTTGAATGCATAAGCCTACATTTTAGGATCATACATATTATCATTCGGTAACATACCACAGACGGAAAAGCTGTGACAACTTTAAGTTAAATACAATTCGAAACTAGCGTCTTCAGAGAGCGGTCTATATTCAACTTTTGTGATGACCTTTGGCGATCTTGGCAATAATGAATGTATTTCGCATGGCCCTCCGCTCGCTTCGCACGCTCCTGTGAGCAGCCAGACCGAACTGACGCAGAATCAAGAAAAAAACACGTTTTACAAACATAACCTTAAAAATAATTAAAAACCAAGTTTTGCACTGACGTGGTTCCAACGAGCGCCTGATAAGTTGACAACAGACCGCTGTCGGAAGACGCTATTCAATTCGATCAACTTAACCTTTAATACTTGAAATTTACCGATTTTATCTACACAGTGTTGTCATGTTGTGTCCAAACTTGTAATTACATGACAACAAACATATTTAACGTTTCACCGGGGTCCTATTCTGTAAACACAGTTTCTTCTTGAGAGTGTCCCTCTTCAGTATCAATTTCATTCTGCCGACAAACCGGTATCAAGAAATAATACAGTTTTTGTCTCTCTCGTCGATCGGCACTTTGCTCCTGTTGGGGCTCTTCGGGTTGGCTTGTTGTCGCCTCCTGGCTATGGCGAGGGCGTCGTTTGGCACGTAGGAGATTCGTACTCCTCCGTAGGCCCTCCTCGGGGGCAGCTGATAGTCCAGGTCGTCGGAGGAGGAACTGGAGGAGCATGTGGAACAATAGCTGTCGGTGTCGTCGTTTCGATGCGAAGCTTGCCGCGAGCTAGAAAAAAAAGGAACGCTTAGTATACAAAATCACATGAAATTATCCGATTTTCGAGCTAGTAGATTCACAATCTCCCACCACTCTTCTCGATTTTGTGACCAATTAATAAGGCAATAACTGACCTGGATGCCACGTGACTCTCTGAAGTAGTCTTCCTCGGCGCCCGACCCTTTCTTTGCAACGTGTCCACATGTCGCCTCTCTCTTCCGCCTCCGCTATAGCTTCTGCTCCTCGGAAATCGCTTCGCTGCCGCTTCAACGCTTGCATTGTCCGCTTCGTCCGCCACGAACGCTTCGTTGTCCCCTTGAAAACGAACGCTGAGCAGCCCACGCGATTTTTTCGAGGGAGATCCGGGCGTCGTCGCCGTCGTGTCGCTGGACGTAGGCAACTGGAATAAGAATAATGCATAATTATCATACGCGTCAATATAAATATTTAGATGGAAAACCAGTAGGTACGTACCGCTAGTTCCGGCATACTGCTGGCGTGCACCGTACCCTGCTCCAGTCCGTCGCTACTTTCCTGACCCCTCAAAGTGTTGCACTCCTTTTTGTCTTCACCGCAGCTCAATCTGTCCGCCCATTCGTCCAGACTTAAGTCCGCAAGATGGAGAGGCTCTCTACTCCGATCTCGAGCGCACAGCAGCTTTTCCAAGTCGGGAGAATGGTGCGATGTGGTGCCTCGTTCAGAAAGTAACCTAAAAAGGAAGGAATGTTATGTTTTATGCTATTTAAAAACTATATTCTGAAGGAACTTACCTATCTAAATTTCTTTCCAGCAAAACCCTATCCAGCCCTTTCTCCTGCCCGCTAATCCTTTCATCCGCTTCTCTGTTTACCTCTCTGCTCTCGAAATCTCTCTCCCCACTCTCCGATGGCGTAGGCGTGCTAGCTGCCGACCCTCCCGGTTTTGGGCTGCGTTGCAACGCCCTCCGACCCATTTTCGGCGACCTGACTGGCGACGGGGTGTGGCTTAGGCTTTGTAAGGACGCAGGGGCATGGTTACCGCCCGGAAGCGTGGCACTATTCGGCAAGGAGTGGCTCAGACTGGTGTTGCTCAAAGCGTATTGGCTCGGATGGCTTGGCGGGGATGTCAGTGGGCCTATCGGACTGGAAGGCGAGCTGGACATGGGAGATCGAGGCGGATGCGTTCGGTGAGTGGATGGGGAGGCTGGAGGCGTGCTGGTTTCGCTGGCCGAAGGGGCCTGGTCGTTTGAGTGAGATCCTGGAGGGTTGCGCTGTTTAGTGTGGCGAGGAAGTCTAGAAAAATTACAAATTTAAACAGATGATCAATTACGATTTGGTTAAAGATATTCACCTGGTTCCAGGTCCACTGCTATCCGAAGGCGTAGGTGGTTCCCCTTTACTGCAAGCTATGGAACAGTAGATGGCACCTCGACGCGGTAAAAAAGGTCGGCCCAGAAGCGACGTTCGACACGTATGACAACAAAAACAAGTCTCGGTCGCGTGCCAGTGCTGTCCCTCGTGACTCATCTGACCCTGAAATTATAATTAATTTAATTAATTATTGTTTTGTATTACATTTTTATTTTTGAAAACTATACCTGATCTACTCCGATCGGTTCCCCACAGCTGTCGCAGTACTCGGCGAACATGGCGTCGAAGCAGTGCAAGCAGTACGGCCGTCCATCTCGCATGATGTACCTTTGTCCGCCCAGTTGTCGTTCGCATTCCGAGCACGCGAAATGCTTCATGTGCCATGCTCGTCCTTCCGCTTCCGTGCATTCGTCGGCCAGAATAATCTGAAAGAGTTTTGGGGTTAGTTTGGGTTAGCTATAAGTTGAAAGCGGCGGGCGTAGAAGGTAGAGGCTATACATCTACTTATAGACATTCTCAGTTTTTGGACTAGTAAAGGGTTTTTCAACAAGCATTAGGTGGGAAATCTCATACAAATTAAAAGGCTTTTATTATTAGACATTGAAACATACCTCGTCGCATGCGCTACATCTAGGCTTGACGGTCTCGGCGTGGTGTCTGCCGCAGTATAGGCGACCTTCCTTGAAAAAATAGATCAAGTCCACCAAGAGTTCTCGACATACGTAGCAGGTGAAACAGGCCGGATGCCACACTGTGTTCGGTCCGGCTCTGGACGCAAACACTCCAATGTCGCCAGAGGAGAGCGATTCGGAACACTGTAACAAAAATGAATGAATGACGTTGACATTTTGGCATAACGTCAAAGTGCAAGAAGCATCACGAGCGGCTAAATAACATGTTGCGATCCGTTAGCCTCCAACGAATTAAAAATTTCTACAACGCCTCGGTGGCGTAGTAGGCAGAGTGCTTGCCTGTCATTCCTGCGCTGCGTGTTCGATTCCCGTTGGTCGCGACAGGTTTTTTATTAATTTACCTTTTTTTCTTAATTTTGGGTTAGTTTTGGTTAGCACTTGGTTAGTTCTTGTTGATTGAGCCCTCGTAGCGAGCAAAGCGAGCGGAGGGCCATGCAAAGCCATAATAATACCCCGGCTGACGGATCGCAACTTGTGATTTAGCCTCTCGCGAAGCATCGAGGGCCCTTCAAACAAGAGGAGTAAAAGAACCCCATTCTTATTGTCCCCACACACTCTGTGTGTCAACTTTCAACTATTCTCGAGACTAGTGCTGGCAAAAACCGTGAAAAGTTGAAACCGGTTATTCGGTTTTCTTAAAAACCGGTTTCGGATAAAACCGGGTATTCGAATAATAGTGAAAACCGGGTATCCGGATAACCGGTTAACCGGTTAACCGGTTAATCTGATAGACGGTAAATCGGATAACCGGTTAATCGGTTAATACACAGTCATCATCATAATTTATAATTTGTTCTTAAGCATATTTCCATTAGTTCAGTTTTCCTGCCGATACTAAGGAAAATACTGCCCGCGGAGGGCACAATCATTAAATTCTAGTGAACCAAATTTATTCCAGTTTTTGGTCGTTATTGAAATAAACCCGAAGGTAATAATTAAATTAAAAATATTGTTTATTACAAATTACAATCAATATAGATTCTGAGCAGAAAAAATATTACAATTTTTTAAAACTTAAATAATTATAAAGGTATTCTATTATATTATTTTTCAATCGCCCTCTAAAAGAATTTTCAAATTTAATCACCGTCCATCAATCAGGTATGTGATATGTTACGATTCCAAATACCCAGTTTTTACTTTACTTTTCTTTTTTACCATTACTTGTGAACCCGATGGCCCAGTGCCATGTAACTAGATAACCGAGAAACCGGTTATTCGGTTAATCGATTAATCGGTTAAACGAGAAATCGGGTAATCGGTTAACCGAGTATCCGGTTAACCGGTTTCGGTTTTTTGAAAAACCGCGGATAATCCGAAACCGGTTAACCGACTATCCGAAAAACCGTCTTCGGTTGCCAGCACTACTCGAGACCATTAGCACTTACGCCAGGGGTATATGTCGCGTAAGAACTTTAATGCCCCTACGGGAGACAAACCTGATGGTGACGCTGAACTCTTTTATAACGATATTGAAGAACTGATGCGGACAACAAAGAAAGGTGAAATAACGTTGGTCATGGGAGCGCGGAGCTGGCCAGGAGGTTGATATGGGCGGTAAATACGGGCTGGGGAATCGAACCACAAGAGGCGACAGACTTGTCCAATTCTGCTCAGAGCAGGACTTAGTAATTACAACACATTCTTCAAACTCCATCCACGACGACTATATACATGGACCTCTCCTGGAAACACCACGAAAAATATAGTGAGAAATCAAATTTGATTTCATACTACTGAATAAACAATTCCAAATATTTTTGAAGACAGTTAAGACATATCCAGGAGCGGACGTGGGATCTGATCACAATCCAGTTGTTATGGAATATGAACTACACCGCTTTAAAAAAGCAAAGAGACACAAACAAACACAAAAGTCATAGACATCTGAAGATTGGGAGATCCTAATATAAAAGAGCAAGTAAGAAGCTCACTAGAAAGAGAAAGGAAACACATCAAGATATAAGAAACGGAGGCAACCTGGAGCGTAATAGAGAGAACAATTAACAATATCCAAGAGCAACAGATAGGGTTCATAGAAAACAATATAAAGCAAAGGTTGATGACGCAGGAAATACTGTCCTTGATGAATGAAGGAATGAAGCACAATGAAGAGACCCGAGATGAATACAGAGTATTAGAAAAAAATGCAGAGAAGCCCAAGATCGATGGCTGTCAGCAAAATATCAGGAGATAGAATCACTGCAAGCAAAATACGATGCATTTAACGTACACAAGAAAGTTAAAGAACTCGTAGGGAGATGTCGAAAGCAACCAGCAGCAGTTTTGAAAGATGTCAAGGGAGAAATCGTAGCTGGAATAGAAGAAAAACCTAAAAGATGGAAAGAGTATTTTGAAACTCTATTCAAAGACAACATATCTAACCGTCCATCAAAAAACGACGATGCTGAGGAAATCGGACCTGAAATTACAAAGAGCGAAGTTACTTATGCTATATCAAACTACAAAAAAACGGAAAAGCAACTGGTCCAGATGACATATATGCTGAAACTCTGAAGAGTATGGAAGAAAACGACGAATCAGGTCCTGATCTTCTCACATCACGGTTCAACGGCATATATACCAGTAGCAGGACACCACCTAGCTTGCTCAGACTTTCTGGAATGGGGTTGGCACACGGGAAGCCCTCTTCTTCTCTGAAAGTTCTAACACAAAGATGTATGATTTTCTTAAGTTCCAAGAGTTTTTTTTATAGCCAACTGTTATTTTTCTCGTGTTTTAACCGATTACTTTTTGCGTTAACATTTTTCACTTTTCTCTCTTTTCCTTTTTTACTTTATCGCTATTTAACTTTCTTCATTTTTACTTTTTCTTTTTAGTTTTTTGCTTTTTTACTTCCTTTTTTATCTTTTAATTTCATCTTTTTACCTCTTTGTTTTGAAAATTTAAATTTTCAGTTTTTAACTTCTTTCCTTTTTTACTATATTACTTTTTTATATTTTTACTTATTTATAGTTACTTATTAGTATATTTATTACAATTACTGTTTATTCCTTGACGCTTTTACTCACTCCTCTGAACATTAATGTTCCTGATTGACCTTTCAATTTCAATTTTGTATCTTTTCTGGCAAAATTTTTCTCTACAATTTCTTTTTCATTCCTGTTTACTACAATTATGTTCTTTTTTTGTTAGCAGTTATAGTTTCTATTTTTCTCGTTAACTGAGAGCTCTTTTGGTATTTTGTAGCTTCTTATTTTTGGTAATTTTTAGCTTTTTATTCATTAGCAATAATTTTACATTTTGTCTCCAGGTTACCTTTTTGTTGTATTTTTCATCTTCTTTCTTGAGAAATCTCTTCCTCTCTTAATTACATTTTTATTTCGTTGACTGCCAAGAGTTTCTCTTTTTATCGCTAACTGTTAGTTTTCTCGTTTTTTGTTCTAAATTTTGGCATTAACATGCTTATACTTTTTTCTTTTTACCTTTTTGCTTCGTTACTTTTTCACTTTTTTACTTTTTTCATTTTTACACTTCCATTTTTTCTTTTTACCTTTTTAATTTCATAATTTTCGCTTTTTTTATTCATAGTTTTTACTCCACTTTTTACTTTTTTTTTCGTCTTCATTTTTGGCTTTAAAAATTTAA
>MU183585.1:66415-84904 GCA_016904865.1 Pissodes strobi
TGCTTATGTTTCTTGATATATAGACAGCTTCACCGGATTGTACAATTCGTTATCAGGGCATTGATCATGTTTCTTTATTTATAGATAGTCTCAATTTTATACAATTCATTGTCAAAGTACTGCATCTTGATAGATACACTAGCTTAAACGAATCGTACAATTCGTTATCAGGGCATTGATCAGGGTTCTTTGTTAATAGATACTCTCAATCCACTTTGTAATATATAAATCTAGCCATAACAGACTGTACAATTTGTTGTCAAAGTACTGCTTATGATTGTTGATATATAAACAGCTTCAGCGGATTATACAATATTAAGCTAAGGAGATTGGCTGTGAACATGTTTCTGATAAATAACATATAAAATAAAAAAAATAAAAGATAATAAAAAAATACAGAATAATAAAAAATGATAAGAAAATAAAATAAAAACAAATAAATGCACGCAATATAAAGTCATTCCTTTGTTTTATATTCATACACAAACAGCTCAAGCGAATTGTACAATTTGTTATTAGAGCACTACTCATGTTTCTGTATTTATTATAAGGAGATTGGCTGTGTTCACGTTCCTGATAAAAAATAAAAAAATAAAGCAAAAAAATTAAATGGAAAAAAAATAATAAAAAAATTAAATTAAGCAAATAAAATAAAGTAATTTTGCACGAAATATAAAGTCTTCTCTTTGATTTATATAATATGTACAATCCACTTTATAATGAACAAATCAAGCCATAGCAAATTGTACAATTCTTATTCTTATGCTTCTTGATATTCTAGATCATATATATGTATGATCTAGGCTTGATATAGGGAAAGCTTCAACGAATTGTACAATTTGTAACTAGGGCATTGCCCATGCTTCTTTATTTATAGATATTGACAATCCACTTTGAAATGAAATCCAGCTATAGCGTTGATAGTACATTCTGTATGCCCCTTTTTTAGCTCATTTTCTTTCTCTTACATTACAACTACATGCAGTACATTTGCGTTCATCTTCTGCAAATTCCATAATTCTTTGTTTAAATTATAATCTAGAGTGGTCAGCATCCAACTTCGGCAAATTGTACACTTCTTATATATAGATAGCTTTACGGATTGTACAATTGGTTGTCCCTTTTATAATAGACCATCCACTTTTTCCTATATGCACATCTCCATGTAGCTTGTTAGCATTCATTTTCAATACATATTGTACAACTCGTTGTCAGTAATGTCAGTACATCGCTTTTATTCTTTAATATATAGAGGCATGTTCTTGTAGAATGTTAATGACTTCAGTGTCAGGACTGCCAGGATATTGTACAATATTTTGGAGGTCGAGCGTCTTTCACGTCTCTTAATTTAGATATATTTTGCATATTTCTCCGTGCAGAATGGATTAGGTAGTGTGCTAGGGTTTAGCAACAGAAAATTGTACGCTAGTACAATTGACTTTCTGTAGATACTACATCGTTTCTTCACATTGACGTAGAATAACCAGGGTCTTCCATACTCCTGCAAAATGAATATGTTTTCTCATTTTGGGCATGCCTTGGGTTAGTTTTGGTTAGTTTATGTCGCTTGCGCCCCCGTAGCAAGCGAAGCGAGCAAAGGGTCATGCGTGAAGTGTAATATCAGACATTTTTATCAAAAATGTGATGCGCGCGCAACTCTGAAGCCCTCTGACCCGGTTCACGCAACGTCTTGTATAAATTAATATCTAATGTCAATCCAAATTTTGTTTTCCTGGCCTACTAGATTTCGTTGCATTCACACATTTTCACGATCAGTACGGCCTACTGCATACTTAGGTTTGCCAGAAATTCCACGCCCTCTCTGCCTCTGCTCTTAAAACAATGGAATAACAGACAACGCCGCAAAACAAACAAAGACATGAATTTATAAATAGAGACAATCTTTGAGAAGCCTATAAGTATATGCTTCTTTGTCACACAACATGGGAGCGGCGATTTCTCATCTCGCTCTAATGATCGTTTCCGAAAACATGCCGAAAATGTCGTCAAATTTGTAAACCCATTTGTATAGGCAGGCTAGATACTTAAAATTAAAATATTCGGCAATAAATTACCGATTTGGGAACGGGTCAATTAGATTATTATTAATTATTTATGTATATGGGATTACGGTAACGGTGGAACCATTGTGGGAGCCTCGAAAAAGCTTTTCGTTTAAATACGTATATGAAATATGGCTAAGACGACTTAATTTGCCTAACTATCTAATCGAGTTAATTAACTTGTCAAAATTTCAACGGAATGATACGGTGCCGAAGGTGAATTTTAATTTTTAAATCGGTGTTGCCATATCAGATACCTATAACTTCCCTAGAATAGACTACTTGGATCTCACTATCTCATTGTGTCAAAGCAATACCTCATTGGTCAAAGTGCCATGGACTATAATAAGAGCAGGTGCATAACGAAATGAAATCCACGACGTTGCCAAATCTAGAGCATCATGGTGGCGGGAATGAATATAAATTACAATGTTCCCAGCTTATTGATTAAATACAACAAAATATATAAGCAAACATAATTTTGATCGTCCAGATTTGAGCACCATATCCATTGCACTACAAAGTTATTACCATAAAACTATTTGACAACCATAGTTGGCAACGTCGCGAATTTCCCTAAAATTATTGAATTTGAGGATGTGTTCTAAAGTTACTTTATTTGCTCTCTCATACTGTTTGCATTGTTATACTAATGGCGCAATAAGATGATTTTGAAAATGTACTCTCTGTATTGAAAAATCCTTTTCTCCTATCTTATGTAAATTTGTCTCTTGATATAAGGAAAGTTCCATGCTAATTGCAACACCGCTTGAGCTTCCTGATCGTGACTGACTCGAGCAATGTTGCCAGCTCAAATTTTATAGCTGGAAAGGCAGTAGGTTAGTCACTATTTGCTCCACGGAATTGTGTATAACTTCTAAAAAAGCAAATATAAAGCTTTTAACATAAAACTATTTGACAACATGATAAGCCATATTTGGCAACGTCGTGTTAAAAAAACTTAAATTTACTAAATTTGAGGATACGTCCTGAATTTATTTGTTCTCTCCTACTCTCTACGTTTTTCAAAATTTACTCTGTGTAGTGAAAAATGCCATTTGTTCCCTCTTATGTAAATTTGTCTTCAGATCTAAGGAAAATTCAATGATAACCACAACACCGCTTAAGCCAGGAGAGGATAGTTCCCAAGGTGCATTCCTTTTACTATTGGTCGAAACAATTGGGCAGCACTTGAGTCTTTGTTTACTATTTTAGAATGTCTATATTGTACTTCATGCATTGCCCTCCGCTCCCTTAGGTCGCCAAGGTGGCGCAACCACCAAAAATTGACCAAAACTAACCCCAGGTATGTCCAAATTGAAAAAAAAAAAAACATTTTACAAACATAACTTCAGAAAAGAATTAAAAAGGCCTTGCCACTGACGGGGATTGAACCCGGAATGCCATATCGCAAACATAGCATCTAACCACTGGACCCTTAGGCCTACTGAAAACAATCCACTTATTAGACATTCTAAAATAGTAAACAAACGCTCTAAGTCCCGCCCAATTGTCTCGACTAATAGCAAACGGAATGCATCTTGGGAGCTAGCCGCTAATGAGTCTCCTGATCGGCATAATACAATTCTTTACACTCCTACGCCACTATGCTATATTAGCCGCTTCTGATTGGTGGGTTAACGGCACTTCAGAGGCATTTAAAGATCCTTTACACAAATAGTGCACTATCTAAAAATCGACCTCTCCTATTGGTCGATCCATCTCGTATTATATATGTCTGCGTGATGCAATCGGTTTCTGTGAAGGGCTCTCGTGGTGTAGAGGTTTAGATCGTTGGGTATCACCTGGAAGACGCGGGTTCGAACCCCATTGTTTTTTTTATTTCTTTTTTTGAAGATTATGTTTCTAAACAACTTTTTTTCTTGATTTTGGGTATGTCTTGGGTTAGATTGGGTTAGCACCTGGTTAGTTTCCTTTTCTTGAGACCCCGTAGCGAGCGAAGCGAGCGGAGGGCCCTGCGGATCGACCAATGGGAAAGGCCGATTTTTATATTTGTGTAAAGGATCTTATAATGCACTTCAGAGTACTGTTAATTCTCCGTGCATGGCCCTCCGCTTGCTTCGCTCGCTCCGGGGCCTCACAAAACACAACTAACTGAAACTAACCCAAACATAACCTTAGAAAAATAGAGAAAACATGTCTTGCCCCCGATGGGAATTGAACGCGAGCTGTCCGCATTTTAAGCGCAGAATCTGACCACTGGACCATTAGGCCTACTGAAAGCAATCCACTTATTAGACATTCTAAAATAGTAAACAAACGCTCTAAGTCCCGTCCAATTGTCTCGACCAATAGCAAACGGAATGCATCTTGGGAGCTAGCCACTAATGGCTCGTTAGCGGCTAACTCCCAAGATGCATTCCGATTGCTATTGGTCGAGACAATTGGGCGAGACTTAGAGCGTTTGTTTACTATTTTAGAATGTCTAATAAGTGGATTGCTTTCAGTAGGCCTAATGGTGCAGTGGTCAGATTCTGCGCTTAAAATGTGGACGACTCGCGTTCAATTCCCGTCGGGGGCAAGACATGTTTTCTCTATTTTTTTAAAGTTATGTATGTTTCTTTTTGTACTTTTGGATTAGTTTCAGTTAGTTTTGACTGGTGGCGCCCCGGAGCGAGCGAAGCGAGCGGAGGGCCATGCGTGGAGAGTTAACAGTACTCTGAAGTGCCATTAACCCACAAATCAGAAGCGGCTAATATAGCATAGTGGCGTAGAAGTGTAAAGGATTGTATTATCTTTATAAAACACAATATTTTCGTAGCAAATGATCTCAATCCTACTTTAAACCAAATGATCACATCTAATACAATCTCACAGCCCTTATGGTTTTGAATGGAAAGCTAAGTTTATTCTTAAGTACATATTATTATTTATTTATGTAACAGAATTATATTATTGTCACTATGTTTGTAAAATCTCTTACTGTTAACTCTCCACGCATGGCCCTCCGCTCGCTTCGCTCGCTCCGGGGCGCCACCAGTCAAAACTAACTGAAACTAATCCAAAAGTACAAAAAGAAACATACATAACTTTAAAAAAATAGAGAAAACGTGTCTTGCCCCCGACGGGAATTGAACGCGAGTCGTCCACATTTTAAGCGCAGAATCTGACCACTGCACCATTAGGCCTACTGAAAGCAATCCACTTATTAGACATTCTAAAATAGTAAACAAACGCTCTAAGTCTCGCCCAATTGTCTCGACCAATAGCAAACGGAATGCATCTTGGGAGTTAGCCGCTAACGAGCCTCCTAATCGCATAATTCAATCCTTTACACTCCTACGCCACTATGCGATATTAGCAGCTTCTGATTGGTGGGTTAACGGCACTTCAGAGTACTGTTAACTCTCCACGCATGGCCTTCCGCTCGCTTCGCTCGCTCCGGGGCGCCACCGGACAAATCTAACTGAAACTAGCCCATAATTACAACAAAAGCAAACATAACCTTAAAAAAATAGAGAAAAAATGTCTTGCCCCCGACGGGAATTTAACGCGAGCCGTTCACATTTCAAACGCAGAATCTGACCACTAAACCATTTAGACCTGCTAGAATAAACTGACTCGACCGTAGATAAAGTGAAAGTGACGTTAATCCACCAATCAGAAGCGACTAATACAGCATAGTGGCCTAGGACTGGATCTTAAAATGCTCCTGATCGTGACCGACTTGATCAGTGTTGCCAGGTCAAATTTCGTAGCTGAAAAGACAGTAGGTCCGTCACACTTGCGTATAACTTCTGCGATTATTAAAAAAAGCAAATTTTTTCCCGAGATGGCAGAACATTAGGCGGATGTCCGTTTTGCCTTACATTTTTGCGTCAATTTCAAAATCACTGAAAATTTTCCCTTTTTTTCTTTTCACATAAGTTTATTCCTAGATCTAGAAAATTGCCTATATTAATGGCAACACCGTTTGAGCTTCCTGATAGTGACATTTTAATCTGTGATAGTGACTCCATCGTGACTGCCTCTACGTTGCCAGGCAAAATATCGTATCTTCCAGGAAATAGAGTAGGTTAGTATGGGAAATGACGGATTTTAAGGTTATGTGGTATGGTTAACGCCCCATTATTTCCTTACGATAATAAATACGGATTTTGTGATTATTTAAAAGCAATTGAGCTAATATTAATCCAAGATTGACGTTTGTTTTGTACATTTTTGAACTAAATCTTTCCCTGTGTTCCTTATGATGTAAGTCCTCACAACACAAATTTTTTTTTCCTTATGATGTAAGCTTTCCCACCTCACACCTCACCTAGAATTAAGGAAATTTTCTTACCAGTGGCAACACTGCCGTTCGATAGTGACTGACTCGATCAGTGCTGCCATGTTACATTTGGGGTCTTTTAGGAAAGACAATTTGAGGTTATGTCCTATAGCTATTGGCTCATTATTTGTCTTATGACAATAGGCATGTATTTTGTAATTATTTAAACATAATTAAGCAAAGCCAAACCCTCGATCACGAGGACTCTTGCTACAAACTGATTGCATCGCGAAGACATGACGCGAAACTAGAATAAGTTTGGCAACAGCGTATGCAATGGGCTACGAGGTGCTAGAATTAGTCGCTTTACACTCGATCAGTGTTGCCGGGTTACATTTGAGATCTTCTAGGAAAGACAGTAGCTTAGGACAGAAATTGAGAAGAAGTTATGGTCTGAAATTATTGCCCATTATTTGCCTTATATGTCAATATATACATATTTTCTGGTTATTTAAAAACAATTAGGTAAAGATTTACCCAAGTCGGACGTTCGTTTTTTAAATTTTGGCACCAATTGCTGAGTAAATTTCCTTTTAGTGGCAACAGCGCTTGAGTTGCCCGATCGTGATTGACTCGATCAGTGTTGCCGGATTAATTTCTGGTTAGCAGTAGAAACTTCCAATGACAACTTAGTACACTGGCAAAAGTGTTTTATATAAAATGCATAGAACTGCTTTAAGGGCACAATTTAAGTTTATTTTAGTGTATACAGAGTGTCTCGATAAAAGAGCATGTCGCATAATGTTTAGAATTTCAAGCAGAATCCAGACATAATATTATATAGAGTTAATTAAACCTTGAACGGAAGGCTTCTTGAGCCACTCTGTATAAGCATTTAAAATTGGTACGAAAAACGCGCCTTTCTATTCCTTATGTTATAAAATGGTAATGCTAAAATAGTATACGTGGCAACACTGGACCCGAGTGTCGAGAGCGTAAATGTACTAACGTTATATCAAAAATGTACTGTACTTTTCCAGTACAAATTAAAATATTAATTAAATTGAAACAGTTAGTAGATTAATAAATTGATTGAAAATTTCATAATTTTTTTAGGGCATACTTAATTAGTACTTAAACAAAAATAATTAATATGTATACAGCCAGTTCCACATTTGGAAGTACTATTAGGAAGGTTCGAGGTCAGATAAATGAGAGGGAAAATTCGTGTAACGCTACCAGTGTTGCCAAATCGATTTGAGTTTCGGAAATAGCGAAAATATGCAAAAATCTTTTTTAAATAACTCAAAAATGTTTGCCTTTTGATAATTATAAATATATTCGAAAAATAGGAAACAAGAATCCGAATTATATATATTTTTTAAAATTTTTCAAATTGCCAATATTTTGGTATCCGTTTAGTTTCAAAGAGCATATAAAATAAAAAACAAAATGGCGCCCAGCCACCATCTTAAGTCGATAATTCTGTTCTAATATTAGGTTTGTTCTAGCATGAAATTTCGGACGGTTTGAAGCCATCGGAGTTTGCGCATAGCAATAAAAGCGACGCTTATATCGTTATGCGCAAACTCCGGATGACTTCAAACCGTCCGAAATGTCATGCTAGAACAAACCTATTAAAGCCCAATTCTTTATGATTCGTTCTGCGTGCTCTATATTCCGCATATAAAGAAAGAAAGAGATGAAACGAAATCGAGGGCAGTGAAAGATATATTGCAAATGACTAGAGAATCGCGTTAAAGTAAATAAACAGTTCCTCACGGTCGTAAGGAGCGGACATCGCGAATATATCAAAAACTTGATAGAAATATGGGCGCTTAGTGACCGTGCTCGTAATCGACGGTAATTGCTTATATTAATGCCTTGATTAAGTCATTAATAAATTACGCCATACGTATCTAAGATTTCATTTCAGTGTCTCGTATTTTAATATGCATCGTCGCTCCGCCCCGTCGAAGGTGCAGGAAGCAGAGCGACTGAATGAAATAAATCTTCGTAATTATTGCTATAGATAGATAAACGAATCTTAATTACTAGATTATGACGATGGGCTGGAAAAAATCCAAAATATTGAGCCAATGAATTAGAAAGGCCGAGAAACTAAGAAGAGCAGTAGCCAATATGCCTACCGGGCTTGGGATCGAAACTAATTCCTGTAAAGGGTATATTTCGGGTTTTTAATATAAAATGTGTTTAAAACGTCGCGTCGTGTCAAGTAAGTGTTTTTATTTTCTTTTCTCTTTGTTAATATGCAGCAAAAAAGCTAAAGAAGTGTGCAAATCCTTTTCTAATACACAGGCTCAAACTGAAAATAATAGGACACATTTTTCTCTTAATTTAAAGTTTATTTTTTAAACAAAACAGAAACAATTGTGTCAAATCAAAAAACTCCATAAAAGTAAATAATTATTATGTTCCTTGCTGTGATTAGTTGTTGTTTTGGTAAATGACATGTAATTACCTATTAAAATTAATTTAGGTTTGTATTTTTTTGAAGTCAAAAAGGAATAAAAGTACTCTATATATGAATTAATACGTTTTCCATTGTTAGAACTTTCTCCCTACTCGCGACGCCATCTTAGATTTAGATAACATTCATCAGGCTTTCTAGTTCAGAGGGTGTCGATTGAGCCTTGAGATTGAGAAGCGGTAAAATCTGAGGGAGTGTGGGAAGAAGGTGCGAAGTAACAAAAATAACTGTCATTTTTGCATCATCTCTTCACTAACTCTCTTTTCACCCATCTCGCCACTGCCTGCTGACGTCTACCAGCTACGTCACTGATATAAGAGGTTTAAATATTAAAGCCTTCTTTGGCTATCGCTTGGCTAGTTTTAGTTTGCAAAGAAGAATTGACAAGTGTAAAACAGCAAATTCACGTGAAAAATTACGTGAAATTTATCCACGTAAATAGCCCATGTTTTCCGTGTCAATCGCATAAATAAAAATCATGTGAAGTTATGATGCAACAACAAACCAAAAAAGGTGAGTTTTCCATTCCAAGCTTCAGAGTTTACATTTTTATATTTAATAAAGTTGTTAAGAAGTTAACTTTTTATTTTAATATGTTATCGATTGATTCTGAAGTTCTCGAGAAACCAACCTACTGAGTTCGACTGTTGATGAGAGAACATCATCGGGATACGATTAGCGCTTCACAGTGCGACTTTCAGATTTCCTAACTGGAAACGAGTGACTTCGGTCAAGTATTGTGCGAAGACCAGAGCGCCTTGCTAGGCGAAGTTAGAAGAACTCATCGAGACGACGAAGGATTAGGCCCGAGTGAAGTTCAAGAAGATATGTAACCCATTGCTGCCAAAGCAAGGGGTGCAATCGACGGAGCGTTACTTGGGCAATAATCCTCAAGGACCAAACCAGGATAGCCAGTAGGATGGTGAAAACTGGAGACAAGCATCAGGTAAGCGTCAAAACTTTGATTTTTCAAATTCAAATTTTTGAAAAGTAGAGATAGATACGAATATTTTAAAGAATAGTAGGGCTAGCCCTATGGCTAGCTGTAGCGAGATTAATGACTTTCCAGTCCTTCTCCATGCAAAAGGGGCGCTCAAGGCGGCGACCGGAACGCAAAAGCTTTCTTACAGAAACAACGAAGATGGAGACGAAAGTGACTGCTCGGAAGGAGCTTTAGGAATGTCCGGAAGCACCCGCGCAGCGCGAAGACTAGCTAGAGCCAGGGCGAGTCGAGACCAGAACAACACCGCGAAGTCAGAACTTAAGAAAGTGCTCGACACCTTCAGTAAACTCAAGGAGGACAGAGATACACAAAAAGAAGAGAAAGAAGCCCTCAAAGCGAGATTCGAGAAGCTTGAATAACTTTTTGAATCTCAAAAAGTTGCAACGAGGACAGCCCTCCCAAGTTCTGTTTCATGAAGAGGACATAGAAGAGTTAACAAGAGACTCAAGCCCCAAGATCATCATTGGGGACTGGAACTGCAAACCTTAGCAGTGGAACAGTTCCAGGACTAATAGGAACGGTCGAACGTTGGCACAGTATTGTGAAGACAGAGGTGTAGATGCTCTAGGACCGGATCAGCCCACATTCCTATCCGGGGGCGTGGGAAGGCCCGAAATTCTGGACATAGCACTTCTTAAAAACGCGCGATTCGACACGGACATAGAGACCATAGTAGAAGGGACATCAGATCACAACCCTATAATGCTGTGCGTCAATCTAAGACTTGCCAGTTCCAACCTGAGAACAAGAAAGACGACCAACTAGCATAGATACCAGAGCATGATTAAAGACAACACCCAAATTAGACGAATAAACAACGCCCCGCATCTAGACATCGAAGTCGAAAATCTGGAAAACAACATCATCCAGGCCTACAACTTTAGTACTGCTGTAGAAGATCTCTCTAACACTCGACGACGTGATGATCTCTCCGACGAGATCAAGAACATGATCCGAGAGAATAGAAGACTTAGGCGAGTTTATGCAAGAACCGGCCGAGACAACGACAGAGTCACGCTGAACCAGCACAGCGGCACTCTAAAAACGAGACTCAAGACGCATAGAGACGAATCTTGGCAACACAAGCTCAGGGAACTGAACCTAGATCAATCAGCTTGGCAGATGTTGAGGACACTCCGCAACCCCAGGACTCTTGTCCCGCCCTTAAGCGGAGCAGGAGGCCTGGTCTACGGAGACGTGGATAAGGCGGAGCTATTCGCTGAAACCGTGCATAACCAAGGCAGACTAAACGAACATCTTGACGAGGATGAGGAACATCTCGAAGACGTACAAGAAAGAGTCATGCGCCAAGAGCAGCGACGCATCCAACCTTGGTGTGTTTTTCGACCTCACCAGCTGAGCTCGCGGGCATCATAAAAAGGCTGAAGAAAAGAAAAGCACCAGGAGCGAACAAGATCAGTCATATAATGCTCAAGAAGTTACCTATAAAAGGTACAACAGCAACCGCTAACATCATCAACCCGATGATGAAACTCGGACACTCCCCTGACAGGTGGAAGGAGGCTGAGGTAATAGTAATACCTAAACCAGGTAAGGATAAGACTAATCTTGCAAATTACAGGCCAATCAATCTCCTTTCGGCTGTTAGCAAGGTGGCAGAGCGAGTCATACTGAAGAGACTTAACAACGAGTCAAATGAGCAGGACACAAACCCCAGTTTCCAGTACGGGTTCAGGACAGGACACTCATCAGAGTTACTGCTGCTCAAAGCAAAGGCTTCAATAGCGGCAAAGCGACAGGTGCAATCTTTCTAGACGTATAAAGAGCGTTCGACAGAATATGGCATCAGGGGCTATACTATAAGATGATAGTAGGGGGCTACTCTGATCGAATTATCAAGATCATCAAAAGCTATTCCACGTGGAGATCAAGGATAAGACATCCATCAGGCCAAGAACACTCGAGGCAGGAGTACCGCAGGGCTCAGTCCTTGGACCGTCCCTGTACTCAATATACACGCACGATATACCAACAATCAAAGATGCACAGGTATCATTGTATGTTGACGATACAATGATACAATTCACGTACAGCAGCACCACGAGGATAAGCACTGTGCTACAGAGGGCCACAGATGAAATCATCAACTGGATGATGAAGTGGAAAATCAAAGTAAACGAGAGAAAAACGCAAGCCAAAATCCTCCAGAGAAGGAGGATAAGGATAAACAACACCAATATTCCTTGGAGCGACGAAGTCAAGTATCTTGGAGTAAACCTAGACCGTGGCTTGACATGGAAAAGGCCCATCCAAGCTGCAAGAGACAAGGCCAAACAGGCAATGGCTATGCTAAATCCCTTGATCGGGAAGAACAGCCAAATGGTATTGAAGACTAAACTTGTCATGATAAAGTCAATAGCGACATCTCAACTGCCGATGCCGTATGGCTCAACAACCTTAAATTGCTAACGAGTACAGAGAAGGTACTAATCAGGAGAGCAGCTGGCGCACCTTGCTTCGTCAGAAATGCTGACCAGCAATCAAACCTACAGTGACAGCCTTTACAAGACTTTACAGTCGAAAAGGCCAGGCATGTATTCCTAAAGGCAGAAAACCATGCTGATGAAGACCTGAGAGATGACCCAACGACCAGAAGATGGGCCAAATACAATATAGACAATTATACAATAATTAGACTCCTGGGTCTATTGGACTCAGGAGTCTAATTGTATAAAAACACAACATAAGAGACGACACATTATACACGAAATGCGTGATCAAGTAATCACACGCGAGGAAACCACATAGGAAGATCAGGACTTAATAGGTTTTAATCCCGGAAGTCCTTAACCCGACGCACAGTGGTACGTTCTTATGGAAGCATGCGGCCATAATATGAAACACTTCATAGTAAGTGAGAATTTGCTTAGATCTCAGAGATTTTATTGAAAATATTATTTAAAATCAGTTTACAAACCAGCCCGTATTTTAATAATTTACTCTGGAATTTCAAGAAAAACTTCTATTTATTTTAACGACTACTTTAATCTTAAAAAAAGCAAACGACACTTCAAAATTTTAAATATTAAGTACCGAGGAATTTTAAGAAAAACTCCAACTTATTTTAACGGCAACTACTTTAACCTTACTAAACGCAAACAAAACTTTTAATTTAAATTGTAACTTTAATTACTATGTTTTAATTTAAATTTAATGGTAATGTGGTCGAAAAATTTTAAAAATACCTAAAAACTTAACTTAAAACATGTAAACAAATTACAAGATCATAAGAGAGCAAGTTATGAAATTGAAGGTTTTGTGGCTTCCTCATTCATTTCAAAGCTGACAGGTATTTTTCCATCTGTTCCTCATACTAGTTAAATATGGATCGGAAGATACAAGCAGAAAATTAGAATATTCTCATTAGTGGCAATCCGCGAGCATTTTCGTCAACCAAATTCACGAAATTTTTTGAAACCTTCTTCCTCGCTGCTTCCTCGCTGAGTTGGCCAATCGGAAAACATGGATCTAGCACTCCACTTTTTAAAATCTAAACGATGTGACATAATGTAAGATACATTCCATAAAGCGGATTAAAGCATATAAGATTGAAAGTCCATATTTAAATGCAACAGTACCTATTATTCACAGTTTTATTTCCTATTTTGCCCAAATTGTTCATTTCTGGTGGTTTCGCCTTGCATATTGGACAACATGCTATTTATTTTTTCCAGTTTAGATAACTTTATACATTTTCTCCTTTCTGTACATTCCTGTATTTTCTTAGTCGCTATTCCTACGGGAGTCGATTCATTCAAAACATTTTTAGATATTAATTCTCCTTCCAACTAATGTTTATTTAATTGTTTATTTATCAGTTCTATTAACATGCTTGGAATTACTTCAAAACTTGGGTAAAAAAACTCTCTGTAAAGTACCTTTTACGATTTTGAAGTCAACTGCACAAATCTTGATTCGTTGTTTTAGGTCATCAAAAATCTATCTTCACTAACGTTAATTAATAATACTATCCAAAAGATATTTATTACTAACTTTTAACATTTCCATAATAATTTTCTTACTAATCCATTCTTATTTAAACATTCAGATAATACTAAATCACCCATATAGAGCGACAGGCCGACAGGTCGCTCTATATGGCCTAAATTTGTTTCATTGACAAGCGTGGTCCAGTTGACTGAAATACGATATAATATCCAAATAGGCAAATTTCGGCAACTACCAGAATTGTGATATGTAAGAGCAAAGGTTATAGATTACATCAGTTCTAAAAATTAGGAGGCGCAATGCGTCGCAAGCTATTTTGAGCATTACATAATTTTTTAAATGTGGAAAAGTCTAAGTAAAAACATATCCAAACTTTATTTTATCAGAAATCTATGAGCGATATTATTTCGTTCTAAGAAAAGATATTTATTGAATTAAGATACCATAAATTATAGAAAAAAAAACAAAATTAATAAACGTTGCCTTGGAAACATTATGAGAAAAAAATCTAAATCTTGATACACGACCAGAATGAAATTTAACTTTTTAGTTACATGCGATAGGTCTGTGATAGCATATGCGCTGATAATGTGAAGCTTATTTTTTTCATATTTGGTTTAGTTTTTTTTGATATAATAGGTAAGTTTTCGAAAAGATATCATAGAAAAACTAAAATATAAACATAATATTTTTTATTATTTTTGGCCGCGGAATAGCATTACGACTACCACCGTGCGACGTGCAGCAGAAGATCCCTAGAGGGGTCAAAGCACAGATCGGTAATAGCTGAAAGTTTTAGTGGGTATGCTACTGCAGCGAGTCCCACACTACCCCCCACCTGGGGGGTGTGCATAAGAGAGCATTTTTACCAGATCACAAAAAAAGAACTCAAATACCTCCAGCTCCCAAAAAAGGGTTATGCCATTTATATACATTTAACATCATCACTCTCATGCAGCCAAAGAAGTATTCACTTCAAAAGCGAATTTTGAAATGCTCAATAGCTGCTAAAGTATAACTTGCTATTACTTTTTTTCATATTCCATTCAAAAGAAGTTTGTAAATATGTCCAGGCGAAAAGATGTAAACGCGATTCGTGTTTGACTAGAGTTCTTAAGCAGCTTAAGCTACGTAAACGCACTAATTAAAGCGTCGCTTTTGACCTACGACTTACTCGACCGAAACGACACTGTGCCTACTTCACGGCCTACTATGCTTTTTGAAAAACGAATTATGTCGGTTCGTCCTGAGACTTGGTTCGTCATATTGCTGTCTCTTTTTAGCATGTTGTTACGTCTACAAAGAAAATAAACTGTACTAATCTGACATTCAAATTCGAATTTCTTCTAATTTCGTTTTTTTGTTTTGCAGGGACGCCGAGAATGAAATGAAAATTATGTCCGAGTTGTTAAGTGATTTTGATTGATTTGTAAGGTTTCTGGAGAGATTTCTTATATGTTTTAGAGTAAGTACATTGAACTTTTCAATTATGATTTTATGATGTTAATACATAATACCCGAGTATATATATACTCTGATAATACCTTCGGGATTCCATAAGAAAGAAATAATAAAGAATAATAAAAAAAATCGCACGTAGCACAATACACGTGTAATGTAGAAGTGAATACTTTACCGAAATGAGCTTAATAACAGCTTATGAATTCAAATATACTGCGAATATAATATATAGAAAATCTATTATAGTGTAAAACGGGTAGGAGGCCGATTCAATCGCGACTCGAACCTCTCTCTCTTTCTCATTACAGGCGTATACTTTATCTTTCTTGCGAGACGAAAATTATGGTGTACAACGGGTAGGAGGCCTCCAGAAGTCCGACGCAATCGCTACTCAAACCTCGCTCTCTTTCTCATTATAGGCATATACGTTATCTCTCTTGCGTGACGAACATTCCATAAACTTTGTCGTTAGGCGACCTCGAAAAATCGCTCGCGTATTCACTTGAAAAAAGTTCGGTGTAACCAATACCTCCTTAGGTATTGGTGTAACACAGTACACTTAAGTACACGTGTTAGAAATGAATACTTCTTTATCGATTCCATAAAAAAGAAAGAGAGAGTCATATAGTTTATCTCTCTTGCGAGACGAAAATTTCACTGCCTCTTGCGACCAAGGAAGTACATATTCACTTCAATACATTTTCATTTTAAATGTAATATATCTCCTATTAAAACCACCGTCATCGTCACCACGAGAGCCTTTTCGGAAAGTAGGTGCTCTTAAAGTAATTATAATAATTAACTTTTATTAAAAGCGTCGTAAGTGAATGATTCACGGGACCGATAAACATAATTCTCTTAAAATAAATTAAGTCTCTTAGTTGCTTGTAATAAGTCACACGGTGCTCGTTTTAACCTATTAAATGCGACGACGGGACGTATCCTCCTAAATTGTTTTTTAGAAAAATAAAGGGCATTTTTATTTCAATTTTATTCGCGCCGCGGCCGTACCCATTCCACCAGATTTGCAGATAACGTACCTATTCTCAATTTATTTATTTATTTATCCGATTTTTTGTTAAAATCTCGATTCAGTTTTAGACATTATACCAGAAGGATAGGTATGTATTTAAAATTAAATTAAGTGGCCGAACGTCGAAAATGTGGAACTGGTGGGAAAACGTGAAAAACTACTCGAAACGGGAGAAAATGTTGCTGTTTTTCGCTGTGATTTTGAGCGCGGTTTGTTTGGTGTTTTCGGTTTGTTTGCTGGCATCGAAGGACGGTGAGTTACAATTTTATTCGCTAGCGAATATTAAGAGATTTATAAAAAAACTTTAAATGCAATTTAGATTGTTACAAATTCGAAGCGCACCATTGGGATCTCGGAAACTATAAGGGATACGAGGTCGGTTAAATTGGGGGCAAAGGTGCGCAATTTAAAGGCAATTGACATGCCCTCGAGAAATTTCTAAAATTTCGTCTACTTCCGGAGATATCCGTAAAAAAAACGAAAATCAGTTATTTAATTTTAATTTTTTATGTCTTTGTTTGAAGAGATAAAGTAAAATAAATGTCACATTCTTATTGCTACTTTTTCGCCTCTACAAGACGGCATGTTTCAAATTTTAAATCCGACTTTTCGCTTTAAATTACAACTTTATTTATTTCAATACGGACCTGGATTTTTTTTCTATTTTTTTAAAAGCCTTTGGTCTTCCAAAACTAACGATGTATCACACTTGTCCGATAGTGGAAACAAATGTTGTCATAAGTCAGAAAAGATCTCCCTCATCTCTGTCTAACACGCATTATCTCTTAAGGAAAAAAATCTAGATTTGTTGTTTTATTGATAAGTGTGATACATCGTTGGTTTTAGGAGACTAAAGGCTTTTAAAAAATGTAATAAAAATCCAGGTCCCTATTTAAAAAAATGAAGTTGATGATGGGGGCCTGGACACGAAACGTCAGATTTAAACTTTGATACTGCCATCTTATAAAGGAGAAAAATAATACATTTTCTCTTCCAATAAAGTCAGGAAAAAATAAAAATTAAATAGCTACTTTTCGGTTATCCACGGATATCTCCGGAAGTAGTCGGAAATTTCTAAACTTCTCAACGGCATATCAGTGACCCCTAAATTGCGCAACTTTGCCTTCATTTAACAGGCTTCCTATCTCTTATGGTTTCCGAGATCCTAATGGTGAGAAGCGAAATTGTTTCACCCTCTATATAGAATTTTTAAAATTTACTCACCACTCACTTCGGATCAAAAATATATGATTTTCGAGATATTAATATTTAAAAAAATTACATTTACACTTCCGTTTAAAGCAAACACTAAAGAGATTTAAGAAAATAACTTTAAATGCAATTTAGACCTGTACTAAAAAGTAGAAGTAACTCTAATTTTTTAAATGGAACACCCTATATATTATTGCATAATTGGATTTTGCGGAGAATTCTATAATAGACATATTTCATGAATAATGTCCTATCCCTGTTTTTTAAATATTGACAGTTGAACATCGTCCATTTACCAAATTTGACAGCCTGTAAAATCTAAATGGCTAAAGATAGAGCAAAATTTGAACTTTCCTATCTTGGTTTTTCATAAGCTATCGTTTGACACTAATTTTCGATTTAACCAGCAGCGGTTAAATTTAACCGGAATTTCTTAACCTCTGGTTAAATATAAAATTACTGTCAAACGATAGCTTATGAAAAACCAAGAAAGGAAAATGCAAACCATTTTGCTCTAGCTTTAGCCGTTTAGATTTTACAGGTTGTCAAACTTGGTAAATGATCGATTTTCCAACTGGCAAAATTTCAAAAACATTTGGAGATAGGGATGGGACATTATCATAAATCCAAATATGCAATAATATATAGCGTTCCATTTAAAATTTTACAGTTGGTACTACTTTTTAGTAGAAGCGGCAACACTGAATTGTCGAAAATAGGTTAGCAAGGTATCCGTTTATATAAACGACCAAATTTTCACAATGATCCGTTCAGTGGTTGTCCTGAAACGTCTAAGGTACCATCCACCTTGAGACACCCAGTATATTAATTCCTTGTCTAACATCTATACGTATATAGAACTTAAAATTTTACCGCTCACATTAGGTATAAAATTGATGGTTTTTCGAGATATTGGCATTTAAAAAAATGCCTTTTGCACCCCTATCTGAAGCAAACACTAAGAGATTTAAAAAAAAATTTTAAATGCAATTTAGACCTCTATATACCGCGGCAACTATAAGAGAT
>MU183585.1:154076-165988 GCA_016904865.1 Pissodes strobi
TTCGAATTTTTGCGTAATCCACAGATATGTCTGTCCTGTACATTTTAACCATTATTAAAAACCTTTTCACTCTACTCGAAAAAATACCAATTCCTAACGAAAAAAATTTAAGTTAATGAAATTTATAGAAAATTTTACGTAGATTTCGAAAATCTATCCCACATTTTTCAGAAAATTCAAAATTCCAGAATCCACAAATATGTCTGGTTTGCGCATTTGACAATAATCAAAAACCTCCTTTTCAATCTAAATGGAAAAATACGAATTCTTCGGAGTGCGACGCGACGTGTAGACAACCTCCAAGATGGTGCACTCCGGGCAACGGCCTGCCTCGGCAGGTCGGCAATAAGTCTACACACACGGCGGCCGAACTAGATGTAGAATCTTTCACGGCCATAGAAATCTACAGACACAGCCCCAGAACAATGGTTCTGGTCAGAACTACTTGACAAAAGATATCGGACAGCAGGTACGAATTCTGCAATTAAACATTGAGGGAATGAGCCGAGACAAAGGAGAAAACCTCAGTAGAATGGCAAAAGAAAACAAAATAGACATCATCGCACTACAAGAATCTCACATAGACGACGAACAATAACTAACAACCAGAGCAAAAATCCCAGGATATATGACTGCAGCGAGCATCCTCTCAGATGGCCATGGATCCATTATGTATACCCGCCACGATTTAGAGGAATACAAAGTAATCAATACCGGAAGACAACATGAAATCGAAATTATCACCATGGAAATGGCAGGAATCCAAATAGCCTCAGTTCGCACACCCTCAACTGTCAACTGACCCAACCCTCCTCTGCCCACTATGAATCACAGGGCAATATATATAGGATATTTTAACACTCGACAAACCAACTGGGGATACACATCAAACAATGAAAATGGTGAAGCAATAATGGAATGGATAGACCAAGAAGCCTTTAGATCACCCTTAGATCAGCCAGATGGTAGAGTGAAACAAACCCCGATCTCTGCATCGCCACTACTGGACCATCAGGTGAACCTGAAACACACAAGAAAGGTCCTATCTGGCTTTCCACGCACACAACATCGACTGTTGTTGTACTTAATAGAGGTTAACAGGTACCAACAATAAAATTGATCCAGAAGCCTAGGTGGGACTTTAGAAAAGCAAATTGGGAGGCCTACAATAGAGAAGTCGACTCGAACCTACGCTGGATACCCCCACAGAACCGATTCACAGGAACTCTAATTGTTACAGCCAAGAGAAATATCCCCCGCGGATATAGACAAGAATATATCCCATGTTGGAATCAGGAGACGGAAACTCTCTACAAAGAATACCAAGAGACAGAAAACCCGACTACAGGAGACCAACTGATTCAAGCGATAAATCATTCTAGAAGGGAAAGATGGACAGACACAACAGAAAATTTAGATTTCACACGCAGCAGTCGCCAAGCATGGTTCCTCCTTCGCAAACTGGGTTCTGCAGCATCCCCACTGAACCAAAGCCCAGGACTACCGCCGTCCCAGATTGCCTCTCACATTAAAAACCGAGCGGAGAAGGTGCCAATGGACCTTGTATTTCAAAAAGCAGTAAAGTACGAACTAAATGAACTAAACAAAGAGCTAACAGTCGACCCACATATCTCGGCAGCTTTCACCGTCCCTGAACTAAACAAGGCGATAAAAGCGCTCAAATTAAGAAAAGCCGCTGGTCCTGATAAAATATATCCTGAGTTTATTAAACACCTCGGTCCACTGGCACGAAGATGGCTGACACAATTCTATACCGACTTGCTCAATAGAGGACGGATCCCGCAGGAATTTAAGATGGCCCAGACTCTAGCCTGGAACCTGGAAAACCTGGTAATGACCCGACCATCGCTTTGCTCAGTGTCTGCTACAAACTGCTTGAAAGACTCATTTACAACAGAATCCACCAACTAATAGATAACGTGATACCCCCGGAACAAGCAGGATTTCGCCCAAACCGAAGCTGCTGCGAACAAGTACTGGCCCTAACTGCTTTCATGGAAGCAGGATTCCAAAGAGGACAGAAGACCGCAGTGGCCCTTATTGACTTAACAGCAGCCTATAATGCTGGATGGATGGATGGCCTAATACTCAAGCTGAAAAGAACTATACCCTGCCTAAAATGACTTCACTGCTAGAAAATATGCTGAGAAAACGATATTTTAAGGTAGTTTCGGGAAATACGACAAGCAGATCCTTTACCATAAACACGGACTGTCTTAGGGATCTGTACTATCTCCACTCCTCTTTAATCTATACGCCAGTGACATCACAGGTACCAAATCACAAAAATTTTGCTATGCTGACGACATCGCATTAGCAATTCAGAACAAAGACCTTGAGGAGGGGCAAGACACCCTCACTAGAGACTTAGAGACTATCAATAAATATTTTAAATGCAAATAAAACAGAAGTGAGTGCTTTCCATCTAAATAATCCAATTAAATGTCTCTTTCTGTGGAAAACGACTAAAACATAACCAGTATCCCAGATGCTTTGGAGTTACTCTAGACCGATTGATGGGAGAAAAGCTAAAAACTAGAAACAACATAATAATTAGAAAACTGGTAGAAGCAAGCTGGGGAGCGCACGCAGACACTCTACACACAGTAGCACAATCACTGGTGTATTCTGTCGCTGAATATTGCGCTCCAGTATGGACCAGAAGCTCTCACACTGAGAAAGTAGATGTACACCTAAATGGCACAATGCGGATTGTAACTGGTACCCTCAAGTCAGCACCGACACCCTGGCTACATGTGCTCTCGAATATTGCACCACCTGATCTCAGACGACAGCAGGCAACGGACCGCGAATGGAGGAAAATAATTGAGAGAAACACCAATCCATCAAGTGTTAAGTAACATCCCGAACTCCCGCCTTCGATCCAGGAAGCCCATATGGACTCACGAAACAGCACAATCAATCTCCTTTTTCGACCTAAAGGAAAGCTGGAGACCAAGTGGATAACCTTCAATGAAACCCGTCACGATAATCAGAACCATTGACCCTACTCAAGCAATCGCCGGCATGCAATTAACACGGAACACCTTGGTGCCGGCTAAACAGAGTGAGAACTGAACATGCCAGGTGTAAATCTACATTACACAAATGGGGTTTGATCGACAGCTCAAGTTGCGAGGGCGAAGCCCCAGAACAGACAGTAGCCCACCTCGTCAAAGAATGCCCCACTAGGAAATTCCAGGGTGTCTGGAATGACATTATAATGAGTACCCCTACTGCACTGGAATGGCTGAGCTCACTGGACATACAACTGTAAGAGAGACAATTGTTATCAAGAAGTTTATTCTATGTAGTGGATAGTGTCTATTTGCCACACGCTCGTATGTGTTCAACTATAATTTATAGATAATTTCACCTTCTAAATCAATATAAGTAACAATTGTAATGTTTTTACATACTTACCTGTATACTTAACTATGAATGTCTGTAGAAACCCAAGCGAAATAATAAATAAAAAATAAAATAATAATTCTTAAGGACAAATTTTGAAACTCAACAAATGTATAGAAAAATATACGTAGATTTCGAAAACCTAACCTACAATTTTGAGAAAATTCGATTATTTCCATAACTCACGAATATACATTTTTGTGCATTTGACAATAATTTAAAACTACCTTTTCACTTTAATCGAAAAAATACTAATTCCTAACGAAAAATGTTAAAACTGCTCAAATATAAAGAAAATTTTATAAAGAAAATTTTACGTAGATTTCAGAATCTATTCCACAATTTATCTCTGTCTTGTCCATTTTAACAATAATTAAAAACTTTTTTTCACTCTAATGAGAAAAATACTAATTCTTAACAAACAATTTGTAAATTCATCAAGAATATAGAAAATTATACGCAGATTTCAAAAATTTATCCCAGAATTATGATCAAATAAATTTTTTTTCCGTAATCCAAGAATATACTGTGCATTTTGGCAAAAATCGAAAACTGTTTTTCTACTCTAATTGAAAAAATAGTAATTTTAATCGAAAAGTTTTCAAACTCAAGACATATGTAGAAAATTTTAGGTAGATTTCGAAAATGTACCTCAGAATTATGATGAAATTAACAATTTTCAAATCAAAAACCTTTTTTACTTTAAACGGAAAAATACCAATTCTTAACGAAAAATTTTGAAATTCGTCAGAAATTCATGTATATTTCAAAAACATATCCCACCATTTTGATAAAATTAAATTTTTTCCATAATCCACAAATATGTCTGTCCTGTGCATTTTACAACAATTGAAAGCTTTAGTTCTCGCTCAATGAAAAAATATCAATTCTTAACGAAACTTTTTGAAACTCATAAAATATATCGAAAATTTTACGTAAATTTCGAAAACACATACTAGAATTTTCAGAAAATTAAAAATTGTCCATAATCTACAAATGATATGTACCATTCACTGGAATTACAATTTTCGCTTAGAAATTCGAATTAAACTTCCGAATGACTGGATTATTGTCTCCACCTTCAAATAAAAACGAATTACAGCTAGAGCATCGTCAAAATTGAATTGAATTTAAAAGCGAAATAATTTTTAAATTTCTCATGGGTAAATTAAGCGACCGTTCCGTACAGCGATGCCTAAAAGCGCGGTTGCCAATTCGGTGTCTAATTTACGTCAGGAAAATTGCCCCGGTAGAAAAATGGCGGCTATCAACCGGTCATTTGCGTGTAGCGAGACAGGAATTAGCATACGGGTCCGTCTAGCCCCGAGGCTGCGAAGATTGGAAGCAGGATGGAAGTGAGATTACGAAGATTTCTTCAAGGTTTTTTTCTTCGTTATATTTCTCGATTGTATACGTTATAAAATGATTTGTAATTTTCCCTCGAACATGGTTAGAAAAGAAATTTATCATTTTCTGTATCTTTTGATACAGGATTGCTTTCGATATTTGATATCTACGGAAAATTTTAGAAATATCTCATGTGGCACACCTTGTATCTAAAATGAGCAGTTTTCGACATTAGAGATTTAAGTAAAGCTTTATACTTTTTGCATTGCTACTGTATGTTTGCCATATGACTAAATAACTTATTTAGTAGTAGTGGGCCGTGGACAAACAACTGAACATTCGCTTATTGCTGGCCGACATACTAAGTGTCCACAACCTACTTGGCGCTTTCATCTGACTTCAAAATGAAGCACATACCGGTAGCAATCGAAAAGTATAATAAGTGTCTCAAATTTCAAACGGTACGTCCGTAAGCCCTTCAACATAGATATATGGGGTACAAAGTATCTTAATTTAAAAAGAAAAAGAAATGACAAATTAAAAGCAACAACATAAAACAACTAAAATGAGAATAAGATTGTTGTAAAACAGGTAATCGAACGGTCCAGAAAAGTTCACCAGTTATCGGGTATCAAAGCAAATTTTTTAAAAATCGCATATGTGACGTAATAACTCGGAAACGAAAAACCGGATTGCCAAAAACAACTGACCGTCAACGGCCCACGAATGTTGCCTGAAAACGTGCCATATCTCAAATTCCAACTCCGAGCCGTTTTCGAGAAAAATAGGAATGAAACAATACAATAGGTTTGTGGTCATTGAAATGGCTCCATTGAGCGTCACATATCCGAGCGTGATGGCTCAGTCTTATTCACTTCAGGAAAAATTATGCTGAAAGCGTCTTCTTTCGTCGAATTTAATATATTTGTGATAGATATTGTCTAAGAAATATTTTTATCCCTTTTCCCTCTCTCGATATAATAAACTTATAAGCGTCTGCTCCATTTATTTCGACGACCCTTCAAGAAGACTAAAACGGTCGACTTCTTTGCAGCCGTTTTTCTTTTAATTAAAATCGTAAAGAACGAAACTCGTCTTCTGCTCTCTTGACTTCCCGACGTTTATTGGACATTGGAAATTTAAAAGGACGAAGTCCTTATTTTTGCAGCTTAAATGAATAGAAAAACAAACGAAAGAGTTGTAATGTTTTTTTTTGTATCTGTCTATTGTATTCTTATTACCTAGTAATAGCATCGACGACGTCAGAGGACTGGAGATAACCGAAGCAAATTGATGGATTCGTTCTCAGATGACAGGTGACAGACGTCAACTGGGAGTGACAGTTGACGATCACTAAAAATGACCTGGAATTTTACAAGTTGTTTAACTGTCATCGTTGTTGTACTGTTTGACTTCTTAACCATCATCGCCTCAATAACAATGATAATAATAATAAGATAATTACCTATAATAATTTACACTTAAAAAAATAATGAGATGAAAACCTGCAAGCTACGAACAAAATACCATTGGTAAGTAAAAAGAAGTCCGTCATTACCGAAGTGGCACCATTACGTTATCGCGTCCATCTTGATGGTAAAATAATATCGGGTTTCAGTCCCGCGGCTTTTTCATTAGGACGGGCGAGGCGTTAACTAGAAGAAATGTCTTTAAAACTGTTTCGAGAATTTTTATTGCGCTTACTTATCTCGATATTAGAGGTGTAATATGTGTATCATAAGCATCGTGCGAGCCGTCGAGAATGCGTTATGTGTTCGATGATATTACGGTCACCAGCCATGGGCGTAACCACAGGGTTTTCCTAGACTGTTTGTCTAAAAAAAGGTTTTCCCCTGTATCAATTTTTTATTTTCTTTCTATTTATTTTCAATCTTTTTCTTTCTTAAGTTTAATTTTAATACACTTGATATTAAAATATTAACGTTTGGAATTTAAAAAATGATTACACTTTTTGCATCGCTCTGGTATTGCTTCCAATGTCAGGAAGGATTATACTGTCAAGTAGGCTATGGATGGGCGCTAGTCGTCGATCAATGAGTTGTTGACAGCTGTTTGTCCATGGCCTACTACTAAATAAATTATTCACTCATATGGAAGAACTATACCGTAGCAATGCAAAAAGTATAATATTATGTCAAATTTCAAATATCAATCAATCTACTATAATACGTATTATATTACATCCTAATCTAAGTCCACGTACACTGGCGGGCTACGCGCGCCCTTAAAAGACGCCTCTGGGGCCCCCCAGCATGCACACCTGGGAGAGAATAGGCCGATGTAATGCCTTGACATGTTTCTCATAGATAGGTGCCACTTCGCTCCACAACTAATCTTACTTAGGCTATTGCCTTTCAAGAGTTTTCTAGTAAATGATTACAACACGGATGTCAGTAGAACTGGTGGCTTGTCTTTTCGGAGAGGGGATGGTGAGGGTGAGTAACATGGGGAAAAACAATAGGAAAAACCCCATAACACGGTTCTTTGGTGTTATATATACACACAGGCCAAACATACAACGACGCATACAGGATGTAAAAGGCGGAGGCTAATAGATTAGCTTCAGTGAGGGTGAAATTGCATAACAACAAGCATATTCAAGGTTTGGCTAGGGTATATTGACGTTGTTCGATGTATGGGGCCATGTTTGGGTCTGATGACCGGGTCGTATCTCAGATCTGCAATGTGTCCGGTTCCGGAAATTAATCACGTTAAGGATATCATCAGGAAGAGTTTTCACGAATGGTTTCCTCCTGACTACTCTGACGCGCTGGATATTGCTGGTTAATGTGTCAACTTCCGCCTCAAGCTCCTGGATGGCCTTGATGTGCCTCGGAATGACAGTTGCCTCATTTAACCTTTGTCGAAACACCCTCCAATTAGGATTCTTATAGTATATATATGCCCCATAGGCTTCCGGCCGCCTGGCGCTACTCAGGCTCATCCCAATTGGAAGGTGATCCGAGTTAAAGTCATTAATGACCTTAGGTGGCGAAGCGCCTGTCACTCCTCGGGTAATCTCCACGTCCAGAAACGAGGGCGCAAAATTTCTACGGTAAAAGGTATAGAATGTCTTGTTTCTTACTCTTACTTCCACAGAAAAATGTGCCGGTGCTCCGTCATGCATAAAATGCATGTTCTGCCTCAAATTCAAGGTCACATCATCTAAAATTTCATGTTGTAGAAAATTCAGGTTAGAACCTCCATTAAGGTTTGACATGATCCCCGATGATTCCGCACCAGACATTTACTTTAAACACGTGCTGAAAATGCTCCTTTGTTAGATGTAGATTTTCAATATCCCGCGCATGGATATACCTGAAGTTGAAGACGTCCCGTCGAGTGAATGTAGCTTCATCAATAAAAAGTACGTTATTTAAAAAAAAATATTTTTATTTTGTTGGTCTCGCAAAAAAAATCGAAAACTCTAGTCTATGTGGAAGATCAGCTGGTAGTAAATTCTGCACAGGTGTTAAATGATAGGGATAGAGACTATTACGTCTTCTTCTTGGTCTTTTGGGTCAAAAGAATCATGTATTTATCCAGAAAAAAGTTACAGTTATTGGCAGGTAGCGTCCCCTATTAGCTACAACAAAATAGATATGAGATTAATTTTTCTCGACCATGAAAATCTCCTTACATCAATTTTCATTACTATACAACAAACAGTTGGAAAGATATTAAATAAAATTGAAAATAAAATTTTAACTTTGACACCCTGTATCTTTCTTAATATCGACTTTCGAAATAGGACAATTCAGCTAGATCGTAATATTTTGATGTCAGAAGTTGACTGTTGCTCTATATACCATTACTTTTGAACCACCCAGTATATATAAGCTCAACATCAAAAAAGACTTTGTGGTCTAAAATATAACATAGAAGATGTACGTGGAACAGATGATAAAATGGAACAACTTGACAAATTCATTTTGGTAGCATAGTATGTTTTCATATAATGACATGTACTTTTTGCATTGCTACGGTATACTGTAGGTGTTCCATTTTCAAGTCGTATGACAGCTTCAAGTAGGCCATGGGTGGCCATGATGTCGACGATAATTTTTTGCTGATTGGCCAGTTGTTTCTCCATGGCCTTCTACTTGGTAAATTGTTTGGTTGTATGGCCCACATACCATATCAATCCAAAAAGTATGATTTCTCTTAAAATATGTTTAAAAACTCTAATAGAAATCAAAATGTTCAACAAAAAGTGGAGTGTTCCATATAAATGAATCATCATCAGAGAAAGTGTCAAAAATGCATTTTCTGCCCCACCATTTTTTGAATTTAATATTTTGATTTTATGCGTAGGTATTTTCTTTTATTGTAAAGAGTGTCCTATAATTTGTGATGCAGACAGAGCTACTATAAATCATTAAAAAACATATTAAAATCAAATATCAAAAATACTTTACGTATACATCTCTATATCTCGATGTAGATTATTTTTGCAATTCTGGCTACATCGACATCTATATCTGTATGAGCGTTCCTTTTCTATCTATATTTGTATTCATAATAACCGAAAGTAGTGAATACCCATGGATAGGTACTCACTCAGTTTAGGTTAGTTTGGGTTAGTACAATCCTCTTAAGCCCTTCTAGGATCAAAATATATCAAAAATTGCTATTAAATAGCAACGTTTCATTGCCCTCTTTAAAGTGACCCTTAAAGCCTAAATTATTATCCTCCAAACTCTTGGTTGGGTATGAAACTAAATAACTGCATGCAAGAAGTAATTTCAGCTATTTCTAGCCCGAAACGGAGAACTTAAATTCCAATCTGAAAAAGGGTACGTTAGAGCGTATTTGCATTTTTATGGTCGCACAGCACTTGTTACTCGGGCAAATTAAAACACATTTAGAGTGTAAGTCGGAGAAAACAAGCTGAAATAAATCTTGAATTAGCATTGAATTTATATTCGTTAGTAGAAGTCTGGATTCTTTGTTTACCTTAAACATTCGTATGCAAGTGAAAGCGACTAAGTTTCACGTGAATCACAAATTTCAGTGAGTTCCCTATAATATGCAAATTAACCGACCGTCGAAGATGAACGGTAATGTTGATTGACCAATAGTCCGGGTATTTGTCGACAAACATTCGTCCTAAATACACACCGCTAATGTTTTAACAAAAGGTCCTTATCCACGCTATTCACCGTACACGTTCACAATTTACTGAATAAGTATTGACTTTCTCGGCTGCAGGTAAATGTCTGTCTTTATATGCTAATAAGATAAATTTTCTTTAAGCATTTGTCATAATACGGTTTACGACGACGCCAGATTTCTTCTCGAAAATTGCACGAGACTCCCCTCAAATGCTAACGATTGTGACTTGATTAGCATGCCATTATTTGCTGTATCGAAAGCTTTACGCAAATCTAAGTAATTAATTGAATTTACCTAATAGAAGAAAACATATTTTTTTTACGGTCGCATGGCACTAACTCGTATAAAAAAGCTCGGGGTCCCGTTAACACAATAATTTTCATAATTAACGACTAACGTCAGATGCGAAGGCAATAACAATTAATATTCCGAATGATCCGCAGTAGAATATGTTATTTAACTGGGCGCTTACAATCACAGTGTGATACCTCGGAGTTATGTCCCCACATTTACCATACACATTCATTTTTCTTCGACGTCATAATAATATCTCGAGTTAATTCAACGTCCGCGGAGTGATTAAGTGCTACGATCTGTTCAATACGTTTACTAATCATAATTATGTATTTTTATGTATCTTTCATTCAACGTTTTATGACGTGCCATACAGGATCCGATTCTAAATCCGGTTCTGAGCGAGTTCAGGATGGCAATGAAGAATTACAAAATTTAAATTGCAATGCCTAAGTCTTAATACTCAAAATAATTCATTATGAACAAAAAATACTTTTAAAATGAAACTTTAGGGTAAGGGACCAGCATAAATACTATACGCATTCAAAAGTCAAAAATTCAAAATATTTATTCGAGTACTCAAATACAGAGTATTCTTATTATGTCATAAAAAATAAAATGCTCAAGAGCCATCTTCTAAAAAGGCTGTACTCAAGAGTTACTAAAATATCAAAACATGCACATATTTTCACAGCACATTTTCCGACTGTAGGAATTCCTCATTACTGTAGTAAGCGCTAGTCAGCAAATGGTCCTTCATAGTTTTGCAAAATTTCATTTCAGAGAGAAGTCTCACATGCCTGGGCAATTTGTTGTATAGCGTAGTAATTTACGGATATCCGTGATCTGCCCAACCTGTGAAGAAAATCCACTCTGATATCATCAGCTTGCCTTGTCTGATAGTTTTGGAAAAGACCATTAACCTGATATGACTCACGTTTTTTGTGACAGTACATTAGATTTTCAAATATATGTTTACATGGTACTGTCATGATTCTCAGATTAACAATACCCTGCCTAACATCATCTCTATATAGCAACCCAGCAACAATGCGCACGGCCCTCCTCTGCAATACGAAAACACGTTTCAGGTGGGCGGAGTATCCCCAAGTCACGATGGCGCACACCGCCATGGACCGCCATGATGCCTTTAGCAGTGAGCCTCCCGGATGTACCTGAGCCAAATTTCTTAAAAGAAATATACATTTAGTAAGGCGCTGAGCCATTTGGCCCACATGGAACTCAAAAGTTAACTTAGGATCCAAGTAAACTCCTAGGGACCTCATCCCCTCAGGATTCTCTCCCCCTACCACCAATATTATGCAGCCCCAAGGTCACACTCATGGTCTTCGATTCATTCATGAATAGTTTGTACGCATGAAACCAACCTAACCCAAACTACTCCGAGAGCTAATACCCCTACCGGCATTGAATTATACTGCTGATTCCGTTTTCTCTGGGTGTTAATAACATTCATGGATAGTCGGGTTCTCGTGGGTGAAAGCCCACACACGTTCCTCTACTTCCTCTTATGAGTCCCCAAAGGACGAAACTATCGGGGGGAAGAGTTTCGAAAGTCTCACTCTTGTCGTGGTGTTTTTTTCATTGTGGACATGGATTATTGAGCTTGAAGACATATCTCCAACCAGGAATTGGAATATTCCTGACATTGCTCTGGGTGTAGTGTGAACCATTACATTGCA
>MU183586.1:5447-20773 GCA_016904865.1 Pissodes strobi
GCTTATAACGTATAGGAACCGATTCAAATGACTAAAATAAATTGGAACTAACTGAAAGTAACCGAAAGTTGATTGAATGACAAACCAAAAGTAACTAATAGCACAAAAACGGACTAAAACGTATCGGAACAGATTAAAAATGTCAAGGTAAATTCAAACTAACCCAAATTAACCGAATATTGGCAAGTAACCAAAGACATTAAAATTGGTTATAACGTATCGGAACCGGTTCCAATGACTAAAATAAATTAAAACTAACTGAAATTAACCGAAAGTTGATTGAACGAAAGTAAGTTAAAACTAACCCAAATTAGCCGAATTTAGGCGACTAACCGAAAGTAATCAAAAACTTTAAAATTGGTTATAACGTATCGGAACCGGTTCATATGGTTTAAATAAATTAAAACTAACTGAAATTAACCGAAAGTCGATTGAACGACTAACCAAAAGTAACCAAAAGCACCAAAAGGGCTAAAACATATCGTAACAGATTAAAATTATTAAAGTAAGCTGACACTAACCCAAATTAACCGAATTTTGGTGACTAACCTAAATTAATTAAAAACATTTAAATTGGTTCTAACGTATCCGAACCGATTCAAATTACTAAACTAAATTAAAATTACCTGAAATTAACCGAAAGTCGATTGAACGACTAACCAAAACTAACCAATAGCATCAAAAAGGGCTAAAACGTATCGTAACAGATTAAAAATATTAAAATAAGTTGAAACTAACCAAAATTAAGCGAATTTTGACGACTAACTTGAATTAATTCAGTAACTAAAATAAATTGAAAGTAACCAAAATTTGATTGAAAAACTAACCAAAACAAACCAAAAGTAACTAAAAGTACCAAGACGGGCTAAAACGTATCGGAATAGCTTAAAAATAATATTAAGTAAGTTAAAACTAACCCAGATCAATTCAATTTTGGCGACTTTCCTAAACATTAAAATTGGTAATAACGTATCGGAACCGAAAGTAATCGATAGTTGATTGAACGACCCAGTTTTGGCGGCTAACCAAAACTAACCAAAAATATTAAAATTGGATATAATGTATCGGAACCGGATTCAAATGACTAAAATAAATTAAAACTAAACGAAAGCTGATTGAACTAACCCAAACTAACTAAAAGCACCAAAACGGACTAAAACGTATCATAATAGGTTACAAAAGTGCCAAAAAATAATCGAAAATTAATAATATGGAAACATTCATAAAATATATACGAAGGGTACAGGGGAAAAACGATCTAAGCGCCATTTCCATAGGAAACTTTTATTATTAATTTCACAGAAAATTTTATTCTTGATAAAAGTTGGTGCTTGGAAAAAAACTAATTTTGACAATGTTAAATTAAGACTAAGTATTACAGGGTACTTAAAAAATACAAAAATGGTGGTTAAAAAAATAAAAACTTAGGAATATCGGAGAAGCTTCTATAGGAAAAATAAAGCTCCCATTAAGGTAAAAATAAAAGTCAAATACCATTTTTCCCAAATGTGCATCGTTGCTGAAAAAAATAAGGACAAAATTAAGAAAAAGCGGGTTTTTTCAGTAATTGAAATGGATTTTCTCCGCAACGGTGCGATGCACTTTTGGAAAAAATGGTATTTGACTTTTATTTTCATCTTAATACGAGCTTTATTATTCTCTAGAAGGTTTTCCGATAGTCCAAAGTTTTTGATTTTTTAACCATCATTTATGTATTTATTGAGTAACCTGTATAACTTATCTTTAATTTAGCATTGTCAAAATTAGTTTTTTTTTTTCAAATACCAACTTTTATCAAGAATAAAATTTTCTGTGAAGTCAATAATAAAAAAGTTTCCTATGGAAATGGCGCTTAGATCATTTTTCCCCTGTACCCTTCGTGTGTATACACATTTTATAGAAATAACATGTTTTTAATTTTTTTATTAGTCTTACAATCATTTCATCATTTAGCCATGTTGATTGCAGTTTGACAATATAATTGAATTATATTTCAATATAAAAGGTCTCAAAAGAGCGGGACATATTTTCCGATTTTCGAATTCTTCTAAAAATTCTAGATAAATTTCATGTAGCATGTCGAATAATCTCCTTTCCATTTAAAGAATTTGATCTGTTTAACTCAGCGCGAAACGATTTGCAACTTCTTATCTTAGTTATTTAGTAATTATCTAGATATACGAAATTTTCGGTTTGGTGGGGAGTATTTTCCAGGTTGTGGTTATGTGGAAGATAAGAAAGTGCAAAACATTTCGTTTGACAATAAACAGTTCGTATTCTACCATAAAGGCGTAAGTCTCAAAAACATTGTTTTTGCTGGTTGTTTTTCGTAAAAGTCGATCGTTATCCACATATACCCATTATTTCAGATTTGATCAGCACCTTGATATCATTTTGATTCGCTGTACCTTTTTTGGTTTTAAAGATACCAAGGTAAACAAAAAAGCGAAATGTATGGGTTGGTAGCCAAGTTTTTTCTAGATTACATATAAAACAAACACCAATAATTTTCTGACATAAAAGCCTACTTTATATATTATTTAAATAGGGCACCCTGTATATTACTACATTTTTGGACTCTCTAGTGAAATCAAAACACATGTCGTGTATAATATCCTATACCTATCTTTAGCTGTTTACGAAATATTGACAGTTGAAAGTCGGGCATTTCGACAGGCTCTAAACCGCAGGAGATCAAAGAAAACGGTTTGCACGTCTCTATCTTAGGTTTTCATAAGCGATCGAATGACAGTGGCTTTCAATTTAAAAGTTCCGGTCAATTTTATTCGCGGGTTAAATTCAAAGTTACTGTCATTTGATAGCTCATGAAAACCTAAGACAGGAATATCCAAACCGTTTTCTTTGCTCTCATGCGGTTTAGATTTTAAAGCCTATCAAAATGTGAAAATGCACGACTTTCAACTGTCAATATTTCGTAAACACCTAAAGAAAGATAGGTATAAGATATTATACACGAAATGTGTTTAGACTTCTCTAGAGATTCTAAAAATGTAGTAATATACAGGGTGTTCTATTTAAAAAATATAGAGTAGGCTCATATGTCAGAAAATCGTTAGTGTTTTATTTTATATGTAACGTAGAAAAAAATTTGGCTACCAACCCTACATTTTGCTTTTTTGTTTAACTAGATATCTTCAAAAATAAAAAAGTTACAGCGAATCAAAATGTTATCAAGATAAATTAATCGCACGGTACAGGTTGCTCCGATTTAGCGTAATTATGTACTTCATGCATAAACTTGTTCGTGAACTGTAGCCAGATCAATAATTTACTTTCATTTCACCATCTTGACAATATTTTTATCTACCGAATAAAATGAAAAGAAAATCGTACATAATACGTTTATAAAATTGTGCAGATTGCTAAGAATCTATATAAAACAAAATTATGTACTTATATAAGATCTTTTTTTAGCTTAGAAGAGAACAACTAGATAAATCAAAATTTTCAAAATTATTATTGCAGATCTTCACAAGTTCGTCTAAAACCGTAACTACTTGTGCAAAATAAAATCTCATATAAAAAAACTTTTGTTGTGTATAGATCTTGTTGATATTTAAAGATTAACTTATTCTCTATAGTTATATTCAGCATTCAAGAATGCTGTACTTACTACAAGTAATCTACATTGGCCATTCTTAATTTCACTTCAAAAGACATTTTTAACTATTTCTTTCAGGTGTAATGTTTAAATAAATATCCGGCTCTCTTTATGCAGCTTTTTGGAACAAAAAAATGGTTATTCTCTACTCGAAATAAACAGTATTTTATAAATCATATATTTTGTGATGAAAGTTTAAATAAAATAATAGGGGAGAGTAACAATTTTAGTATATAACGTCCCAAAAAATTTTAGTACGGCTCACTTCACTAATGATTGCCGGGGGGTTGACGTCAAGTTAGATTTATTTATTTCCTCCCCACTACATAGTGATAAAGTTGGTCCTCGCTTCTCAAAGGTGCCGCGCTTAAGTGTCGCAGCTATAGTTTTCTTTAGGCTATGGCGTTACTGATGCTTGTGCAGTGCGTGAGCGGCCGAGGTCGGCATAGTTTTTTTTCGATATTGTGGCACCATTATGTTAAAAACCAAACCACTTATCAAAAAAACACCAAAATAAAAAAGTTTCTTCAGTTCTGTCGGTTTGTCGCTTACTATATATATTTCTCTCCAAAACCAAAAAAAGTTTTCGAGATGGAGTATTTGTTGCTGCATTTTTAACAAATTTCGTGTTAACAACTTTTTAAAAAAATAAAGCTAGTGTCACGTACGTTTTTTGCATTTCTCTCATGTCAGTCATGAGAACAAATGTCCAAATTGGCTCTCCTAAAAATTTCAATTCAATCGGGCTTAAAGTAAGGGAGATATAGGGTGAAAGGCAAAAATAAAAAAATTTACATAAAATTTGAGATTTTTCGGAAATTGCCGATGTTCACCAGTTTCGCAATTCCGAATTGTCTGGCAAACTCTAAAATCGAAACCACTAGGTTGATTTACATAAAAATCGATTTTTTTAGGTGGTTCTTTGCGAGTGTTATAGATGTTCCTTAAAATGCATGGTACAGATCCCTTGTTCTCAGACTATCAGCTGTAGTAAATAAAATAGCTGTTGGAAATACGCAGTTATACCTGAGAGGAAAAAAACTTAAAGGAGAGGCGACAATAAGAGCTCTTTCACACGAGGATTCTGTATGCGAGATACGCGAATCCGAGATACAGAATCGGAATCTGTGAATTTGAAAAAAAAAACACTGATGGTTTGGAAAGATTCTTAAATAAATGGTACTAATTTCTCGCTTATTGGAACGCCACAGAACTGGGAAAAATTGGAAGGTCAATATTTTTACTAGTATAGTATATTGTGTAACTAGGAGGAAAAGCAAAATATTCCTGGATGACTGTGGTAGTTGCTGGACGAGGCGCAGCCGAGGCCAGCAACACAGGAGTCCAGGAATGTGCTTTTCCTACGAGTTGCACATACTATTTTTTATCCGATCGAAATGAATTAGAATACATACTTATAAAAATAGAGCCAAATATTACTCTAAATAAAAACGGTGTTTTAAATTTAAACTCAACATAATATCAAGTTTTGAATGAAGTTTATTACGTAGCTACGGAAACTACAGCTAAATGTTACTTTTGATAGACGTCAGATCTGACAAACAAGGCGTTTGAATATGACAGAAATGTTACATTCCCGGCCTAGGACGGGAATGTTACATTCCCGGACAGTTATTTTCTATTCTTGTGCAGTTATTGCATGTTGCCAAGCAACGAGTACAATATACTGGAATCATGACTTTTGCGGTGAGAAAACACATCGGAAAGGTGTCGTTTTTCGTCCGATCGGATAAAAAAGTGGCTTTATCTTATTTTCCCTAGGAAAACAAACAAGTGCATATTATTTGCCTTACTAATTGGTAAATAAGTACAGACTTTGATGAAAATCGTTGGAGCTGTTACCGAGAAAATCGATTTTGTTAATTTTTCTCAAGAGTAAAGGGACTGCACGGATTTTTCACTGAAAAACGGGGTAGTACGTATTATTTGGCTACTAAACTGTAAACATATAGAAAATCTAATGAAAATCGTTAAGGCCGTTTTTGTGAAAATCAATTTTTTTATATTCTTCTTTATATAAACTATCCTTAATTGTAAGGTTAAAAAAAATATATATAAAACGTCTGGAGATATTGTCCCGAAACTCCTAAATAATCATTTTGGTAGAAATCGACCTAACGGTTTTGGAGTAAAGTCGTGTGACGGACAGAGACACACACACAGGGACACAATTTTGTTTTTTTTTAGAATTTAAGGTTTTTTGGACTCTAGGATCCCCATCATTCGTCGAGATTGGCAAAAAAAAGTCGCGAGTAGCACATTACACGTGATAGAAGTGAATACTTCTTTATCGATGTTATAAAAGAGAAAGAGTGTGAGAGAATCATATATTAATCAATTTTAATAGATTTGGTGAGTTTTGGTTAGTCGTCATATCAATTTTCAGTTGGTTTTACTTAGTTTCAACTTATTGTACTTATTTGAGCCGGTTCCGATACATTATAATTAATTTTAATAGTTTTGGTTAGTCGTTGAAGCAACTTTCGGTTAGGTTGGCATAGCCTCAACTTATTTTAGTCATTTGAACCGGTTTCAATACATTATGAGAAATTTTAATAGATTTGGTTACTTTTGGTTAGTCGTTGAAGCAACTTTCAGTCAGTTTCACTTAGGCTTAACTTATTTTAGTCATTTGAACTAGTTATAACAGATATATCATTAACATGCAAAACAATCTATTAATAGAGTACATAAAAAGATAGGCATTCATTTTTACAAATAAAAAAGTTACGACTATCACAGTACACGTGATAGAAGTGAATACTTCTTTATCGAGTCTCAACTTATTTTATTTATATGAGCCGGTTCCGATACATTATAATCAATTTAAAAAGATTTGGCTAATTTTGGTTAGTCGTCTAATCAACTTTCGGTTAGTTTCACTTAGTTTCAACTTATTTTAGTCATTTGAACCGGTTCCGATACGTTATAATCATTTTTAATAGATTTGGTTAGTTCGGGCTAGTCGTCCAATTAACTTTCGATTAGTTTCACTTAGTCCCAACTTATTTTACTTATTTAAGCCGGTTCCGAAAGGTTATAATCAATTTTAATAGATTGGTTAGTTCGGGTTAGGTAGTCGTCCAATCAACTTTCGGTTAATTGCACTTAGTCTCAACTCATTTTACTTATTTGAGCGAGTTACGATATGTTATAATCAATTTTAATAGATTTGGTTAGTTCGGGTTAGTCTTCCAATCAACTTTCGGTTAGTCTTAACTTGTTTTACTTATTTGAGCCAGTTGTGATACGTTATAATCAATTTTAATATACTTGGCTAGTTTGGGTTAGTCGTCCAATCAAATTTCGGTTAGTTTCACTTATTCTCAACTAAAGTTCAGCACTGTATAAATAATGGTTCAGCCACGGCACATATGTGCTACTATTTTCTTAATAAGACGGATAATATTAAATCAGTTAAAATGCGGTAAGCACGCTCATGAAATTCTGGCTGTGACGTGAACTGAAGGTCACCAAGCGCTTTTAGACAATATACACGGTGACAGTTGAGAGTTTGGATTCTGGTTATTTATTATTCTTGTGCCGAGAACCACGTCAAAAAAGTTAAATTTAATCATCAAGTTTGTGAACAAACTTTAATCATTAAAACATATTAGGTTAGGTAGCTCTTTAAATGGAAATATCGCTATTATATTTTAAAGTAATTTAAAAGTATTCCCAACAAAAATTGCCTGATTTCATATGCTTTTACACATGCTAATGCTTTAATGTATGCATGGTGTTTCAAAAAAGCAAGGCACATGCCAACTTTGTGGAAGTGAAATTTCTTTAGCGAGGTTAAATCCGAAAAAATTAAAATCAAATGAAACGGAAATTAAAGTGAAATACTTTAATGAAGCATGTTCTAGCTAGATGGCTGAAATTTTGAAGACGTGTAGCCGGGGCAAAATGAGGATCATGGACGAAAACTTCACCCTGTACCCCCCACCCACCGTTCGGCCAGGAGAGAGGGGAGAAGAAAAAATTTAAATAATTAATTTCGGGAGAACGGGAAGACCTACGTGGTCGAAATTTTTATGGTAGGTGCGCCTCATAGGGTCTATTTTTGACCATATGGGGGGGAACGGGCCTCTAATTTAAGGGGGATTTTGCCGATATCTCTGCAACGGAGCCTTGGATCAAAAATCTGACACGCGATGACCCCGTGTTACGGGATCATCAGTGGGGGGATTATACCCCCGGATACCCAAAAATTTTCACAAAAAAAAGGGAAAAAATTGCAAAAACGTAAAACATTGTTCGGAAGGTTAATAAAAGTATTATAAAGCGAAATGAGAAAAAAATATTTAAAAAAAAAGTTACAGAAACGCGTTTTGGCGAAAAAAGACGAGGTCGGGGATGGAGAAAATAAAAATACGCTTTATGAAAAAAAAATTAAAAATTAAAATAGTGTCGAAACCAGAGGCAAAAGTTGAGGAGAAAAAAGCTTAAAAAAAAAGATCTGAATTACTAATATCTCTTTCTGAATAAGTTTCACTTCAGTTGTGTGATAAAGGTGAGGCACATATATATTTTTTAAATGACGCCACATTTTTTAATAATTTCGATAAAATTGCTTACCTTTTTTGATACGAAACATTTGCTTCAGTGGTCCTTCCCTTTTTCTAAACGGCCATGTGAATAAACAGAACTGTTGCTACTGGAGTGACGTTAATAAACATCTGTTTCAAGAGGGGCACATTTAATATCCCCAAAAAGTCAATGTTTGGGCGAGAATACAGCCTTATGCTATAGAGTCATCGATTGTTCATGAACTTGAAAACCATAGATCTGCTTGCTATACTTCCAGCAAGATGGTGCGCCCTCATCCTATGCTGCTGTGACGAGAGGGTGGATGGACCAAATTTATACAAACCAGTGGATTGGCAAAAGAGGTATAATTCAGTGGCCGCCAAGATGACCTGACCTTATTCCTATGGATTTCTTTTTATGAGGTTAAATTATTTCACTAGTTCACATAACCCAGCCGGCTGCTCTAAAAGAATTGCGTCAGAGGATAATCGATTCTTCTTGGAATACTTCATTCCAAGAGACATTTTTCAGAAAGTTAGGGGGGAATTTGAAAATCGACTTTATTTCTATTTGGAACTATATGGAAATCATTTTGAACACTTAATATAATAGTTAAAAAACGAAGCGTTTTGAGATCCTTTTTCCTCATTTTCGAAATATGTAAAATAAATTACTATCGAATTAAATACAACATTAGCGGTGGTCTGAAATCAATTAAACGCAAGGTTTGCTCTCTTTCGTGCCTTTCGCGCCGTCGACACACAAACATCGTCAGCATTGTGCCGCGATGTAACTCAATTTGCAACCGGGCTTCGGCGGCCTAGTCGTCCCATCTTTGGGGGTTTCACTTTCCATTAGCGGAGTCGCAAATGTAATTGGAATTGATTTCGGGACATTTTATTACACAAATTGCGTTGGACTTTAAGTTGTTTGGCCGGGGACGTAGGGGGTAGGGAAACCAAGAAAGCTGCCGTATAATATTCGTTGTGTCGATTCTTCAAAGAAATTCGTTAAGCGGGAAAACAATTATTTCACCTTCAATAAATTCTCTTAATATCCATGGGATGAATTTCTTAGACTTCAGCTCACCTTATTAACAGGCGGGAAAGCATAGTGCACTACTAATTTATCAGGGTTCTAAAAGAAAAACGAGGTCATAAAACGTAATTCGCATCCGTCTCTTTAAATTAATTAGGACCATTACAATATTATAAGCCGTTTATGGCGTGTTAATAAGTTTTAAGGATGTTTCCGACGTTGGCAGTGCAGTGTAATGTTGATTGAAGATTGAAGGCTGGAAGAACAGTACGGTAGAATTACTAAAGCTGGTATTTTAGTTTAACTAGTACTATCTAGAAAATATATAAAACAATACGTTTTGTTTCATGCTCTGAGCCCTCTTTTTTGTCTGAATTTAATCCGACTGCAGAAGAGTTATTTCCAGTTATGTGTTGACAGTGACAAAGGAAAATGGGGAAGGGCCACTAATGCCTTTCGAGTTTGACGAATTTAACGGTTTTTGCGCTGTCTTTGTTTCAGTTCGGATTAACAAAATATACCATTAAAATCGACGGGATGTTATATCATAGATAAAAATATTGCTATTTGTATCAGATACAAGCAAAGTGGCATACGCCTATGTAAAATGTTTGGTAAGCGAGGCATTCGAATCGAAGCAGCTACCATTATTTGGATATCCTTTATATGTTAATTACCAGAAGAGTGTTAGCACTGCTATATACCGAGTTTACTAAGTTTACTTACGGCAGTTATCAATCAAATCAAATATTCATTTTAGTTTGAACTTACGCCAGCAGACGTCTCTACCATCAAAAGGAGTTTGGGTTAGATCCTATGGCCGTTGCGCAACAACTGGAATCAGCGCCCCCTCGGCAACAAGGCCAGGAAACTAAGAAAAGTAGTAGCCAATATGGCCGGTGATCTTGGTTTAACGCAGGCAATTAAATAAAGTAAATATATATTTTAAGTGTGTGAAATCCACTTTAGGCCAAATGCATATATGTTTTATTACTAATGATGAAGCTCACTTAAACTTTATTGTCTTTATTTCTTTTTATATCAATATCAACAAAATTTTATTTCAAGGCAAAAGCCAACTCAACTTGCATCTTGAAGTACCTGCTGCTTATTTTTTAAAACAACATACCGAACCAGCGTTCTGTAGAAGGAAATTTAAATATTGTAAGTGATTTTTTAACATATTTAGGAACACACTCGAATTTTGTATTTACTATAATTAGCACAATTGCCAAACATTTCATTACTCAACAGTACAAAGTCAACCAGTTCAAAAAATGTTTTGAAAACGTCGACTCAAGTAAGCGTTTTTTTTTCCTCTTTCTGTTTGTTATTGGAATCAAAAAATATATGTTGTAAAAACTAGGCAAAAAAGCTAAAGAAACCTAGTAATGTAAGTCCTCAAACTAGAATGAAAAGGTAACATTTTTCAAAATTCAGTTTTCTTAAAACTTTAAAGTTAATTTTTTAAACAAAGAGAAACAATTGTGTCAAATCAAAAAGCTCGTCGAAAGTAAGCATTATTTTTTACAAGCTTTTATTTACTTTGTGTGGGTCTGTCTGTCTGTCTGTAATAAAATCTTGCAAGCTGAATTAGAACTACTTCTAAATGTCCGATTGACTTGAAATTTGGTACACGTTTATAGTTCCGATGACAATACAATATTATAATGTTGTTAAGTTTACACCTCCCCCCATTTCAGGGGTAGGGGAGGGGGGCACTACTTAAAGTATGTCCGATTCTGTTTAAAATTGGTATATGGGGTTTTTTTTGGGACAAGGAATATGAATGTTCTATCAGATTTTGAAAATTCAAAATGGCGGATTCAACATGGCCGATAAATGTTGCAAGTCAATTTTAGCTGACTTCTACATATCCAATTGGCTTCAAATTTGGTATGCGTTTGTAGTTCAAATGAAAATATAAAACTATGGTCTTGCTTACACTCCCCCCCCCCTCTCTTTCAAGGGTAGGGTAGGAGGCACTACTTAAAGTATGTCCGATTTCGTTTAAAATTGGTATATGGATTTTTTTGGGGACAGGGAATTTAAATTTTTTATCAGATTTTGAAAATTTAAAATGGCGGATTCAACATGGCCGGTTTTGGGTTAAATGTTGCAAGTCAATTTTAACTGACTTCTACATATCCAATTAGCTTTAAATTTGGTATGCGTTTGTAGTTCAAATGAAAATATAAAACTATGGTGTTGCCATTGTATATTCTTATAAAGACAGTAGTGTTGCTTACACTTCCCCCCTCCCTTTAAAGGTTAGTGGTGAAGGCACTACTTAAAGTATGTCCGATTTCGTATAAAATTGTTATTCGGGGGTTTTTAGGGACAAGGAATATACATTTTTTATCAGATTTTGAAAATTTTAATGGCGGATTCATAATGGCATTTATTATGTACTACGAATCTAAGTTTTATAAATAAAAATATAATATTTACTAAATTTGTGATTTTGCTATGCCATAGCACCTACTAAAAAGTAAAAAATAAATATAATTAAAAAAAAAATTAAAAACAAGCTTTTATTAAAATGCACTAAAAAGAAGAAAATAAAATTTGAAGTAAATCAAACCCATTATTTTGTTACATTAAACATTTTTATATGATATAAAAGTTTGTCGCGAGAAATTTAAACAGGAAAACCTCGCGACAAGCTTTTATATCATAAAAAAATGTTTAATCTAACAAAATAATAGGTTTGATTTACTTCAAATTTAATTTTCTTCTTTTTAGTGCATTTTAATAAAAGCTTGTTTTTAATTATTTTTTTACTTTTATTTATTTCATATTACATTATCTTATTTAAACAGATATCTAAGTAACTATGTGTTCTTGTTTTAGTTTATAGGTATACACTTCGAAATATATTTTAAACAATCCACTGTATATTTATAAATTAATAGCCATAGTCCGTATTTTTTACATCATAGCATATTATAATTATTGTTAAACTACATATTATAATTATTATTATTATGTTCCTTTCTGTGATGGGTATGGTGGCCCCCAAACGATTTTTTGTTGTTATTTTGGTAAATGACATGTAATTAACTATTAAAGATAATTTAGGTATGTAATGTGACAAAAGTACTTTATATATGAATTAATGCATTTTTCATTGTTAGAGCCTTCTCCCTGCTCGCGACGTCATCTTAAATTTAGATATCAGGCCCTCTAGTTCAGAGGGTGGTGTTTGGATTAGGTTCTATGACCGTTGCGAAACAACTAGGATATGATACATGCTTAAATAGTAACGAATTGGAATTGGTTATACCATAGACATATAAATAATAATAAACATAATAATATAACATCGGCATCGTTTGGCAGGCAAAAACTCTCCGATTATTGATTTTTCTTGGCATAAATACAATTCATCTGAATCAAGGGCAATAAAAAATAACAAGCAGTATCTCCTTATCGCCGATGACGCCGTTAAGTCTAGAGATGGGGATAACAATGAAAAATACGGCCTCGGATTTATGGCGTAATGAATACTTTTTAGTTTATTAGACGTCCGATAAATTGCGGCGTCTTCTGCGTGGGGTGAATTATTTTTGTGGATGCCGAAATGAATTATTAATATTTTTAATCATACATTTTCCAGCATAATAAAATTTGAAAAAATTAGTTGTGTTTCTATTAGATGAAGGTAGTTTGATAAATAAACTGCTGGCTAAATGAACTTTAATATTTAGTAGAATCTCCAAGTTACGCATTTTGGAAAGAAGGTGAGTTATAGGGTTTAGGTTTAATTTGTTATCGTAGCAAATAATTTATGCAGAGTGTGAACTAAAAACCTTGGGTGTACGTGGAAAGGATATCAGCGAAAATCTCTCATCGAAAACGAATTATTACAAAAATCACCGGAAAAAGTATCGTCGAATTATATATCCTCGCCAAAGAAGTCATTGGAGGAAATATCACCAGAAACCATATTCTATTAAAAAAATAGCATCTCAAAGTAGATCACCGGAAAAAAAACACCATCAAAAATGTGTCCCGAAAAAAATTCCATTAGAAAGTATAATCCGGAATAATACGGATAATAATAGCAAAATTATCACTGAAAATTCATCATCGAAAACGAAGTAATTGGAACAATATAATCAAAATAGAAGTCACTGTTAAAAGAAGCGTTTATAAAAATATATTATCAAAAAAGAAGTCATTTGAAGAATATCATCGGAAAAAATAACATCGAAATGGAGATTACTGGGAAAAAATCATAAAAAAACTGGTAAAAAAATATCACGGGAAAATATGTTATTAGAAGATGCCATTGGAAAATACATCCCAAAATAAATACCTTGAAAAAATAATTCTATAGCAAAAATATCTCGTCGAAAAATAAACCATTGGAAACAAGTCGGTACTAATATTTACAATACATAAAAATTTTAATTGTATATCAATTACTCAGGTAAACTTTTCCTGATTGATCTTAATTTTTATCATACTTCATGAATGAAACAATAGGTTTATGGTAATTTGAGTATAAAATGAATACATTAGATTAAAATCTATTTACCACAATAGCTATACGCATAGATATCGATAAAATTTTGCTTCGAAACCTCCCATAAAATCGATTCAAAACTGCTCTTAATCGTCAAAAATTTTCATATTTTCCGATTCTGACCCATTTTTCCAGCACTAAATCATTTTCACTAAGATTTCAGGCAATGGCATGTATAAACCTACATATTTTGACTTAAACGCTATGTCAAAATATTTAAAGATGTGCCTTCAAATTTCCCAGAATGTATCAAAAGAAAAGCTATCTATTCACACTCGTAAAAATTCCGAAATATGGAAAACTTGAGGTTTACCGAATTTCTGCATGTTATACTTTAACATCGATTATTTCCCGATTTCATACGGAAACTACAGACCTTTTTTTGTAGAGAACTATTTTGAAAATAGCTAGCTTGACTAGCACGTACGCTTAAAGTAGATGTTTCAAAGAGAAAATTTTTAAAATCACAATTTCGACATTTTCAATCGTATCGATTCGATTTTTTGGTATGCTCCACTCGCAACTCCTCTCTTTAGTGTACGAAGGTTTATTTGCTCCAGATTATTGGATTTTCCAGTAATAAAATATTATGTGGTTGCGTGTCGTGTCATAACTTGAAATAGCCAAAACTTTAATTTAACTAGCTCACCCTGTACAAAATGGATCATCATTCGTAAAGTATTTTCTTGTTCCGTTTTTGATTTATATTCTCGTCAAGCGATTAGCTTTTCTATAAAAACATTTTTTTCTAGAAAAGAAAATAAAACCTTCATTTCTTTTATCTAGAAATCGAGGTTTTGCCTTTTTCCTCAAAAGTCTATTTTCAGACATTTCCGAACGGGACAGGCATTTAGACTTCTAAAAATTCCCTGTTAAATTGTCGTCTTGGGTTCCATCATTGCCACTTTTTTGGCGCTAGAGCTATCGACAATAACCCCTATATATAATAAGATACTCGCCAATTTCGATAGGTTTCGGCCGTCAAAAAAAATGTGGCCAGAATATTTCATCAAAATTAATTAAATATTTTCCGACAGTTATCATGCAGCAAAATTCTGAAAAATGGCACATTTGTCGTTTTCGAGAAAAATGCGATATATCTAAAAAAAAAATCCGTCAATCGTCGTTCAATATTTTCTTGTGCAGAGCTCTATTATTTACATGGCTTGAGCCGACTTTATCAGAGCCTGACGCGTATCGCGTGACCGCTCAGTCTCATTCACTACACAGGAAAAAGTGTGCTGAAGGCACCAAGACAAGTTTTCACTTCAAAAATGTCTCAGAAAATGTATAATCGAGAATGAAGCCATTGGTAGGATAACAGAGAAAAATACATAATGGAATTACATGTCATGTCACTGGAAAAAAGTCGGATGAAATTTATTATGGAGAAATAAATCTTTGAAAGAAATATCAACTAAAAACATATCTTTGAAACAGAACTAACTGAAAAAATATCTTCCAATACATTATCATTCCAAAATGAATCACTGGAATAAATATCCACAGGAATAATATACCTAAATAAAAATGAAAGTCCTTGGAAACAAATCACTGGGAAATATATCCGCAGAAAAAATA
>MU183586.1:20783-34802 GCA_016904865.1 Pissodes strobi
CTTTTTTCTTAGTTGATGAGATCCTCCTGACTGCTTTTACGTTGAAGATATAGAACATTTAGGTACATATTGTTGAAGTTTTCTAAAAAACTTTACACATTTTATTTATTTTGTGTTTTGATCCAAATGAAAATGGTTTTCTCGTAATTTAATATTTATAGTAGTTACAAATCTTATTCACAAATTTGTGCAGTAGTTTAGTTCTTAATCTTTTATATATTTTATATGTTTTTTGTTATTTTTACTAGTTTAATACTATTTAGTTTAGCTCCTTTTTTTTGTTAGGTTGGGTTAGTTTGGGTTAGATCAGATCCTTCTGATTGCTCTTATGATGAAGATATAAAATAATTACATATTATCGAATCAACGATATTATTATCACACAATTTTATCCACGAAACCGAAGGAGAATTTTTGCACTCGTCTCGCGCTTCTCTAACCATGTTAGCATCATTAGGAGATGATTAAAATCATAATGAGGTAATCTAAATGAAAATGTTTTTTCTCATAATTTAATATTTTTAGTAGTTGCAAACCTTATTTGCAAATTTGCGTAGTGGTTTTGTTCTTAATCTTTTATATGATTCGTATTTTTATCTAATTTAGTTGATGAGTCCTCTATTGTTGACGATTCCTAAAAAACTTAACTATATGTCTACTTTAATATTTTGTATTAATTATTTTAAGTTTTAATCTAAATGTTTTTTTATGTAAATTTAATATTTTTAGTATTTAAAAAATCAACAGGCAAAGGGTTTGAGAGTTCAAAACTCAATATAAATTCCAATTTGTGTTGGGGAATTAAATCAAGTGAAGTGTCGCGTGGACCGAGTAATCCCAGTCGGGCCTTGATACTGACTATTGCAGGGCCCTCTACGGATGAAAGAATATTAAGAACAACAATTATAAACCTCGTCTAAAACATCAGTCTTCAACTCGAGGAAGATGCCATGAATTTGAATGGATGTCGATATAGTTATTTTTGTTACAAATACCTAAAATGGAGTTTTTCAGGACGAATCATTGCTGTTTCCGGACGAGGCATTAGCCGAGTCCGGAATAGCAGATGAGTCCTGAAAAACTTCATTTAGGTACGTGTGACAAACACTATTTTTTGTCATACGCTCCCAAAATTTAATGTTTATTTATACGCTTTTTGCAATTCTTCGGAACGCCTAAATTTGCAAATTTACCATAATTTTTGAAATCATAAGCTGGCCATACACCATGCAGTTTACCGGAAGGCGGACCTTTCGATTTGCAAACCGGAAGGCAAACTGCATCGTTAGTGGTCGTAGTGGCCGGAAGGCCGAGCCTAAACTCTCGGCCTCCCAAAAAACAGTCAGGGCTTGATTATTTACCTTCCGGCTAGGTTTTTTCCTTGCAAGTCGAAACGTGCATTGTGACGATATGGGTACATGCCAAGAGTTATCAGGTTCCAGTCGTAATTCGTTTATTAGGTGCATATGCGAATTCACTTGTCGATTTATTAACCTCTGTTTTACCCATTTCGAACGTTTTCGCTTTATTTTTTGCTGTTTTTTAGATAATAAAGCAACTGCAATTAACATAAAATCATTTTCCTAGATCTTGTCTATAACTTTTCGCTTCGTACCCCACTAAAAACTGAACAAAACCCTCCGAATAAAACGTAACGTGTATGCCTTAGCCGAGAATACAGGCTTGCTTCGGGTTTGCGAATCGAAAGTCCTGCCTTCCGGTAAACTGCATCGTGTATGGCCAGCTAAAATGTATGACAAAGTTAGCTTAGAATTCGATATCGTAGCAACTATTTGACAATTTTGTCATGTCATTCGAAATTTGACATTTAGACATATTCAGGAATTTTGGAATAGTCCGTAAAGGTTGCCATGACGACTTTTAGGAACTAGGCCTAAAAAGAAGCATTTTACGGACTCAAATGAGTCCGTAAAATAGCTATTTTTGGGAGCGTATGACAAAAATACATATTTCTTATCAGTCGGCTTAACAGAATTTTAAACGGAACCGTACATATAATTTAAAAAGAAATTAAAAAATGTCAACTCGTACTTGACAGTGATGCCAATAGTTGTTTATAAATGGCAAGAGTAATAGAACAATTATCCTGCAATTGTTTTTAGCATTTTATGGCTCTGCTGTCTCGTTTGTTCATAAAATGATCAACAACTCACTGAAACACATTTTTCTGCTCCCAGGGCAATTTCGTTCCAATTTCCTTCCGTAATGCATTTATTCGATCCTTGCACTTATTGAGTGCGCGTATAGTCCGATTCTTCGCACGTCGCTAATACGTGGTTCATTGGATAATTCGGTCACGTGACGAGCTCGCGGTCGCGTTCTTTCGCCCCTTCGAAAGTCGAGGCAACGACATTATGTATTATACTGACGACTAAGTGGTCGCGGACGTGACAACGAAAAGTGGCACCCGATAAAAGGCATAGAAAGGTTTTTCATTGTGTTTAAGAAGCATATTGCTCCTTTTTCGTATCTTTTTCCGGATATCGATAAGTTTGGTTTGTCGATATCGATAAACTCCCTTCTTTGTTCCACATGAAAGCGTACGAAACTTAATACCTACTGTTGTACAATATTTAGTTCAATCTCCACACCATTGATGTCGAACATTTCCTTTCCACAATTAGACAATAGCACGTTTTTACCAAAAATCAAATATGGGAAATACGTTAAAAAGGAGGATCAGTCCGTTACGTTTCAGCTATAAAAACTATGAGGCTCAATTTAATTATGTCAACTTAAGGCCTTTCGAAAACATGAGTATGATCCCTATAAGTCTTATAATAAAATGATGTGTGCAGTTCCCACGCGGTAGAAGTGAAACCTTCATAAACACCTAGCGGTCACCCATCCAAGTACTAACCACGCCTGACATTGCTTAACTTCAGTGATAGGACGAGAACTACTTTTTTACTCTTAACAAACATGTAAGAACTATATGTTCTATCTCATTTTCACGCATGCTACATCCAATAAATCCCTTTTTACTGTCGCTATTTCGTTTCATCGAGTCTTAAATCACAACCGAGCTAAAGATGTTTTCATTTAAAATAAAACTGGTATCTGGCTAGCTTAAAAATTCTTTAGGTTCTCACATGATAAGCACAGCAAACCGCTTCTTTCTATGATGTTTAGTAAAAGAAATATTAGGTTTTAAAATGTATCCAAAGTAACCTCCTGTTACTTTCGATACATTCTCCTCAAAAGTATATGAAAATTTTGATCACATTTTCAATAATTTAGTCTAAAAAATCGTGTTACACCAGAAAACTTTATTTGCCGAGTTTAGCCCAGAAGTAGTAGCGAACAAGACTAAGCCGTCACGCGTCAGTCTCGTCAGATTCGTCAGTCTGGTCACGCTTGGCTATTTTAGATATGTAGCATTTTTATCGATAACGGCTGCTAGTGAAAATTTGGGATCTGGCACGATTTTATGTAGCACTTGGCGGCAGCCAACGGTCATTTGTTTTTGGCGATCCGATATTCCATTTCTGAGTTATAACGTCAGATTTGACATTTTTTAAATTTTTGCCTTGATACACGATAACTATCGAAAAAATCGATTAATTTTGATTAACTTTTCTGGACACATTCTTCTTAACCCTATTGAAATTGGCGAGAATCAGAAAACGGTATTTTTTTTTTGAGCGTGTATATTTTTGAAAAGGGGTCACTTTGGGACCTTCTAGTGGCGAAAAATTCGCGAAGACCGGAAAAGTTGAGAAGACAGTTCGGTAGGGAATTTCTAGGAGAAAAACTTTTTAAAAGCTTTAAAATGTCGGGAAAATGGGAAAAGATTTGCAGGTGAAAAAAATTAAGGTTTTTGTTTTTTTGTCAAAAAAATTATTTTTTATAGAAATCTCGCTTGACGAAAATCTGCGCCGAAAACTGTACAAGAAAGCATTTTAAAAAGTTGATGACTTTTATTCAGGGTGAGCTCGTTGTATTTAAACTATACAATTTTTAATTTTGACGCGACACGCCATCATATAATATTTTATTACTGGAAAACCGAAGGGTCCGGAATAACCAAACCCTCGAATATACTTTACGTGGACAACACACCAAAAAATCCCATTGATCTGACTGAAAATGCAGAAATGGTGACTTATGAAGTGAAAACTATGCCGGCCTGTATTCAGTTCTGGCACAAGTGTGTCAATGGGACCGTAACACAGAGAAAAATCGTTCGCATAGCATGCTATAGGTACGAGGATCGATGCTCGGTGCTTCAAGACTTTTTTATTTTATTTAGTATTTAATAACACTTTGTTGAAAATTTCACTTTTATCGTGTTGTCTTAAGCATACACCCTAATTTTTTATCACTTCATCAAACCATTATAGTATGTGCAGTGTATCTTGGCAGGCGTTGAATAAAATAAATATACTATGATTGAATGCTCCATTAAAACCATGCTGGTCAATGTAATAATAACAACTTGTGAGGTTTCAAAAAAATGGTATCTGGTTTAAAAAAGTTTGACCCTCATTTGTTACCTAAAGAGAGCTCCTGCATATTTCTATAGTTTTTAGTAAATGAGATATTAGAGTTAAACATATACCAAGAGAAATGAGACACATTTTAAACACCAAACTAAATATGACAAATGTTATGAAATTTTTCATAAATTTAATTTAATTTTATGTCCCATCTTGTTTCAGGAAATTTTAGATGTTAATGGCTTTTGAAGTCGAAGCAATACATTTTTGAAAAAAAAAATAGGGTTTTGCTTTTTAAACTGACAAAACGAAAATTTGCTTTTCACATTTATGAAATATTTGGGAAGATTTAGAAAGTGAAAACACAAAAATTCCACCTTTTCAGAAAAATAAATTAAAAATTGCTGTAAAAATTTATGTTAATCACTTCTTGTGTGAGAATATTAATATTGAAAATGTGTTTTCTGATAACTATTCAAATTATTTCCACCCATTTAAGAAACTCACATCCCATGGTCTTAATTTTTTTACATTAGAGTGACATCATTTTTCTAATTTTTTATTTAACTATTTCGGTTAATAGTTTATGGATTTCAGCTGTATTTCAGCATTTACAAAGAATCCTAGCATTACGATTTCGGCAGGATTCTAAGTATTTTGTGACATGTTTGCAGCACACATATTAAATTTTTGGACGGTGAATAGTAATTATTAAATTATGGTGACATCAAAAGACACGGGCCACGCCAGAGAATGGCATTGGGTCGTTAGAAACGTGATATTTAATAACGAGACTTCATCAATGCTTTGTGGAAATTAATTAAGCACCTATCGCATTGAAAGCAGGTTTTCAATAGAACGGTAAATATGATATTTAAATAGAGGGTGGAACTATATAAAGAGTTTTACTGTCGAGTCCGAAAAAACTACTAAGGACCGAATTAAAATCCGGTAATGAAATCGAAGAAAACCACCGGCATATTTGAACTAATCTCTGTGGATACCGAATGGCCCCAAATTGGGTGGTTTGTACCACAAGAGGTTGCCCGTACCACCGCATCACATTGTTGACAAAGATATGCGTTGTTTAATGTTTACATTTGTATTTTTACATTTTCATTTTATGCAATGACCTCCGGTCCCTCCGGGGCGAAACCAAACAAAACTAACCCAAACTAACCCAAATTTAAAAGAGAAACAAGTGGGCTGCCGCCGTATCACGAGCACAGTATCTGACCACTGCATTACCAGGCCGTTGAAAGCAATTCAGTGGACCGTAAAGACATGTGTTTGTTAACAATGTGATGCGCACGCAGCACTGAAGCCCTTAGTACGGGCAACGTCTACTGGTTTGTACCTCAAAACCGTTAATAGATACGATTAAATTTGAAACACGAAAGCTAAAAACATATTTGAGTTCTATATTACAAAAAAAATAAACGACGCGAAACTAAAAGACTATTTATAAAAAGTGAATAATATTTCTTGAAATCACGCCATATAATATATGTATTAAATCTTTAGATAATCATTTCGTGAAAAATAGAGGGAAATAGAGCCAATGTACATCAATCCCTTTCCTAAAAGTGATAATTCCTGAAGCTGAAAGAAATTTATATATTTTTATACAACTTCGATCGAAAATACAATACAAATAACACCCTGTATTAAAATGATATTTTCAGGAACTCTAATGCATTGGTAATGTGTCTGATTTAGGAATCAAAACACCCCTGAATCTGCTGATGAGATAACTCAAGTTATCCTAGCTGGTATGGAAGCTTTCATCCCCTCTTCGATGAAACGTATCTCAAAAATCATGGTTTGGGAAAAACTTCTCAAGAGCAGTGAATGCTAAAAATGCCGCCTACCGCAAATGCATCATGAGTAAGCTAAATGGTACTCAAGAGGAAGAGAACATCAATGTCTTAAATGAGACCGTCAGTACTACCCTGCTAGAGAGTCAAAACAGATATCGCCTAACAACCAAGAAAGCATCGAAATTAAGCGAAGCTAGTATGCGGAAAATGCAACAACGAACAGACATGAGAAGTGATGAACTGACTACTGATGAGGAGCTAAGACAGATTAACAAGGAAATATGAAGGGCTATAAGACGTGACATTAGAACATACAACCAAGAGCAGATTGAACAAACAATAGCAAACAATAAGAGCATGAAGGCATTACATAGAAAACTGGAAGGCGGAAAAAAGCAAATGACGAAGGTTAAGGACAAACAGGGATATATTATAACAGACCGGGAAGGTATTCTAAACATAGCTGGGGACTTTTATCACTTATTATATAAAAGCCACAATGAAGTAAATTTAGACTCAGAAACACAACCAGAGATAATAACAAGTAAAAAAGGCATCTTTAATCAGGGGTCAGAATAACTGCCTGATATTACTCTGGACGAAATAAACCTAGCACTGAGGAAAACAAAAAACAATAAGTCCCCTGGAGAGGACTGCGTGGTCGTTGATTCAACTAAAATATGGGGTAACTGTTTACTAAAGAAAATAGCAAAACTTTTTAATCTCTGTCTTTTTAAAAGCACCATACCAGACAAGTGGTGCAAAGCCATCGTGATCTTGATTCATAAGAAGGGAGATACAGCCGAACTGGAAAACTATCGACCAATAAGCTTACTTAGTCACCTTTATAAACTTTTCACGAGAATTATTACCACGCGACTGGAAAACAAACTAGAACCAATGACCATGTTCAAAGCATCAAAACTGTGATTGAAAAATCAATTGAATACAACAAACCGCTTGTCGTTGCCTTTGTGGACTTCCACAAGGCCTTTGACACCGTTGAGCTAGTTAAATGCAGGCGTGGACTCCTTACAAAAATGCCGTGTCAACTACCGCTACACTAAATTAATATATAATATATAAAAATGCTACCATGATGGTAAAGCTGCATGCAAAATCCAACCCCATATGAATCGTTAGAGGAGTACGACAGGGAGATACTATGTCACCCAAACTATTTATGAATGTTCTGGAATACGTCTTCGGGATCCTCGAATGGAGAGGAAAGGGTTTAAATATAGATGGTCTAAACCTAACAAATCTGCGTTTCGCGGATGATATAGTTTTGCTGTCTGACAACGTACAAAATATCAGGAAAATGCTGGAAGATCTTCAGGAAGTATGTGCCCAGGTCGGGCTAAAAAATTTATATATCAAAAACAAAGTTTATGACAAATCTGGTCCCTAGTGAAAATATTACTACTGGTGACTGTGACGTGGAGCTGGTGGATAAGTACACATATCTTGGTCATGAAATACGAATCGCGAGAGACAACCAAACATGCGAATGAAAGAGAAGAATTACGCTCGCTTGGGCTGCATATGGCTGACTAAGATGTGTTTAAAAGTGATCTCCCAATTTGTCTAAAACGAAGTTTTTAATCAGTGCATTCTACCGGTTATTACCTATAGCGCCGAAACTTTAACTTTGACAGTGAAATCTGCTAAGAAGCTTAGAATAGCACAACGTAAGATGGAAAGATCGATGCTCGTGACCACGTCAGAAATGAGGACTTACGAGCGAGAACAGGAGTTACGGATGTTATATACCAGGTGGCTAAGCTAAAGTGGAACTGGGCTGGACATGTAGCCCGCATGGCAGATGGACGATGGACAAAAAGGCTGATCGTGTGGAGATCAAGAGCCAACAAGAGAAACGGGGGAAGACCTCCCACGCGATGGACGGACGATATCAAAAGAATAACCACAAACTGGATGCGGAACGCTCAAGATAGAGGACAGTGGGCAGAAATGGGGGAGGCCTATATCCAGCAGTGGATGCAAAGGGCTGATTGATGATGATGATGATGATGATGATGACCGCAAGTGGCGCCGAGATCCGACAGCCTAAAATCGAAATATATTCATCACGACTAGAAACCAGTGTAAGCGGACCATTGACGAGAGCAAGGAGGGATATAACGAGCAGATCAAGAACAAGATTCTCAACTGTCCTAACGAATCAAGATCCTTTTGGTCAGTTGCTGTCAATCAGGGATTCTCAAAGACGTCAATCCCACCACTGGCCAAAGGTGTTGGCTCAATAGCGGCAACGGCCAAAGAACAAGCGAATATTCTTGCCGAAATATTTGCATCAAATTATATCTTATATAATCAAAAAAAAGACTCCCCCAACTATCCCGAGAGTGAATTCCTCAATGGGGGTCTGGTATTTCACCAACGCGAAGTGAAACGAATACTCAAAGGCCTAGACACTAAGAAGGCCACAGAACCGGATGGCGTTCCAGCAATAGTGCTTAAGAAATGTGCTGCTGAACTCACAGCTCCACTATGCAGGCTTTTCTCCCTATCATACAGAACTGCATGCTTTCTTTCTAGCTGGAAATACGCTCAAGTGCAACTAATCCCGAAGAAAGGTAAAAAGACTATTGCAAATAACTATTGTCCTACCACCAGCACTGCTTCTATGGCTTTTCAATTTCTTAAGGCATCGAAGAATCCGAGTTGGTATTGACGGACATCTCTCGGGAATTTAAAATCAGTGCCGGAGTTCCTCAAGGGTGTATATTATAGATAATCTCCCACACTGATCCTGCTCTATATTAGCGATCTCTTGGACAGGACAAACAATTATATTTACATCTCTGCAGACGACAGCACCCTTATATCCTCATTCATGTCGCGGACTCCAATGACCGCTGCTCGTTTCCAAAGCGAGCGAGAAAATCGGACCATCAATCCTGAACGCCATCGTGGAATGGTATGAGGACAATAATATCCAGTTTAACGCAGGAAAGACTCAAGCAGCTGCCTTCTCAAAAAAAGCGAACACCGCAGGACCTGATTTATCAATGACAGGACAAACACTGACTCTGGACTCATTCATAATCTTGCTGAGCATCAACGTAGAAAACAACATGTCTTGGCGTAATCACGTCACCAAAATCGCCAAGGCAGCAGCACAAAAGCCAAGAGCACTCTATAGAGGAAAAAAAGCTGTACACACCTCATCAGCTCTTACTGCTCTCTAAGGACAACATAAGACCATCTCTGGAATACTGTTCCCATGTGTGGAGCTCGGCACCCAAACACTTGCTCAAGATGTTGGACTCCATACAGAGGAGAGCAGCCCGTCTTGTGGACGACCCAGAGTTGACCAAAGGCCTTGATAGCTTTGAACATCGAAGGAAAGTGGCGAACTATTCCTTTACTATCGGTACTACTACGGAAGTTATTCGAATGAGCTGGCAGTTATGAGAGTCTAGATACGCTGAAAATTTCAAACCGCAATAATAGGTTTCAAATTTTTTATAGTAACTTAAAATCAATATTTCGTAATATATTTGAAAGAAATTTGTATATTTTTTATACAGATATAATCGGAAATATACAACTTATAACACCCTGTATTAAAATGATAGTTTTAGAAACACTAGATGCAGTGTTAACATGGAATAACGTGAAAATCGGAGCGTACTAGCTCTAATGCAAAAATTGTTACGCACTGTTAAAATATGACTTGAATTTTTACTGCGGTTGATTGAAAGACCCACAAATAATCGTGAATCAAAAATTAATGAAGTAATTGATCTATGTTCGGTTCTTACTAACGAGCCTAAATACGCTGAGAGTTTCAAATCGCTATAATAAGTTTCAAATTTTTTATAGTAGTTCAAAATCAGTGATTCATAATATGTTTGGAAGAATTTTATATATTTCTTATACAAATTCATTCGGAAACATAAAACTCAAAACACCCTGTATTAAAATGATATTTTAAAAAACTTTTGAAGCACTGTATTAAACAAGTTGATATTAGTTCTGTTATCTCTTGCGTCTTCTGCTTATTTCAGTTGTGGGAAAACTTCAAGAATATGTCTGTTATCAATGTATGTTGGAATGAGTTTATAGGAGAGTAGGTTGCAAAATCGCTCATAAACGCCTTCAGTCAGCGATAAAACCGCAAGGCTGTCGCATTAGACTCATTATGACTATGTTAAACCTACATTATTTTGCAAAGAAAAATGACTCTACTTCATTTAAGTTTTTAGCATTTCTTCTTCTGCTGATGAGATCAGGAAAAGATCGAAAGAGATCAAAGACCAAATCAGGCCAAAGACCCAACCTTTGGATATAAGCATTGTGTTTGACTGCTAAACTTCAATAGTTGTGCCTATATTCCGAACAAGTTGATACTCGCTTACTACTATTTTGATCACAATCGCATTAGCCTCAATCCGGCAAAATGATCTCCCACATTTTGCACCGCCATTGTGCCCAAATTAGTGAAGAGAGGGCGATCTTAGCGTAGTCACGAGTCAGTTGGTAGCTCGCGCCTTGCCATTTCATTTGTGGTCATGAATTGGACGGGCGAGCATCGTGCCTTCCTTATCGAAACATTTGTGAAAAGTAAGGAATCTCTGATTACGATGCAAATAATTTTTCGTACTCCCTTCGAGTTTGGTAGACATGCTCCGGTTCCAGATCGCGAAACAATTCTGTTGTGGGTTTCAAATTTTAGAGCCACAAGTTCTGACTTAAAACGAGAATCAACTGGTAGACCCAGAAGTGTTCAGACACCTGAAAATGTTGCAGCTGTAAGAGAATCAGTTGAAAGATCTCCTAGCCGTACAGCTGTTAAACATGCCTCTGATTTGCGTATGTCAGATCGTTCTTTGAGAAGAATTTTACACGCCGATCTGAAGTTCCACCCATACAAAATGATGATCGTGCAAGAAGTTAGTGAACGGGACTGGGAAAGCCGCAGAGCCTGTTCCAACGTTCCAACGTTCTTCAAAACTTCCCACTAAATGCTCTTTTAATAACGAGTGACGATGCTCATTTCCATTTGTCTGGCTGTGTGAACAAGCAGAATTTTCGCTACTGGGCACCAAAAAATCCGCGGCAGCTCCATGAAAGGCCACTTCTCAGCCCACGTGTTACCGCTGGGTGTGCTGCTGGATCTTTTGCCGTTTGGGGTCGTTTCTTTGAAGAGGGAGGCGTGACGGTTACCGAAACTGCCGATCGAGATATCGACATGCTTTTGGAACCAAAACTTAGAGAACTTGAACATCCGGACGTGTGGTTTTAACGAGATGGAGCTACGGCTCATACGGCAAGAAGGATAATGGACGTTTTAAGGGAAATGTTTCCGGCACACGTAATCTGGTTACGTGGAGAGGTTGGGTGGCCTGCGCGTTCACTCGATCTTACCTCATGCGACTGTTTCCTTTGAGGCTACCTGAAAGCGAAGGTTTTTCAACATCATCCCCGAACCATAGACGAATTGAAAGCAGCAATACGCCAAGAAATTACAGGAATATCGCCTCAAATTACTGCTCGAGTGAGGGAAACTTTCACAAATCAGCTTCGAATGTGTATCAAAAAATATGGTCGCAACTTGGATTCTGTAATTTTCAAAAGTTAATAAAAATAAATGGCATAGCATACATATTCAGTTAATAAAAATAAAATCTAAATAGCATTTACAATGGCGTTTTTATTAAAGCTTAAAATATGGGAGATCATTTTGCCGGACCCTGTACATTCTTTAGCAGCCACTTTGCCACTCTCAGTTTAATGCAGTAAATGTTATCCAGATCCTGTTACTATGGAGGGGCAAAAAATATAAGTTAGACAGTACCACCCCTCGTTGCTATTTACAGCGATAATTCGGTATTTAGCTCAATTATTCGATGACAAAAAAGCCGTACGTATTCAGCGGCGACAGCTAACAAGAATAATCGCTCAAAGGCAAAACTTAATTAGTCCGCTCATGGCTAATTGGAACCGGGGACGGAGGAGATTCTTGAGGGCCGTGGTATTATACGGATTATTAATTCACCGGTATAAATAAATGAAGACGGAACCCTAACAGATATAGTCCATAATAATGTGTCTACTATCTAAGTTCGTGCAGCATCACCGTCGAATATCTTTTACACAGAAGAATCGCAAACTTGCTGGTGCGAGAGAGAATAGAAAAACATGAAGTCATGGCCTGATAACGTAAAACTTATCTGACCGATTTAAGTTGAGAATTTCAAAATATTGATACTATTTTCGTTTTAATTACACTAATCGTATTAGTAAATAAGAAATATTTTCCAAGGTAATTATTATTTTAATAAAGTTTCGTAAGATCTGTAGAAAATTGTTGATATGTACGGCTTTGAAGTCATTCTCAGCTCAGGTAGGGAAGTAGCCCTGAGATTTTATTAGCTACACACCAAAAAGCAAGTCGGCGTCAGCAATTCTATGCGACGCCTAATGGTTTCCCGGTAGCATATGCAAATCCCGATATAATGATCACTAGGCACCCGGTAAACGGGGCAAAGCAACCCGTTAATGGTATAAATAGAGACAGTTCGAATCAATTAGGCTAGTTAGCAAAATGTGCGTCAAGTGTGTCTTGTAATGAATAAAACTCAGTTTAATTTTGAAAAATGAAATGTGATCAGAAAATCGGCCAGCAAGATATTATCTTGAAACAGAGAAATATAATCATGACTTAATAAAAACAAAAGAATATATTCATTTCCAGAAAATTTTATAAAATATGTCTTAACTGATTCGCAATTTTCGTTTTGAAAAAGTCTATTTTTGACCAGGCGAACTAATCAAATTTCAATTTTTAATTGCACGTGCTTCCAAAAAAAGTGTCTTCTTTGAAATAATTTTACAAATAAATTATTTATATCTGCAGTGCCGAAACGCTCACCTATACTATTTTCGGATGAAAAACAGTTGTAGCAAGAAAACGATTAGCGTTAAGCCGTTCGTGTACCGTCAGATCGACCAACGTAACTTGAAATAAAATAACCCGATACGAAAACAATTTTATCATTTAAAATAGGTCCAGTCTGGGCCGAGGAGACAAATGGGGAACGGGCTTAAAACGCGGAACATTTAGTTAATTGAAACGTCTGGGGCCGAACTGAACAACGGCACAATTACACTGAGTGTTAACTGATGATAATGTATTCATTTTCGGGTCGCGCGAGCTCCCCTTTCGCCCTATTTCGAGCTGATTCCGGAGAGGAATTTTAAAATAGTTATGTCTAATATGAAATATACAGGATGTTCCTTAATGACGTGCTAATATTTAAGGGTGTGGTTACTTTATAAAGAAAACTTCATATGAACATATATCTGCAACGTCTCGACTTTTTTGCTACAGGGTTGATTTTTGAAATCGTTATTTTTTAATATCTTTGAAAGTACGCACTTTATATATCATTTCCAATTTTGGTATGTGCTAATAGGATATAAAAGTACATATTGACCTGGAGCTTGCAATATCTCCTAACTGACATTTTTGGTCAAATAGGTGGAATAAAAAAAACATCCAAGTGCGTATCTACTAACACATTCTTTTAATCGATAAAAAAAACGAAAACCTTCAAATTAGTTTAATGCAATATATCCTAATATATTCACGCTTTTATTGCGCACAATTTTTCTTAGCTACAGGTGTTTCCACGTGCTCATTTTTTGCTCTGAGGTAATTAGACAATTTTTCTAATTTTTAATGAAAATTTATATTTGGTGTTCAA